>CM028351.1:67749392-68224263 GCA_016618105.1 Dendrobium huoshanense
GATATTTGGTTTAATAACAAAATATATAATACAAAGAGTGCGATAAAAAAGTTAAAAATATTGTATTATTTAAAAGAAGCTAAAGATTAAGTAGACGAGAAGAAACAGAGAGATGGAGTATGGATAAAGGTAAACGGAAGATTCATGTTTTAATATTCAGAAATATAATATGTATGTAATACAACATGTGTTCTTATTATTCTAAAGGTGATTGTGATGCGGAGCATGATAATTATAGGCACCTGGCGGAGCAGCTTATTCGCACATGCTTCATATTTTGTTAGTTAGGATTGTATACACTTAACTTTCTGTTGATTTTACTGGTATCACAGCACATAATTTCTCTTTTTGTTGTTTAACTGGTTGTAGTCCTTCTTTGTGAGGGGGAATTACTTAGTTGAGTCCAATAGCTGAAATATTTAGTTTTTGATGTTTGGTGAAACTTTGTTTTCCTGGTGCAGTAACAGAGAAGGATACTGTTACATTGTTTCTTTGTTGGCATTGAAGCTTTTGCTGCATGATTCGTACATTAGTATTGGTATCAGAGTTAAATGGCTGAAAGCAGCTGGCGGGTGGGTCCCGGGATCGACAACATCTTGGAAGCTCTTTGGGCAGAGCTTAACAGTTTGGTGCTGTGGGCGGAGGAGATAGCGTCGGAAGTTCATTGTTTCTTCGATGAAGGGCGTCAGGAGTTAAGGGCGATAAAAACTGACTAGATTGGACCAAATCCGCTCAAACAGTCTTCCCGACGACGATGCCGGTAGCGAGATGAGGGGTTGAGACCGATGGACAACGACAGAGGGGTTCTCAAATAATCGACCTATTTGATTTAGAGGAAGAATAAGAAAAAAATAAGACATTTGGAAATTTCAGACTCGGAGGATGAAGTTATCAATCAGCGTCGTTGGTGTCTGAGAGAAGCCGATCATCATTATAGTGGGTTTCAGGTTAAGCTGGATATACCATATTTTGATGGTAAATTGCACATCGAGGACTAACTGGATTGGGAGAGATCAATAGAAACTTTTTTTGAGTATATGAAAATTGATCCTAAGAAGTAGGTTAAATATGTTGCATGTAGACTCAAGGGTGGGGCTAGCACATAGTGGCAACAAGTTCTCCAAACACGTTGACGGGAAGGCCGTGGATAGGTGCGTAGTTGGAAAAGAATGAAACAATTATTGCGAGATCATTATACACCAATCGATTACAAAAAAATGCTGCATATGCAATACCAACATTGCATCCAAGGCCACATGTTTGTTAATAAATACACCTAAGAGTTTTATCGTTTAAGTGCTCAAAATAATTTAAATGAATCAACCAACCAGTTAGTAGCCAGTGATATTGGAGGATTGAAGGAGGTGATATAGGAAAAACTCGAATAAAATGCAGTTTGTTTTTTATCTCAAGCTGTCAACTATGCCTTGAAGATGGAAATGCTGCTGCTCAGGCACACTCGCAGTAATTTTGCCTAATGAATAGCAGAACCTGCAGTTGATGGTAATACGTAGCAATCACATTTTATTTCATCATAACTCAGCAAATAACCCATTGTAACACCTAGAGCATCTGGACCAAGTAGTGCAGTCAATAAAATAATGGTTCCTAAGGCATTTCAAAGGGGTCGAGCACCAACTAAAGAGAACCCATACGGTAAACCCACAAACATCAAATGTTTCCACTGTTTTCAGCCAGGTCATAAGTCTAACGAGTGCCCATAGAGTCCACAACTTAAGCTGGCAGAGGCTGATGAAGGAGACAAAGTAGCAGAGTTTGATGTCGAACCTGAAATTACTCTTAAAGATGTAACTTGAGATGTGGGTGATCCACTTATCTGTGTCATGAAGAAGTTGTTGTTGGTACCTAAACAATAGTGCACTCGCAACGAAATACTTTGTTCATGACCAAATATACAATTGGTGGCAAGATTTGCGATATGTTAATAGACAGTGGATGCACTGAAAATGTAGTATCTCGGGCAATGGTGCATGTTCTACAACTTAAAACTACCAAAAATCCTAACCCATACAAGATCAATGTGGTTAAGAAGGGAGTAGGGATGTCTGTGATGGATTTGTGTTAGGTGACATTCTCTATAGGAAACTACTATGCTAGCAAAGTTTTATGCGATGTTTTGGACATGGATGTTTACCACATTATTTTAGGCTGATTGTGGTTATATGACGTGGGGCTATATATGACTGTTAGGCCAATACATATGCTTTTGTTGAAAAGGTCGTAGACTGAGTCTACTTCTAAGCAATTTCAATCAAGAGACAAACAAGTCCAAGGGCAAAACTACTCTGTATGCAGTATCTGCTTCAGTTCTATTGAACCCCTTGAGGGAATCAACTAGTATAATGGCTTTATAAGTAAATGAAATGACTTCCAACACTTCTATTTCCATAGTACCTGAAGCAATGAATTCCTTATTGAGTCGATTTATTGATGTCTGTGTTGAGAACTTACCTACAAAATTGCAACCACTAAGATCAATTCAACATCAAATTGAGTTTATATCGTGGGCTTCTTTGCCAAATATGTTGCATTATCGGCTCAATCCTAACAAGAATAAAATCTTATAGGAGATTGTTGATGAGTTGCTAGACAAGCAGTTAATACATAGCCTGAGTCCTTGTATTGTGCCCGCCTTGTTGGTGCCTAAGAAGGACAGTAGTTGGAGGATGTGTATAGACAACTGAGCAATTAATAAAATCATAGTTAAATTTAGATTTCCAATGCCCATAATGGAAGAAATGATATAGAGACTGTCAGTTTCAAGTGTATTTTCTAAATTTGATCTTTGCAGTGGTTACCACCAGATTTGAATCTAGCCGGGAAATGAGTGGAAAACTTCTTTTAAAATAAGAAAAGGCCTTTATGAATGGAAGGTAATGCCTTTTGGATTATGCAACGCTTCCTCTACTTTTATGCATTTGATGAACAAAAATTTTAAACCCTTCCTAAATAGTTATTGTGTGGCTTATTTTGATAATATGTTAGTTTATAACACCACCTTTGACGACCATTTAAAGCACTTATCAAGCACCTTTGAAAGCTTGAGGAAGAATAAGCTTAATTTAAAATTAATTAAGTGTGAATTTGCAACTCAAACTGTTTCCTTCTTAGGGTTCAAAATTTTTGCTAATGGTGTAAGTAATAACCCTTGACCCTTCTAAGATTGTCGCTATTAAGGAATTGCTAGTTCCTAAGTCCTTTACTGACATTCAGAGCTTCCATGGATTTATAAAATTTATAGAAAATTCATAAGAGGTTTTAGTATGATAATAGTACTAATAACTAATGTTTTAAAATCAAAAGTGTTCTTATGGAATGAAGAACAACAAAATAGTTTTGAAAATGTAAAAAAATGCTCTCACTATGGCACCTGTATTGGCTTTACCCAACTTTTATAAACCATTTTTGGTGGAGACTGATGTTTCAATTATTGTATTGACGCTATGTTAGCTCAAGAAAATAGGCCTATTGAATTTTTCAACGAGAAATTATGTTCCATAAGGCAACAGTGGTCGATGTATGAACAAGAACTTTATGACGTCATTAGAGCGTTGAAGCAATGGGAGCACTATTTACTTCAGCAGGATTTTATACTTTATAGAAATCATAAAGCATTGCATTACATCAACACATAGAAAATTGTCAATTGGAAGCATACTAGATGGAATATGTTCCTCCAAAAATTTACATTCGTGCTAAAGCATAAAAGTGACACTCAAAATTGGGTAGTCGATGCATTCAGTTGTCGAATAGCTTTGATTACCCAATTATAAATAGAATTTATTAGATTAGATTGCTTGCAAGAGCTTTATATAGAGGATATCAATTTCAGCCATATGTGGCATAAGTGTATCAACAAAGAACCTGTAGAAGACTACTCGATACGACATGCTTTTCTCTTCGAAGGAAACTTGTTATGCCTTCCCAAGACCTTATGGCGATAACAAATTATAAAGGAGATTCATGTGGGAGGGTTTTATGCTCACACAAGAAGTAATAACACCATGTCACAACACTAAACAAGATTTTTTTAACCGCATATGCGAAATGATGTGATATGATTCATTCAAAGGTGCTCAATTTGTTAACATTACAAGGGTGGAGGCCAAATCACAAGCCTTTATATACCATTGTTGGTGTTAGAATCAATATGGAAAGATCTCAGCTTGGATTTTTTGTTGGGTCTACCTCACACTATACATAGAAATAACTCGATTATGGTGGTGGTGGACCGATTCTCCAAAATGGCATATTACATTGCTTAATTGTAAGAAAACTTTCAATGTATTGAATATAGCTAAATTATTTTTCCGTGAGATTATAAGACTGCATGGTGTTCCTCGATCTTTGACATCGGATTGCGATGTTAAGTTCATAAGTCACTTCTAGCAGGAGCTATGGAAGCGCATGCACACTCAACTTCAACTCAGTTCTTTATACCATCCTTAGACGGATGTGCAAACTAAAGTGGTGAACAGGACACTGAGAAATTTACTTCGCTGTTTGGTGCAGGAAAATCCCAAACTTTGGATGAGGTGCTCGGACAAGTCGAATTTGCATTCAATTCCATCCCAAATTGGTCAACGGGTAGGTGTACTTTTAGTATTATTTATACTAAATTACCAATTATAATTGTCAATGTTGCAGTTATCCCCAAGTGCACCAACAAAGTCGATGCTACCTTAGTAGAATAATTTTTTAACATGTTAGCTAATGTGTGGATGAAGCTCCATGACTCTAATCAAAAGTACAAGCAACAGGAAGATCCTCATCGCAGGGAGAAAAATTTTAATTCGGGAGATCGTATTTTGGTTAGACTAAGAAAAAAACATTTTCCTCCTAGAAAGTATTCTAAACTCAACTACTGTAAAATTTGACCATTTACAATTGTCCACTGAATCAATGACAACGCTTATGTTTTTTATTTACCCACTAAGTTTAACACTTCGCATACTTTCAACGTCATAGATATATATCCATACTTACCACCAGATGACGACAGTGTTGTTTCAGGAGAGAAAAACTTTCTTCATGGAAAGGGTGAATGATGTGGAGTATAATAATTATAGACACCTGACGAAGTAGCTTATTTGTACATGCTTCATATTTTGTTAGTTAGGATCATATACACTACACTTTCTATTGCTTTTACTGGTATCACAAGACATGATTTCTCTTTTTTGCTATTTAACTATTTTTAGTCCTTCTCTATGAAGGGGAATTACTTAGTTGAGTCTTGTAGCCGAAATATTTAGTTTTTGATATTTGGTGAAACTTTGTTTTCCCAATGTAGTAATAGAGAAGGTTACTATTACATTGTTTCTTTGTTTGCTTTGAAGCTTCTACCATAGGATTCCTACATCAAATTGTGAAAGTAGTGATTGAGATTAGATTAAGAGAGATATTGGTTGCTGGAGTCAAGGATGGCAGACATAAGTAACTGAACTCTGCTAGTGGAGCATCTTAAGCAGAAGTGGAGTAGTGAGGAGTTACTAGAGGCGAGGTTACAATTATGAGCTGCTAGAGACAAGGTCATTGTCATGAGCTGCTTGAGGCAAATTACCTATCATTATTAATATTTTTGGCTTATTTAATTTAGTATACTATATATACATAATTCTACTTTTGTTTGTTATCTTTGAAGTGAATAAATGCTGGGTAAAATTATGATAACCCATAAATGTGGAATAAGTTTATTTAAAAAATATGAAAATTTTAAAGTAAAACATTTCGACATTGATCTGATGAGCATTGTAGCGCCAGGCCACCGCCTCTCTCACTTGGTGACTTGGCTTGCATGAACTTGAAGGAAGAGAAAGAGAGAAATAATAGAGAAAGGTTTTTGTCATCATTTTTGTTAAAAATTTTATTATATTCGTTGTAAGTGATTGATCACTTACCCTTACTTTCAATGGCTTTTCCCCAAGTGAATGATGAGAAGTGGAGATGGTGGACAGCCGGTCGTCGATGATGGTCTACAGGCCGTAAAAGACTGACTTTTCCCCAAGTTGTACATTTAGAATTTGCTTTGAATGGAAAATTTCCAAATACTCTCAAAATGAAATAAATTATGATTTCTATATAAATTCCTAAAACACTTTATATTTTAAATGTTGATGTTCAAACACTCAAATTTTCAAAACCCTTACATTTCCTTTTCTTAACACTCAAAATCTTGTTGAATGAATAACCCCTAATTAAAAAATATTTATGAAGGAAAAAAAGAAGAATCAATCAATAAAAAGGGGATGGCTAAAAAAATGCAATGTTGAAATTCTAAAATGATTAAAAAGAACTCCCACTAAAAGAGTTAGGGACTAGCTTAGAAAAATATACCACATTAATACAAAGCCCACATGCAGTCCTGCACCAAATTATGCATGAATTCCAATAGTACTTGATATTATAACTAGATTGTTGGGTTGCATGTGGATAAATAATACTACATAAGGGTTTACATCATTGCGTAGAGGCATGCAATATTAACTAATAACTATGAAAATAAGATACATAAAAACTAATCCATCCAATAATAATCTAATGGAAAAGTAAACCATAAACCATTTAAATTGCATAAACCAATAAAAAATAGTTACAATGTAGTGCCTAAGCTAAAAAAGGATCTCCAACAACATAGAGTGTTTTCATTCATCGAAATGAATAATTAGGAATGATAATTAATACAAAGAGGTAAGAAAGCATTTCACATAGAGTAAAGAACCTCAATCTATTAAGTTGATCTTGATCATGATTATAAAAAAACTAGCCAATAACATCTATAAACCATAGAAAAAACCAAGAAAGCATAAAACCTATATAAGAAAACAAGCACTTTATCAAATACTCAAGTGAGCTAACAATGTCAATAGGCTAGGAGCTTTTGAGTTTTCATCATGATGTTTTTGGGCCACAATAGATTTCCCTTTCATAGCAATTTTAATGAGGAAGGTGATTTTCCATTAAACATATTATGTTTTTGCTCATGCTAAAAAACATGAACTAGAATAGTAGTTATGAGAAATGAGAGTCTTTGAAGAGTTTTATGGCTAGAATAAGGTGTGGCATTTATAACTTATTGTAGCATATATTGATATAGGAATATGTTCTTTCAGGGGATTAAACTTCTGATCAACCACTTTGAAGCTAAGCATCCAAAAAAAGGTTTGAATATGATTTAGGACACTATAAAGTTTGTACATGTGGACCTTCGAAAGGGTACCTCTCAACGGGGACAGAATGTAGAGGGTATATGATTGCACCATCCCAAAGGACGAGACGATTGCATGCCTTTGCGCTCTTCTTAAGCGGCCAATAGAAGGGCACATTAGATCATACATATGATTAACTATTGAGGATAATGACTCTCATGAATGCACTCTGATGGGTAATATTATGCACAACCTAATTGGAACAATAAAGTTTCCCCCCACCCGATACATTAACTTGTGTGGGGTTTATTTGATTGGGGATTCAGTTTCCCACGGGTGCAAGCCCTCGTAGTTAATTACATCTCAAGACGTACCTAAGAAGACTCTCAATTAAGGATCATACATTATCCTTTCACATGGGATTGGCATATATGAAGGAGACTAGAAAATTCTTACTCAAAGGAAAAGAAGTCAATTTGACTTAGTCAATATACATGGCTTAATCAACATATGGAGGGACTAAAATAATGAGAAGAAAATAGAAAAAAAGTAATAAATAATACACTCATAGCATATAAGAGAGAAGGATAGAGGTGGCGTCATCCATGTGATGCAAATAGGTAGAATTTATAGCCCCTAAAGAATAGGGGACTTATCCACCGATGAGGTATATTATGAGACACTTAATGCAGTAGCCTTGAACCCTAAATCTAAGGTGGGTGTAGTATTATACACCCAACGCTAATACCCATATCCTAGCTAATGCATCCTAGACTTATATCATCCACCTAAGGATATAAAATCTATAATGTTTGATCTTTATAAAAGATAGGTGGGTAGCTCAATTATTGGAAGTTAAGGCTAACATCTAGAGAGGTTCCTAAGTGGCATTGTACTTATGTAGGGTAGAATGATTCTAGAACTAATGCAATTAAAATTTAATTTAATTAATTTTTAATGTAATACATGCTAGTTAAAGGTCTCTAAATCATGAATGCTTGAAAGTTTAAAAAAAAAATTCTTATAAAATATTTTTTTTAAAATGACTATACTTCCCCAGATCTAACACCTCTTCCTCATAGGTCTGATTATCTGTACTCTACCCGTATACGGGGAAGTGTCTTAAAGCAAGGAGGGAGAAAAATGTAATAATATGCATGCAACCCCAGACAATTTTGGGTCCCTAGATTATTAGTTTTTTATGTTATTTAATTCTTAAAATTTTAGATATTTCTTATGAGTAAAAAAAAAATTAACCCTAAAGAGCATGACAAAATTAAGCGCACACAAATATAAGAAAGAAATTTTAAAAAAGTAGTCAATTTCTATGGTACAAATAAATTAAACACGTCAATATAAATAAAACCACCAGAGTAAAAAAAAAGTCCATGGCAAGTGTCATATAAGTATAACCCAAGGTCTGCAGAAAAGTAATGATGATCAAGCCTCACCGATAATAACCTAGATTCTAATCATACTAAATGATATAAGTCTTAAAAGCAAGGTATTTCATCTTCATCTTCATCTTCAAGCTCTTCTATGGATTGTCTTCCTATAGTCTTCGTTGGGTTCATCCTTCAGAAGGGTACCGAAATGAAAAAAAATTCCCTGTAAAGGGTCTTTCTTTTTCTCTTTGGATCCCTTATATTTGAATGCCTCACTTTTAAATACTTTCACAACCCAATTATATGAAATATAAATTACATCATCAAAAGAAAAAAATCTAGACTCTCTTGTATGATTATCCTAAGCAGTTAAATAAAAAATCCCAAGTAGTTATATATATGGAAATAAAATACTCATGCCAGTCACACTTGATCATGCTCTTATTTATTTTTGAAGGCTAAGCTTCTGAAGCACCTCTAGCAAGTAATTATATACATGATTATTATTTATTTTTAGCCCCATTTATTTTAGTGATGTATGAGCTTGACTACATATAGAAAATATTATCAATATCAAAATCTCCCTTAACATATGAGTAATATATCATGCACATCACATCATAAGGAAAATACACTAATAAAAGAGCAACATAATAATCATTATAGCAAGTCAAATCAACCAGTATATATGTCATATGTAAGAGCGTCACATCATAGAAAAAGAAAAGTAAAATACTCTTATAACCTAGAACTAGAAGTGGTGCCATAGAAAATAATTTTATGTGTATGTAGTAGGTTGTGTGGCTTTGGATATGTCCTATATCAAGTAATTAGTTTAAGTTATTTTGTGTTTCGATTTGTTCATGGCCAAAGGAAAAATTTTAATTAGAGTTTAAATATTAATATTTTATGGTTCATTTTAATTAATTTGGTTAATAGGTCAGTTTTAATACTTAGGGAAATATTATCTGAAGTTTAAGTTGAATTAATATATTTTAGAATGTTTGGGTCATCCTATCTATTAAGTTTAGAGGGTCTAAATGGTGACTTTTAGGAATAGGTTAGGTTTAAGGGTTTCAATATTTTTATTAAATATTAGACTTTATAAGGAGTAAATAGACTTTGTGTTTGCTGGATTTGGAGTTTTTAGACAAAGTTATGAATTTCAGGATTTTCAGGCTAATGTTAGCGAACTATAATTGACTAGAGAGTTGACTTTTTAATTTAGGTTAATTTATGAAAAACTAATATTTTTGATAAGTACTAGATTTTAATTAGAGTTTATTTTCTCTTAGTTTATCCAATTTAGAATTTTTTTAAATTAGTTGTGATTTTTTAAAGTTGGGAGTTTAATGAATTACTAAATTTATCTAATTAAGGGCATTTTAGGGGTGTTGATCCAAATCAACTCCAAACTTTTTAGAATCACCCTCAAAGGTTAGAAATGACTTAAAAAGGTGTTTCTAAGTGTTTGGGGAATATTTAAATTTTTTAATATTTTTAATTATTTAACTTAATTAAAAGAGTGATTTTTAATCAAAATTAAATTAATGTTCAAATTAAAGTCAAATTAAGTGGCTTTTAATTTTTTGAGATTAAGGAATAAATTCTAAGGAGTTTAATGTATTATGAGAAATTTTTAGATTTAAATTAAATTTATTAGAATTTTTAAAGTTATGAGGGCTTAATCAATATGTTAATTAATTAAGGTTTATTAATTATGGGGTTTAAAAAATCCTAAAAATTTATAGAAAATTCTAGGGGATTTATGTGTCACAAAGTTTAAATGTTTGAAATTTCATGTTAATCAAAGGTGTATCCTAGCTTCTAAAATTTCTCTAAGTTCACTAAACGGGTTCTTAATTATTATCCTTAGGGTGTCGGTATATTAAATAGGTTTAAACCAAGTTTTAATGACTAGTGCTTGGGGTAACATAAAGGAAAATGCAACACAATAAATCACACCATTTCCTTATATTTAGGAGAGCCTAAATTAAGAGCTCATGTAACCTACACATGCAAAAGAAGGCTGAACAGTAATTAAGTACACTTAATGATGTGATTAGTGAATGATTGGAGCCTAATCACCCACTAATCCTCGGCCCATGAATGCCATTCACATGCAAAACCCATATTTAAAATTTTAAAAGAAGATATTTCAAAATTAAGGGATTTAAATATGTATAATTTTAAAATATTTAAAATACAAATATATTAGGAAATAAACATATAAGTTTAAAAATAAGGTAAATAAACATATATATATATATATATATATATATATATATATATATATATATATATATATATATATATATATATATATATATATATATATATATATATATATATATATATATATGAGAGATCCTCTAGCCACCTAAGGGAGGTTTCAAAATAATTTAAAAATAATTTTTAATTTTAAAATACCTAGTATCTTATTTAATTAAATAATATCCAAGTATTAAAAGTAAATAAATAAAAGATAATAAATTAGAAAAAATAGGTTTTCAATATCTAAAAGTAATTAATTTTCTAAAAAATTTAAGGCATTATACATATTTTTCTGACTTATAATGAATTTAATACAAATATTTAAAATTAAAGGTAAATATGAGGGTATTTTAAAATAATTTAATATAAAAATAATAAATTTTTAATAATATTAAATTAAATATTAAGGCTATATGAAATTTAAAATAATTTAAGAAAGTAATTTTTATAAAATTTATAAAAGATTTATATATTAATTAGTTAATTATTAATTTGGTAGTTAAGTAAATAATTAAGGAAAATACCTAAAAATTGGAAATGTTTATTAATTTAAAATTAAATAACTAAAAGATAATTCTCTATTTTTAAAGAAAATAAAATATTACTTTTATTATTTAAAAAAATCACCATTAAAATTAATAAATAACATCTAAATATTAATTATATACTAACATATAATAATTGTTAAAAATAATTAAATATTAAATTAGGTTTTAAATTAAAATATATTAAAAAAATTTCTGAAATAATAAAATATTATTTAAAAATTTTAATTTTAAATTTTATAATTTTTTTAATTTTTTATAGTTAATTATTGATTAAAATATATAGTACTTAATAATTAAAATAATTCAAAATATATTCAAAATTTTAAACTAATTATATTTTTAAATTAAAGAAAAGAATTTCTAGAAAATATGATATATTATATTAAATTTTTGGGTTTAAAAATAATTTAAAATAATTTTTAAAGTATTCTATTTAAAAAACCATTTAAAAATTAATTAAATTTTATTAAAAGCAAATCGACAGCTTGGTTGACCACATGACGTTCCTTGATTGGATGATCTAAAATCATACGACGGTAGTTAATCATTGACAATGATTGCTCCGCTACTTAATCATTTCCTATGACACAATTTCATTAACCATGTTAGCTAGGGTTGACGACCATTTGATCCAACACATTTTCGAATCGACAGACAGGATAACACCGGACGAGATGAGGAAACGTGGGATCAAATTTGCGGTAAAACGAGACCGCGGAACAACTCAATGTCAACTGTTGATCATAAGATCAATGATCAAGATCTTGTACCCTTATAATAGGGCGTAAATCGACACCCAAAAATGTTTTTGGGATTTTCTTTCGATCGAATGGACCATTTATGATGAAATTTTAAACCTAAGGCCTATGAATGAAGAGCATTCATGGGGACTAATTTTTGCGTCCTAAAAAGCGATGTATGAAAAGTTATTTAATCCTAAGTGTAATGCCCTAAGGTAAGGGTTTTTTGAGAAATTATACCATTACATCTTCAGGATCTTGATATGATTGAGCTTGTAGATTGTTCCCGTACAATTCCCTAGTTGAAACTACGACCAAACAAGCTATAGATCTTAAAAAATTCTTCTTGGAAGGTATTTGACCTTTGTTTGTCGGAGATCTCACCATCGGTTGGCTTTGACCGGTGCATCTAGGTTGGGAGATGTGGAAGGAGACTAAGGGAGCTCACACATGAGAATTCTCGGGCTAAGGAGGCTTAGAGACAGAATAATTGCAAAAGTCCCTTTTATGAACACTAATTTCCCTATTTATAGGTCTAAGATTTGGATGAATGGCTTAGATCTATTCTATCGTAAATTAGGAGGGAAATTATTCTCAATTGGCCATGGTTTGAATCAATGGATCAATTGGAATACTTCAAAAGCATTAATTAAGATTAATTTGACCCAAATAGGTCAAATTTGACCCCACAAGGCTTGGATTTATCAAGTCAAGTGTTGACATGGTCAGCTTGGTTTATTAAGTCCAAGGGGAGAGGAATTGAGCCAAGAATGACTTGCAATCAGAAGTAAACTAATTAGAAAAGAGAGTAGATGTATTGCAAAGCTTCCCAGTTAACTTGACTTTACAAACCAAGTTAAGGATGGAGATGGAGGATAAACCTACTCCACCTTTGTCTTCGGGTGATGCTGTTTGATACTAAAGATAAGATGATTTTTTTTAATCATCTCAATTATAGAAGAACCTAAAAAATAGAGATGTGATCCTTTCATGATAAAGTTGAAGAATGATATAGATCAAAACTAGAAGCAGATGCAGTTATTTATAAAAGATCAAATAAATTGAAATCAGCCACTAATAAAAAGAGTTTTTTTTTCCAGCATGCCAATCAAGCTTTCAGCTTATCAAGGAGAAGTCTTAAATGCTTTGTTTGGAGGTGACCCATATAAAGAGGATGGCTTAAATATTTTAAAGGAAATTATCCCATTAATATACCCAGAGTTGGAGAAAAAAATAAATAATTATTTACAGCTTTAGATAAACAAACAATAGATTTTTGGTGGTTGACTTCATGGCCTATAAAATAAACCTAGGTATTCAAAGTTGCTTTTGAAAGCAAGAATAATATTGATGTTGTTATCTCCCACTAGTAATAAGTCATCAGCAAAGTGTAAGTGATGATTGTTGGAGACTTTATGAAGAGATTCATGGTTGAAAATAATCTTGGATGATTTCTTTAAGATGTGAAGAAGTGTTCTCAAGTTTATGGTGGAATGATGAAAGGAATTTTGAAGGGTTGATGGAGTGAAAGGCAAGATCAGCTTAGTTTAAGCTAATTTGGTTAAACCCTTTAGAGAATATGATTAATAAGTAAATTGGGGGGGAGGGGGGAGTGAATGGATAAGGAGAATAGTTTTAGGATAAAATTATGATACAGTGAATTTTTTCTTGGAGTTTTATAAGGTTGAAGCACTTATGTAGGGGTGAAAAATAAGGCTAGGTGTAAGGCATCTTAATTTATGCTGAGGGCTTTCCTATGTAATTTAGGTTTAACATAATGGCTTGAATTATATATGGATGATGTTTTAGATGGTTAGGGTGTTCTTAAAGATTATAAAAAGATTTGAAAGAAGATTCAAAAATAGAATTAGTGAGCATAAAATATAGTTAACTAATCCCACCAATGTTCATCAAAATAGGCAACCAAACTCAGACCAAAAAGAGAATAAATTTTTTTCATAACTTTTTTTATCATTAAAAAGATAAAATTCACATGAAATATTAATAATATTATAAATTTATAATGACTACCGTCATTCATAAATAAGAGGAATATTTTGTGGGTAGCCATCAATAAAGGTGTTAACCACCTACATTAATTTATTTTATCTTCATTAAATGACCAGTCCATACATATTCCATATGATGAAATTTTAAATTTTTTTAGATACTAAATTTAAAATTTAAATGTTAAAACTCTAACTTAATTATTTCTTCTTAAGTGTACTTAAATAATTAGTTGGGATTGGATCTGTAACAACATCATACTTATGGAAATTATTTTAAAATAAAAATATAAAATTTCTAAACCAGAGCACTATGGCGTTGAGCTTGTGAGCATAATAGCACTTGGAATTATTGGTGTAATATTAAAGGTTTTGTTATATAGTAATTTTGGATTCAACATGCTGCATAGCGGTGGCATGTTGGAGCGTCACAATGTCATGTTGGAGTGCCATGGTGCCAAGCACTAAAAATAATTTCTTAATATAAATATTTTTTAAATATTTCTACCACCACCTCTCTCCTCTAATTTCTTACTTACTTGTCCGGGAAGAAAAAAAAGGAGAAAAAAAGGGAGAGAGAAGATGAGAGAGAGAGAGTGAGTGAGGACATAAAAAAGCAACTTTGGATCATTTTCATCTATTGCTCATATTAAGGATTTTATTCTATTTAAAGTGACTATACTCTTACTCTTATTTTTGTTAGTTTTGATTTTTATGGGTTTTATCTTCCTAAATATGTCAAAAATTTATTATCTCATGATTTCGTAAGCTTTGATTAAAAGTGATGTATTGGGATTTGATATGATAATACTAAAACATAATATATGTTGAAATGGTAGCTTTGATTGATATTTATTAGAATTTAATAATTATAATAGTATGAATCTGATAAGATATAATATAATATTTGGTATATATGTATATAAATGGGAATATGAAAGGCTGATATTAAACACTGTAAGGTGCGGTGAAATGATATATTAATTAATATAAAATATATGATATGATAACCCCATGTAATATGTAATAACCCGTATTTTGACTTTGCCAATTTTTTTCTGGAGTTATTATAACTCTAAATTACAATCCATCATTGTCATAGCATTTTGATCATAGTATTTTACTTATACAAAATTTTTCATAATTTTTAAGCACCGATATAAATCCTTAAGAAATTGGTACCTATCAGTACAAGTGAGGATTTCAGGATCGTCAGGTGTCCATTTTTATAAACCAATTTCAGTAATATTTTCTAAATAAAATAATTTATTTTATGAATATTTTTTATAATTTTTGAAGTCCTAAAATAATTTATTTAAATTTTATATTAAAGAATTAATTAAATTAAATAATATATTAAAATTATATTAAAATATCTAAAAGCATTATAAGATTTTTATTTTAAAACCTTTTATATTCTCATTTTTGCATAACAAAGATGTGTGAGATGGTTTTAAGAGAGAATGAGAGGGAGAAATTAGAAGCACGAATTTGGAGGATGCGGAGTGATTTTCGTCAGTCGGGCTAGTTGGAAGATTTATTCGTCTCACTGTAAGGAACCTTTAACCTATTTCTAATTTAAAAGATTTTGTGTTTTTGATATTTTTCTTATCAAATTTATGCTTTCGGTACCAATAAAATATGAATAACTTTGTGTTGGCAAAACTTTCATCGCGTAACTTTTTATATATTATGGAAATTATGATTATGAGCATTTTGAGTATTTATTTGCAATTTTTACAAGAAATGATTTTAAAAATATAGTAATTTTTATATATTTAAAATTTTATTTTAACCTCTAAGAATAGTAGAGTAGTATAATAAAAGTCTTAAAATAATATTTTATATAATTATTAGTATTTTAGTAATTTTCTGAAATTGTGTATTTTTATCTAATATGATTCTTTGTTGTTTACCGTTATGATATTTTGATATCTTCTTAATTAAGTTCAATTATATATTATTTATTACATTGCAAAAATGAATGCGGATATATGATTAAAATTATTGTTATAGTATTATGATAATAATGCGCATGTGTCAAATAAATAAGTAAAGACTGGTTAACCCATTAGTTGTAAACTAATTGACCAGTACATGATGGTGGGTCAATGAGCTTTCCTTCAAATAAAATGGTTTAATATTATCCTCTACTAATTCATGTGATATACTAATTGAAAGTTATAAGTAGATTATTACTGTGTCGATGGGAAGAGTGATGACTCTATTTAATGAGCTAATAATTTACTAACACTAAAAAATATCGTGATAGTGCAGACTTCTTACTTGTTTAGACTGACATCTGAAATGCATATTTTGATATTTTTTCTTATTATTATATGCATTTTTGTTACTGCATTTATTTACTTTTATTGCATTATTCTACTGCTTCTACCATTAGATTATTATTGTTACTGATATAGATATTGATTCTATTTGATATTACTAATTCACTTTAATGATATTAAGTATGTGATATATTGAGCATGTGATATATGAGGTTTAGATAGTATGTATATTTTTTTATATGATTTTACTACATTGATTTGATTTTGACAGTTTTTATTGATATTTTGATATTAAGTTTTATCTAGGATTATGAAGATATAATTGATTTATGGATTTAACACTTATAATAGTTTACAACTTTATTGGCTTTCATACTATAGTATTTTACTATTTCTATAATAATTCAATGATCATATGAATAGAACTGTTATGATTTGACAGTTGACATGCATATTGCTTCTTTATCGTGCTTTGATTTCAGCTATAGATTTTGATGACCTGTTGGGCTTTTTAAGCTCATTACATGTGGTTAAATATTTTCAGGTCAAGATAGGGGTGTAGGAGTGTGAGGCTGATTAGGATTCTTCAGGTTCTATTTCTTCTTCTTTTTCTTTTACACTCAAGATAGAGTATTTGTGATTTGATTGTGTAGATCCTAAGTATTATATATGATTTTTGGGAATGAATATAGATATGTATATTGATGTTTTAAATTATAAAATCTGTTATACAATTTATTACTGATATATAATATTAGATAGCTCTGATTGTTATTTATTAAAAGATTAAAAGAATAATTCTTTCAAATTAGATTCTAGGGCATCACATAATATCCTCAAAATTCATGTGATTTATTGTTGGGACTTATAAGGAGCTAGAGACTGATATGAGACTCATAAGAAGTTGGAGACTAATCCACTTGATTTACTTATTAGGAATCATAAGGAGTTAAACACTGATACATGAGTCATAAGTGTCACAGTAAGATTAAGATACCTTTATCTAAATATTTTATAAATGATAAGAATACTGGTATATAATAAGAATATTGATATGACATCTTTATTAATATAATTGATAAACTAATAAGACACACACACACACACACACACACACACACACACACACACACACACATAATATTTTTCTTTTTTTGCATTAATTTAGGTTAAAAGATTTTAGTTACTTGCTTGGCTTTTATGCTTATTTTATAATTTTATATGATTTCAGGTAAAGGAAAGGAGCCTGCTGTGTGAGGCTGGTCAATAATGACAGTTTAGTTCTACTTCTAGCTCTTTGGTTTTATATATTCTTTTGTAGCTTGTTATGTCTAATGTATATGTTACTTTGAACTTTTGACTTTTAAATTAAGATGTAAATATTGACAATAATAATATAATTATATTTTTTTACTATTTATATTTATTCTCAAATGTATCTAGTTAGTTGTGGTTGGTGATGATATGGTTATATTAATGAGTAACACTATTAACGAAAGATAGATAATAATATAAATTAAAAATAAAGGGCATGAATATTAAAAAGAGAAGAGATGAAATTCTTTTATATTAGATCTTAGGGCATGACAAAAGTGATATCAACGCATTGGTTAGTGAAAGAATTTTATTGTAATTAGAGCAATAGAATGATTACATTATTTATTGGATAAATATATTTGCATATTTATTTTGTTTTAAATAATTTATTTTGTATTTGAGATTTATTTATTGATCAGGTAAATGAACCCAAAATGGAAGAAGTCTTAACCTGATACTAAAGTATTTTTAGTGACATCTGAGAACATGGTAAAATTTTTTGATATGATTGCTCATATAGTGAGCAAAAATTAGCAAAATAATCTACATTATTATTAAAAAATAGGTGATAGTAGTAAGGAAAAGATTGGTAAGATTATCAAATCACTTGCCACTTTGCAATATTTATGGTGTGGGCGAAGACATGTGGGACCCTGCTATAGGATGTTGGATAATGCTTTATGTATGGTGATTATGGCACCCAATGGTAGAATGCTCATTTTTGGGACCTAGGCAAGGACATGTTTTGTTAGAATTAGTGAAAGAGGCTTCTAAAGAGCTTGAGGATATGACTCATATGATTTTATTTTATTTTTTCAAAGTTAAGGTTTTCAATGTAATTTTAGAATTAATTCTAATGTGATTTAAATTCGATGATGATTCTTGACTTTCAAACCAATTTGATTTGTTATATTATATATTTGATTTTATTTTAAGAATACTCTCTTAGGCTTACTAATAAAGAAATATTGATGATGATATTTTTTAAAGGTGAAGAGATTTTAATAACCTGATAATTATGAAAATTATATTAAATTAAAAATATAAAATCAATGAAATGTTTGAATTTGAGCATTATGGTGCTATGATTGTGAGCACAATGACACTATACTTGAGAGCACTACGGTGCTAGGAATTTCCATCTCAGAGTGAAGGCTATATTCTATTATAAATTTGGATTCAACATATAGTGCAACATGTTGAGTTGGGGTGCCATGGTGCTAAGCACTAAAAATGATTTTTAAATATATTTTCCTCTAAATATTCTTGCCACCACCCCTCTCCTCTCATTTTTTTGCTTGCTTGGCTAGGAAAAGAAGAAAAATAAGTAGAAGAAAAGGAGAGGGAGAGAGAGGAGAGATAAAGATGCTTTGGTTCATTTTTGTTCTTCGCCCATGTTACAAATTTTATTCTATTTGAAGTTAAGTGATTATACTTTTACTCTTATTTTTATAGTTTTTATTTCTATGAATTATCTCTCATAAATCTATAAAAATATATTATTCCTAATTTTCTAAACTTTTACCATGTAACTTTTGATATATTATAAATTTGATCCTTCTAAATAATTTGATATAATTTTATTGTATTTTTTACCAATTCAATATGTGTATAGAAATTTTTATGTGAAATATGTTGAGAAAATATAAATTGAAAATGGGTTAAAAGTGATGTACTATGATTTTATATGATAATATTGAAATATAATATGTGTTGAAATGATTGCTATGATTAATAGGTATTAGAATATAATATTGATACTAGTTTGAATCTGATATGATAGAATGAAATATTTGGTATATATATATATATATATATATATATATATATATATATATATATATATATATATATATATATATATATATATATATAATTGAGAAGCTGAATGGCTAATATGAAATACCATAAGGTCTGATGAAATGATGTATTGATTAATATCAAATATATGATATGATAATCCTATGTGATGCCCTCAAGATCCACATATTTTACTAATAGATTTTATAATGAGATGGAGACTGATGTGGTAGTCATAAGGAGCTTAAGACTAATTCACGTGATTCACTAATTAAGAGTCATAAGTATCTGGAGAATGATACGGGAGTCATAAGTGCAGGAGTAAGATTAAGTTATTCTTATCTAAATATTTGATAAATAATAAGAGTATTGATATATGATAAGATATTAATATGAATTCTGTACTAATATAAATGATAAGATAGAATAAACAATGATATTGATTGATTGAATGATTTTGATTAAATGATAAATATAGCTTCACTAATTGATTAACTAATAAAGATTGATTTATGATTGGAACTGATAATGAATATACTTGATAGACAAAGATGTAATATGTAATAGAATAATAAATTGATATAAGTGATATACATTCTTTTTTGTATTAATTTTAGTTGTAAGATTTTAATTACTTGCTAAAATTTTATGCTCATTATGTGTAGCCTGTAGTGTGAGGCTAGATAATGGTTCTAGTTTAGTTTATTTTCAACTCTTTGATTTTATATATATTTTTGCAGCCTATTATGTCTATTATATATAATATCTTAAACTTTTAACTTTTGAATCAAAATGTAAATATTATCATTAACAATGTAATCATATATATATATATATATATATATATATATATATATATATATATATATATATATATATATATATATATATTATATTTTCCCCTGAATGCAACTTGTTTAGCTTTGGGCTGTGATGATTTTGCTATAAATGAGTATCACTATTAACTGAAAACATGTAATAATATGAATTAAAAATAGAGAATTTAAATATTAAAAAGAAAATAGATGAAATTCTTTCATATTAGATTTTTGAGCATGGCATGATTCTTTCTTTAATACTTTCATGATCTCTTATAACTAAATCTTTAGTTTTTATTTTTATTTTTTTATTTTTTATTTTGAACTAATTACTATACTACAATAACTCACATGGGCTCATTTTGTATTGTACTCCACATAGTTGAAATCCAAGTAGTTGCCTATCAATCGATGGGCAAACTTTTCATAATCAGATGTTAGTGGATGATGGTGGTTCAGAGATCATAGGTATATGTAAGATCTTAGAAGGATGTTGTTTGAGAGATCATAGTCATGGCAATGGTGGTTTGAAGATCATAGTTGGGCAGTTGTGGTTACAATACAGTAGTTGATTGATGATATTTAATAGAGTGTAGTTAAATTATACTGGTTAGGATACTATAGTAGGATAATAATATTTAGAATACCATATTCATGTGATGGTGATTGGGAGGGTATTGTCATATGATGGTAGTTGTGAAATCATCGTTAGGTGATAGTAGTTAGGAGATTATAATTGGGCAATAGTGGATGAGAGATATAGTTAGGCGATAGGGGTTACGAGATCATAGTTGGGGGACAGTGGCCTGTTGAACATAGTTGGGTAATGGTGGTTGAGAGATTATAATTGGGAATTAGTGGTCGAGAGATCATACTTAGATGGAAATAACTAGGAGATTGTAGTTAGGCAATAATTATCAGGAGATTATAATTGAGTGATGGTGTTGAGGAGAGCATGGTCAGGTGATAGTGGTGGGGCGACCCAACTAGGGTGATGATGATTGGGAGCCTACAGCTGAACGGGCGTGGTCAAGAGTTCATAGCCAAATGAGGGTGGTCGGGAGATTGTAGTTAGAAAGAGATTGATTTTTCTCATGTTGGCAAATTTGATTTTGCATGATGTGATAAAAAAAATTGAGAAAAAAGGTTCATCCTAGAACTCATGTGGTTGAACAAGTAACCTAACATATATATATATATATATATATATATATATATATATATATATATATATATATGTAATTTTTAATAAAATTTTATGATATTTAATAACTTTTTCTTTTTTTGAAAATAAGTTAATCCCTCTCAACAAAAATTCAATATATATAAAATTTTAAAATAATTAAATTTATTTTGAAATTAGTGTAATATGATTTTTGATTTATTATCTAGATATTGCATTTATTTTAAAAATGATAAATTGTGGAGATTGTTTTTCAACCAATATATGATCATTTCCCCCAAAAAAAAAACCAATATTTGATCAAAGTGTCGAATTTAACATTCTCAATAAAATTATCAGATCGAGTGGTCATTTTAGGGGCTGTTTGGTATCGGATTTACAGCGGGATTTAAGTCGGATTTACGCTAAATCCAGCCAAACAGTTTTTGTGCGCGCGTTAAATCCCGGGATTCAGTAAATCCTGGATTTACGGATTTACAGCTTAAATCCGGGATTTAGTAAATCCGAGGGGTAGTCGGATTTATTAAATCCGAGCGGGATTTATCCGAAGAAGCGCGCGAAAGGAGAAAGTTACCTTCACAGCAAGCGAGCTCCCGTTCTTGCTTCCGATCAAAATGTCGTAACTTCTGATCCGGGTTGAAGTCGTCGTAGGAGCGAAGTCTAACAGCCACGAAGGAGCCGAAGAAGCGACGCCTGCAGTCTCTACACCTCCTGCAAAAGCAACAGAGCCGAACAACAACGACGGAAACAGAAGATGAAAGGCAAACCCTAGACGTCTCTAAGTTACTATTGATTAACTTAATTAATATAATTTACATTATTAATACTTAAGTAAATTAATTAAATAGTTAATTGTATAATTAGTGCATAAATTAATTTAAATTATTAATAATTAAATAATTAATTATATAATTTAACTTAATTGCATGATTAATAATTAAATATTAAAACAATTATCTTAATTAATATAACTTAAAATATATATTATTAAATATATAATCAATAGTGTAAATAATAATTAACGAATAATTTGTATTTAACATGTTATTACTTTTTATTAATTATGACTAGAAAGTCATCGCAGCAAAGTCGAACAACCACGAAGGAGTCGCAAAAGCGACAGGTGCAATCTATACACTTGCAAAGCAACGAAGCCGAAGAGCAACGACGAAAAGAGAAGATGAAAGGAAAATCATACAAGTTATTATTGATTAACTTAATTAATATAATTTAAATTATTAATACTTAAGTAAATTAATTTAATAATTAATTGTATAAATAGTGCATAAATTAATTATCTAATTTAACTTAATTGTATAATTAGTAATTAAATATTAATATAATTAGATTAATTAATATAATTTAATATATATTATTAAACATATAATTAATTGAGTAAATAATAATTAATAAGTAATATTTACTTAACATATTATTAAATTTATAACACATTATATTTTTTATTTTTAATTATAAATTTATTTTTAAGTTATAATTATATTTTCCACATTTAAATCTCTAACTGCTATAAATCTCAAAATATGTTACCAAACAGTTTCTCAGGATTTAACAGGATTTAATATTTGTCATACCAAACAGTTTTCAGGATTTAACACATCTCAGATTTATTAAATCCGGATTTAAAGGATTTACTAAATCCCACTAAAATTAAATCCCACTTGTTGCCAAACAGCCCCTTAATCTTCTGTTTGCTGCTCACTGGGGGATGACGTGGAATTAAGAACTGGCGGCCGCCGCCCATCCTTTTTATGCTGGAAATGACTCACGGCACGCACCATTTTCGTCATCCTGTGGCAGTGTGGCGGTCCGTGTAGCCACCTACCGATTAGATTCTGTGGGC
Organism: Dendrobium huoshanense; assembly: GCA_016618105.1. Classification (NCBI taxonomy): domain Eukaryota; kingdom Viridiplantae; phylum Streptophyta; class Magnoliopsida; order Asparagales; family Orchidaceae; genus Dendrobium; species Dendrobium huoshanense. The sequence goes on from CM028351.1 coordinate 67,772,782, forward strand.
CATTGCTAATCTTCTCCAATGGCAAGCCATCTATTGGCCGGTTGGCCCTACACTCGTAATTAGTTAAAAGCAATTGTAATTAGGGATAACTATTTTTCAAATTATGATATTTAACATCAAATAATATCATTAATTGTTTTATTTTTTAAATGGAAATAAAAATATATATTTATAAATATTTTATCTAGGGGCTATTAGTTTATTTTAAAAAGATGCAATGTAAAAGGAAATTTGATTATTTGATTTGATGAAAAAGAAATATAGTATAAAATTTCAATGAATTTCTTTTTAACTGTCTACTTCATTTTTGAGACATTTTTGCTGATGATATTCTTCTTGTTGATAAGACTAGTGAGAGAGTTGAAGGTAAACTTGAATTGTGGAGGCCAACATTAGAGTTTAAAGATTTTCGCTTGAGTAGATCTAAAACTTAATATATATAGTGTAATTTTAATAGTAATAAACCTAGTGAGAGGATTGTGATTTTAGGCGATCAAGTCATTAATAAGAGCACACATGCATTTTAGATATCTTAGATCTATTGTTCAAAGTGTTAGTGAAATAGATGAGGATATTATTGGTATAATTTAAGTTGGATGGTTGAAGCGGAGGAATGTATCAGGCTTGTTGTGTGATAGAAAAGTCCCCCTCAAATTTAAGAAAAAAATCTATAAGATGGTGGCGATATCTGCAATGCTTTATGGTGCCGAATGTTGGCCATTAAAAGAGAAGCATAATACAAAATTAAGTGTTGTAGAGATGAGGATGCTCATGTGGATGAGTGGTTTTATCCTTAGAGATAAGATACAAAATGAGCATATACGTGAAAAGGTTGGAATAGCTCCAATGGAAGATAAGATTAGAGAGAGTTGTCTTAGATGGTTTGATCACATAAAACACCGACCTTTTAATGACCTAATTAAGAAAGTAGATGTATTATATTTGATTTATATAAAGAAAGGTTGATGTAGACCTAAAAAGACTTGGTAAGAAAATGTTAGAAATGATATTTCTTTATTAGATTTAAACGAGAATTTGGACACAATGGAGAAAAAGGATTTATGTAGCCGACCCCATATAGTGGGACAAAGACTTGATGTTATTGTTGTTGTATAAATTCAATCAATTTTGGTCAAATTTATTTTCACCAGAAGCTAATATCATTATTGCCAGCTGCTTATTCGCCTCGGCCATTGCTGACAGACACTGAACATCACAACCTGTCAATTACCAGATATTGTTGCTCTCCGCCCACCAATCACCGTCACTGGCCACCACTATCATTTTCTTTTACGTGACATTCATTTTACTTCTAAGAAAAAAAAAAAAAACTCTTGTTTCCTTTCACACTCATTAGAACAACTTCAAATATTTTAAATATATTATAATTATTTAAAATATAAGTTAAAAGTTTTAATTATTTATATATCATTTAAAGAATAATTACATTGATGTAAAAATCATGAAAGCATTTTTTACACGTGTGTGTAATATTTTTTTTAAGTGGTTTTTAAAATAGTTTTATTTAGGAATATAAAATCTTTCAAAGAAAGCGCCTATATTTTTATTAATTTTTAAATAGATTTGGTTTCTATCTTAATCAGCGTCGCATTCGTAAGAAATTGAAAATGTGGATTAGGACGCAGCAACATGCCATAGCACTTTGAAAGCCGACAGTTGCAATTTCGAATAAATTTTATTCAAATATATATCACATCAACATCTAAATTAATATGATATATTTTTGAAAGCTTTTAATTAGGGTAAGGATGCTTTGTTATAAAATTTATTTAATTAAATAAGAATCTTCATGCATATTAAATTTAAAAAAAACCTAGAACTAGCTTGGTCCTACGTGTTGGTGGCCTTAAGGTCGCCTCGTGTTCGCTCGCCTGCCCATGCTCGCTTACCTTACCCTGCGCACGCTTGTCCTCCACTTAATGGCTTGCTGCTTATCCTTAGGCTTGCCCGCTCGCCCCATGCTTGCCTGTCCACCTCTATGTGCGCCTACCCGCCCCTGTGCTTCCTCATTCTCCCTGACAGAGTTGGAACCCTCTTAGGATTTTTTTAGGTATTTTCGTTTTATTATAAGGGTTTTTAGGCAATTGCCCCTCTAGAATTTTTAAAATACTATAATATTTAGTCAATTGCTCCAAAAAATAGTAAAAATCATTCATTATTTTATTTTTAAATTTGAATTCCAAAAATATCCTTACAACCAAAATTTGTTCCGGGGGCTTGCACCCCTGACAGTTATTCTGAGCACGCTCACATGCTACACCATCGTCTACTTGCCTGCTCGCTACATGTACTCGAAACGAGCCAATGGGTCGTGTAGGGTTGACCCAGGCTTGAACCAGGTCGTTTATGTTTGGGTTTGTGACCAGTTTCTCTAACCTAGTCGGATTCGGGCTGGGTCAGATAACAACAGGTTATTTTTTGGTCAGACTCAAACTCGACCCAAAAACCTTTTTTTACACCCCTAACCACCACCATCGAATCATCGATGTCTGACTAATTTCATCGGGTCATTGTTGCTTAATCACCACTATCATTGGACATATACTATATGATCACTTGTGCCCAGCCTTTGTCATCGAACCATCATTGTAAGGCCATCTCCACCTTACTACCATCGTTAGGCTGTCATTGCTCATTTATTATTATCCGATCATCATCATCCAAATACAATCTCTCAACCATCGCTGCTTGATTGTAATCTCTCAACCACTATTTCCCTACTACACTCTCTTGACTACCATTACTAGGCTAATGTTTCTAGAAAACGACCTCCTAGCCACTACCACCAAACTATGGTATCTCGACAATCATCACTCAACTACGATTATCTGATCATTATTGCCTGACTATAATCTCCTACCATCATTTCTAAAGTACTACCGCCCAACTTTGATCTCATGATTACTATCACACGATTATAGCTTTGCCCAACAATGATCATTGAACCATTGCCACATTATTATGATCTATTGCCAATCATTGCCCGATTATAATTTATCCAACATCATTGTCTAAATATAATTTCAAGATCACCGTTTCCAGATTGTTATTGCCCAACTACAATTCCCGATAATTATTTCTAGACTATGGTTTCCCGACTATCAAAAATGTTAAAATGAAGAGACCAGACACAATAGGCGACTACATGCATAGCGAGTAATAGCTTATATTTTGATTTAATCAAATAATTTTTTTGGAGCCATTATAAGTCGAGTTTGCAAACCTTCTTTGTTATAATATAACTACTATTGTGCTTTAATTATAACTGTTGCGTGTTAGAAAATACGCGGCGGTAGAGTTTTATGAATTTGCGTCCGAGCGTTGCACGTAAGTTTAACACACAAACAGGAAAATAGAGTGAACACCGAGAGTTTTTACGTGGAAAACCCAAAAAATGGGAAAAACCACGGGGCCTCGCCCAGTTGCAAATTTCCACTAGTGTTTTTGTTGATTACAAATTGCGGATTTCGTCCCACAAGCCGGGATAATCCAAATACAACTTGTTTCTTCCACGAACTTCACAAAATCCTGCGAATTCTCCGCGTTTTCTGAAAATCTGGCAGAGCTCCGGCGTCTTCAGGCGGCAGGAAAAACTCCGGCGGCGGTGGTCGAGGAGGTGAGGAATCTCCTATTCCCCTTTCTCCTTTTCCTTCTCTTCTTCTTCTCTCTCTTCACTTGAGTCCCTTGGTGTAGAATGAGGGCTCTATTTATAGTTTTTCTGGAGTGGCACAGCCCGTAAATAGGCATGAGATCAAGGGCGAATTGGGAGTGATCCGAATGGACGGCCGATATCGAATTCTTCAATCATGCACCGTTTGTTGGATATTTGAAGGCCTTAATGATTTCGGAATTTGATGAACTTGGGCTCGTTGGATTCGTCTCGTCGAGCCGTTCGATTCGAGTATAAGCTTGTAAAAATCGGAGACCGTTTGGTAACTCAAATTTTGGTTTGAACCTCCCAACAGCGCTTCGAACCTTTGATTCGGAATCATTTGGGCTCGGATTGGGTTGATCTTGGCGTCGTTGGGTTTGTATTTCCGAGACGCTCAGTTTGACTATAAGCTCGCTGAAATCCGAGTTCATATGCTCCCGAAATTAATTTTTGAAGTTTCCAACTAGGTTTTGCCTCGAGATTCGTGCCCGATCAAGATGATTTTGCGATGCCGTATCAGTTGCCCCCCTATTTTCGGATGTCGTAGCTTCAGAGGTCCGAAAATATGTGTTACAAATTTCGGAAAATTTTTCTGAGTGACCCCGGATTGATCTGGATTGTAGAAGCCCCGAACGGCTCCGAAAATGCCAAAATTGAGTCCGGAACGTCGAAAAACGGTCCCGGGGACCCCAAAAACGTCGAATTTGGACTTTCGGGGCGAAAAAACGGACCCGAAAAGGGCCAGGTGGTCGAACCGACCGGACCGGTCGGCCTGCCGCCGCCGCCGCCGCCAGCGGCGCGGAACCGCGGCCGCGCTTACGCGCTGCGGCCGCGCGCCCGCGAGCTTGCGCTCGGGCTCGCCCGCGCCCGCGCTGGGGTGCGCCCGCGCCCACTGGGTGCGCCCGCGCTGGGGTGCGCCCGTGCCAGCCGCGCGGGGGTGCGCCTGCGCTGGCCTGTGCGTGCCACGGCTGGCCAGCCGCGATCCGCGTGTGCTGACCGCGGATCGCTGGCCTGGCCGCGCGAAAAGGTGCATCCGGTTGGCTGCACCGCCAATGTGGGCCCCACATCCGTCCAAAAATGGCTTTTTTGCTATTTTTTGGTCCAAAAAATTCCCAAAAAATTCCAAAAAATTCCGAAAAATTCGGAAAAAATTTAGAAAAATAGGGAAATTAAAAAATGGCAATAACTTCCCTCCTTTCTCTCCAAAACCTATAAATAGGCCTCCTAGGCCCTTAGGAAACTTGCAACTCCTCCTTCTTTCTCCCCCCGATTTACTGGCGATAGAAACCTACGGGATTTCCTTCCTTCCCCTCCGGTTTACTGGTGATAAAAACCTACGGGATTTTCTTCCTTCCCCTCCGGTTTACTGGCGATAGAAACCTACGGGATTTCCTTCCTCCCCCTCCGGTTTACTGACGATAGAAACCTACAGGATTTCCTTCCTCCCCCTCCGGTTTACCGGCGATAGAAACCTACGGGATTTCCTTCCTTCCCCTCCGGTTTACTGGTGATAGAAACCTACGGGATTTCCTTCCTTCCCCTCCGGTTTACTGGCGATAGAAACCTACGGGATTTCCTTCCTCCCCCTCCGGTTTACTGGCGATAGAAATCTACGGGATTTCCTTCCTCCCCCTCCGGTTTACTGACGTTTGAGGCTTCCGTTATTTGCGAGTTGGAATCTTTCCTACTCGAATAGCGCCCTTCTTTGCGTGCAGAAACCTACGGGATTTCTTCCTGGTGGATTCTCGCGAAGCAAAAATGGGTGATCGTACTTCTACTAAAGATGTTTCAGTCGTGGAAGATCGTCCAACTGCATGTCCAGAGGGTTCGAAGAAGACTTCTAAGACGAGAAAAGCCGATGACGTGATTTCCACTATTACAGAAGACTCCTTTATCTCTTTTAGGAAAAAATATCATTTTCCTAACGACTTGGTGATGAAGGTGCCAACAAGATCTGAGCGCGCCTGCTACCCTCCTCGAGGATATGTGACAGTGTACGAGCTTAGCTTGAAAGCGGGGTTGCGATTCCCGCTGCCGTTTGAACTGGTTGACATTCTGGTGGCTTGTGGATTGAGTTTGTCTCAATTCTCCTATCGGGCCATGTCGGTGGTGGTGGGCTTGATTGCATTTTTTAGAGAACATGGAGCGGTGTTATCTGTGGATTGCTTATCCCGGATAGGGCGTATTTATATCGACGCACAGGGTCGAATTTCTTTTAGGTCAAAGTGGTTGGAGGTTCGCACTCGGGAACCAGCCAAAGATTGGATCAGTGATTTCTTCTTCGTGCAAAACGATTGGGGTCTCCAGGAGAAGTGGGGAACGTTGAAGGAGTTACCCGCTCCTCTTCATTTAGGAGCGGATGAATTATTGAGCATGTTAAAGCTTCCTACTACCGAAGCTCTTCGTTACGAGATGCGTTCTCTTAGCAAGTGCTTGGTCGAGGAATATTTATTTAAGGTGGGAATATCCACTCACGCAGGGAGGTCAGGTGCACAGAAATTGAAGATATCCACAAAAGTCTCAGATGTCCCGATAACTCAGTCCAGACGACCCGATGGCGATGGAGATTCACATACGCCGAAAAAGAAGAAGTCGGACGAAGTTTTTACGGCCGGCGGCAAGGCCCCTTGTTTTTCTCCGTCCAGAATATACATCCCCGAGGATGTGCTGAAACATAGGTGCATCGGTCGTCGACGGCTCGAAGACTTGGTAAGTTGTCCTTCTTTTCGTTTCTATCATTTTTGGCATTATCTCGAGGATATATTTTTCACTTATCTTCTTCTTGCGCAGTTCCTCGAGGCAAATAAAGTCTTAGATGTCTGGAACGATGAGTTTGTGAAGGTCAAATACCTCCAGGGAGAATATAAGAAGAAATACGGCGGCAGGGTGAAAGCGATGGAATCTGTGGAGAGTCAGCTTGATGGATGTAGAGCAGAATTGGCGAACAAGTTTGCTTCATCTTCTTCTCAAAATGAGCGGATGGATCGTTTGCATATACAGTTAGTGGAGGCAGAGGCATCAAGCAACCAACAACAAAAAAATATACAAGCTCTTGAGACCGAGAATAAGAGACTTCTGAACAAATTGTCGGAGAAGGTAGCTCAATTGTCACCATCTTAGGCCGTAGAGGAGTTCAAAAGATCTTATGGCTTTAGGATTTTTATCGAGGATCAAGTCAAGGAAGCCCGCGATTAGTTTTACGACGTAGAGGTAAAGGCCTTAGAAGAGGAGCTCATGCAGGATGGTTTCATTAAAGGCTTTATGAAAGGCGTTCGTGCCGTGAAACGCAGAAATGGAGGGGACATTGAGGGGTTGACCCCAAGCCAAGCTTCTGGTGATCCTTCTCCAGATTCTGGTGGCGAAGAGTTGGAGAGTGACTTGCAAAGGATCTTCGCGTTGGAAGAGGATGACGATGATGACCTTGAGATTCTGTAGGATTGTTTTGATGTTTTCTATGTCGCTTTTGCTTTTGTTGCAATGATTGTTCGTGTGTTTCCACTGTTCGCGTTTTGCTATTTTTGGATGATGTACTTGATGTTCGTGGGTTTATATAAAAAAGACAATTTTCTTCTTTATATACGTTAACTCCTGTGTTGAGGAAGTCTTTCTAATCTGCATGAATGTGAGAGATATCCGCTTTGGGATACTCTGACCTATCTGAGGATGTTAATCAAAGCATTTGCTTGATGATTTTAACCTGTGTGGAAGAGGTCGGACTGGATCCCTCTGGGATTAGTCGCTTATTGATTGAGATACAACATAGGTTGTGTGTTTCTCGAATCATAAAAGGAAGCTCATAATAGAAGAGACGATGCAATGATAAAGTAAACATCACATTACTGTAACAGCACGATAATTCCCTATTAAACTTAGGGATACAAAAACAAGTGTTCTTCGACAACAACGTACAAAAACCTTAAAGAAAATACAATGCATAGCTACAAAGCAAAACGAGAGTTACAAACGGCATTACACATAACAAACAACGACATCAATCTTCTACTGATAGTATTTGCGAAGGTTGTCCACATTCCAAGTTCGGGGAAGCGTCTTTCCATTTGCATCTTTTAACTTGAAGGTTCCGGGCTTGATCATGGCTGCTACCAAATATGGACCTTCCCATAGGGGGGAGAGCTTGTTTCGTTGAGGGCCTTTTCCAGCAGCTTCAAGGCTTCGCATAACTAAATCTCCAATGGAAATAGTTCGAGGTTTTATCCTTCGATTGTAGTGACGAGCGATCCGTTGATGGTATGCAGCGGTCTTAAGCGAGGCTATATCTCTTGCCTCGGGGAGGAGGTCCAGATTAGTCCTGAGTTTTTCTTCATTCTTACTGGAGTCAAATGTCTGGATTCTATTGCTCGGGACCCCTATGTCCACTGGTATGACTGCTTCTGTGCCGAAACAGAGGTTAAACGGAGTCTCTCCTGTAGGTGTTCTGACGGTGGTGCGGTAAGCCCATAAGACATTTGGGAGTTCTTCAACCCATTGCCCCCCGGCCTTCCCTAGGCGTGTTTTCAGCCCTTTCAAAATTGTTCGGTTTGTGACTTCCGTTTGCCCATTTGTTTGAGGATGGGAAACAGCTGTGTGGACGAGCTGAATGTGAAAGTCTCTACAAAAAGATGTAAAGATTTTTCCAATAAATTGAGTCCCATTATCGGTGATGACCTTTGCCGGAATACCGAAGCGACAAACTATATTCTTCCATAAGAATTATTTGGCATTTACTTCAGTGATTTTTGCCAAGGGTTCCGCTTCCACCCATTTTGTAAAATAGTCTACAGCCAGGATGATGAATTTTCGTTGTCCTGTGGCTATAGGGAAGGGCCCCATTATGTCGATTCCCCACTGTGCGAAAAGCCAGAGACTTTGAAGAGATGCAAGTTCTAGAGCTGGAGTATGGGTGAGGTTGGAATGCAATTGGCAGTTCACGCATTTTTGTGTAAACTCCAGTGCGTCCTGTTTTATTGTAGGCCAATAGAACCCCTGCCTCATGATTTTATAGGCCAAAGCTCTTCCTCCCAGGTGCTCGGAATGAACTTCTCGAAGTGCGTAATCAGCTTCTGAAGGTGGGAGACACTTCAGATATGGTCCGGTGAAAGCGCGCTTGTATAATTCATCACCAATAATGGTGAAATTCGCTGCTCGTCTACGAAGTCTTGTTGCAGCCATGGGCACTTCAGGCAGTATCTCATTTTGTAAGAAAGACAAAATGGGATTGATCCAAGACTCCTCTCTCGTTTCGTTGATTGACTATATAACCCATGGACCTTGAATGATAGGAAAGTGGATTTCCTCAATATGCTTCCTCTTGTAGATGTCTCCTTTCGTTGATGTCGCCAACTTTGAAAGAGCATCTGCTCTCGCGTTTTGCTCTCGGAGAATGTGTATGATCTGATATTCTCCTATTCGGGTTAAGAGCAGTTTTGCAATCTTGCAATATTCGGCTAGTTGTGAATTGTGGATCTCGAATTCCCCCTCTATTTGGGATGCAACTAGTTGTGAATCGGTGTGGATTATCAGATTCTGTACTTCGCAATCGATTGCTAGCTTTAGCCCAGCAATAAGAGCTTCATATTCTGGCGTGTTATTTGTTGACGGGAATTTGAGTCGAAGCCCGTACTCAAGAGTAATTTTCTGTGGAGATATTAGCATAATTCCAGCTCCTGCGCCAGAACTTCCTGATGACCCATCAACATACAACGTCCAGCGTGGAGGAGAAGGCAAAGTATCCGGTTGGATATCAGATGTTGGGATGGTGCATTCAACCACGAAATCTGCAAGTGCTTGAGATTTTATATCGGGTCTAGGCAAGTAGTGAATGTTGAATTCGCCAAGTTCTACGGACCACTTGACGAGCCTACCCGATGCTTCCGGTTTCTGCAGAATACTTTTCAGCGGCAGATTTGTGTAAACTCCTATTGAGTGGGCTTGGAAGTAGGGACGTAATTTCCTAGCAGAATAAACCAACGCCAATGCTGTTTTATCTGCTAAGGGATAACGCCCCTCCGTTTCAGATAGGATTTTACTAACATAATAAACAGGGCGTTGTGTAGCATTTTCTTCCCGTACTAAGACAGAACTGATGGCTTGGGCTGAAACAGCTATGTATAAATACAACTTTTCTCCTGTTGTTGGTTTGGAAAGTAAAGGCGGGGAGGCCAAATACTTTCGTAGCTGTTTGAAAGCTTCTTGGCATTCGTCTGTCCACTGAAAACCAGAGTTGCGGGCACCTCTGAGTATTTTGAAGAAAGGGAGATATTTGTCTCCTGAACGCGCCAGGAAGCGTGACAATGCTGCAATTCTCCCGTTCAACCTTTGGACTTCTTTGATGTTCTTCGGAGGCACCATATCTCTTAATGCCTGGATCTTTTCAGGATTGGCTTCAATTCCTCTATGGGTTACCATAAAACCCAAGAATTTTCCGGAAGCAACTCCGAAGGCGCATTTGGTGGGGTTGAGTCGCATGTTGTATCGCCTCAGCAGACAGAAGCACTGCTCCAAGTCGGAGATATGTCGAGACTTTTCGAGGCTCTTTACCAACATGTCGTCGACATATACCTCCATGTTATGCCCAATAAGAGTTTTGAAAATTTTATTCATGAGGCGTTGGTAGGTTGCTCCGGCATTCTTGAGCCCGAAGGGCATTACCCGATAACAGTACAGTCCTCTGTCTGTTTGAAATGCTGTTGCTTCCTCGTCGGTCGGGTTCATCTTGATTTGATTGTAGCCAGAGTATGCGTCCATGAAACTCAACATTTGATGACCAGAAGTGGTATCGACTAACTGGTCGATACGTGGAAGGGGAAAGCTGTCTTTTGGGCAAGCCTTGTTGAGATCAGTATAATCTATGCACATTCTCCATGCGCCGTTCCCTTTTCGAACCAAGACGACGTTTGCCAGCCACTTAGGATGATGCACTTCTCGTATGAATCTTCAATTTGAGGTGAGGGATAGAGGTGACAATCCCAAAAATTGATTGAAGTGGCCTTCCAAAGATAGCGTTGTAAGCTGATTCAGACTTTACAACAATGAACTGAACAGAGTGTGTGGATTGCCGGGGAAATTCTCCAAGTACAACGGGGAGACTAATTATCCCTTCTGCTCGTACAGGTCGATTATCGAACCCGTATAAGGGTCCTGCAGCGGGTTGGAGTTTCTCTCTTGTGAGACCCATGTTGAGGAAGGTAGAGTAGAACAAGACGTCCACAGAGCTGCCGTTGTCTACAAGAATTCTCTTAATGTTGTAGCATGGATCACCTATCCCTGCATTTATAACAAGCGGATCTTGGTGAGGGGTTTTTACCCCCTCCAAGTCGGAATCATCAAAAGTGATGGAGTGATCTATACAAGCTTTCTTTAGAGTTGGAGTTTTGTCCACAGCCAAAAAGATTTTATCGGATAGCAGGGGGCCTCCAGCTATTGTCTCAATTTCTCCAACTGCGATTCGGTTGTTTACTGGTGGCCTCTGCTGCCGTTCTTGCCCCCCAGCAGGACGAGTTTCCTCTCGGGGAGAAGGATTCTGAATAAACTGGCGGAGATACCCCTGGCGGATAAGCCTTTCAATCTCCTCCTTCAGTTGTCTGCAGGCTTCGGTAGCGTGACCACAGCTTCGATGGAAATGACAGTATTGATCCTGATTTTCGGTGTTTGGTTTCAAGGGATGTGGCCACTTTACCGTGTCCTGATCTCGAACAGCCATTAGCACATTTGTTCGAGAAGTATTGAGAGTAGTGTATTCTTTCTCTTGTCGAGGTTCCCGTCGAGGCAATGGAGGCCTCGGGGGTAGATTATTCTTTCCTTGCTTCTTTCGTCGCGAGGAAGAATTATCCGTTCCCGGTGCTCCTTTGCGTTTTCCAGTAGATTGCTCGAACTGTTTCCTATGGGCGTTTATAGCCTCATCTGCCAAGATTTGTGCTTCCACCCGGTGAATTAAATCGGCATATGACGCAACGGTGTCGCGCATAAGTGCCGAGTAGAAGGGGCCAGGGCGAAGACCTCCAAGGAAGACTCCCCTTAATAGTTCAGGATCGACTCCTGGGATTTGTCGAGCTTCAGTGGAGAATCAATGAAAATACTCCCTTAAAGATTCTCCTTCATTTTGACGGATTCCAGAGAGGTGGGAGGAATCCTTAGCGATCCTTCGGTTGGCTACAAATTGCTCGACAAAAGCTTTTGCTAATTTCACAAAGGAAGGGATTGTTCCTGATGGAAGCGAGTAGAACCATGTGCGAGCCTGTCCTTTGAGAGTGGCAGGAAAGACTTGGCAAAGGAGGGCATCCGAAGCTCGTTGAATGTGCATAATGGTTCTGTAATGGTCGATATGTTCGTACGGGTCGGATGTCCCATCGTAAGACTCCATGCTAGGCAGCTTAAATCTAGCCGAAATTGGGTGTTGCAGTATGACCTCAGTTAGAGGTGAAGATTCCTGAAAGTCTCTCAGTCGGAGAGTTTATCTCGTATCTCCTTGAGAGAATTCTTCCCTTACTAATTTTCGTAGTTCGTGACGCAGGGCGTCGTGAGGAAGCTCTGCTCCATGTGGTTGAGCAGAGTTTTCAGGAAGATCTTGGAGGATGCGATGCTGTCGAATTGAAGGTGGAGGATGTGTAGAGCTTGCCGTATCGGCAAGTTCGTTATCCTGTCGAGACTGAGGAAATCTTCTAAGTGGGTGGAGTTGAACTTCCGCTTGAGGATGTCCAAATTGGACATCCTCAACCCGTGGTGGATTTTGGGGGAGGAAGACTTCCTCCTGTCATGCTAATTCCGGCTGTCGATTCTCCTGGAGGAGTTGAAGAATCTTGTTTTGAGATTCTTCCATTTTCCGGATCCTTTCTTCCAAAGAAGGCCCGGAGGTCCTTTCGCCGGCAGCATTTTGCCCCCCGGGGTGCAAAGATACTGAAGTTGGTCGTCTATGGTTAATAGAAGAGTTTCTGGACTGACGAGAGTTGGAGCGAGAAGCTCCAACCAAATGATTGCTGCGCCTATTCACCATCGTAGCAATGCTCGAAGTAGCGGGATAGAAGTTTCCCACAGACGGCGCCAAACTGTTGCGTGTTAGAAAATACGCGGCGGTAGAGTTTTATGAATTTGCGTCCGAGCGTTGCACGTAAGTTTAACACACAAACAGGAAAATAGAGTGAACACCGAGAGTTTTTACGTGGAAAACCCAAAAAATGGGAAAAACCACGGGGCCTCGCCCAGTTGCAAATTTCCACTAGTGTTTTTGTTGATTACAAATTGCGGATTTCGTCCCACAAGCCGGGATAATCCAAATACAACTTGTTTCTTCCACGAACTTCACAAAATCCTGCGAATTCTCCGCATTTTCTGAAAATCCGGCAGAGCTTTGGCGTCTTCAGGCGGCAGGAAAAACTCCGGCGGCGGTGGTCGAGGAGGTGAGGAATCTCCTATTCCCCTTTCTCCTTCTCCTTCTCTTCTTCTTCTCTCTCTTCACTTGAGTCCCTTGGTGTAGAATGAGGACTCTATTTATAGTTTTTCTGGAGTGGCACAACCCGTAAATAGGCGTGAGATCAAGGGCGAATTGGGAGTGATCCGAATGGACGGCCGATATCGAATCCTTCAATCATGCACCGTTTGTTGGACATTTGAAGGCCTTAATGATTTTGGAATTTGATGATCTTAGGCTCGTTGGATTCTTCTCGTCGAGCCGTTCGATTCGAGTATAAGCTCGTCAAAATCGGAGACCGTTTGGTAACTCAAATTGCGGTTTGAACCTCCCAACAGCGCTTTGAACCTTTGATTCGGACTCATTTGGGCTCGGATTGGGTTGATCTTGGTGTCGTTGGGTTTGTATTTCCGAGACGCTCAGTTTGACTATAAGTTCGCTGAAATCGGAGTTTGTATGCTCCCGAAATTAATTTTTGAAGTTTCCAACTAGGTTTTGCCTCGAGATTCGTGCCCGATCAAGATGATTTTGCGATGCCGTATCAATAACAATTTTTCTTAATTTTATGAATAGTATAGAAAAATGACACATGTCAGTACATGTGGGATTTTTGGGACCACTAGGTGTCTGTTCTGCAAACTGATTTTATCAGTTTTCTAGACATTTTGGGATATTTTATAAATATGTTTCCCAAATTTGAAGATACAAAAGGATTTATATGATCTTTGCAGTTAAAACTAAACAATAGACATAATTACTAATATGTATCTTATTTTATTATAAAAACATCTATTTCCATTAATAGAACTTTATTAAATCCATTCCTTAGATTCATTTTTGTGTATTTTAAATTTTATAAATTTAAATTTAGTCAAAATTTGTAAAAAGTTATGATATCTTAATTTTTAATAAACTTCCATCGCAATATAACTTTTTATATATGATATGTAATATTATTGAAGTTTACAGGGTAAATTGAAAGTTGTGATTTTATGAATTAAATGCATATATAGTAGACAAATTTAATAAAATTTTCTATATTTTATGAAATATTATATTTCATAAATGATATATTTTATACATGATATTGATTTAAATTGCACAAAAAATCTAATATTTGTATGTAAGCAAGAAAGATTAGCTGTCAATATTATAATTAATTTGTTGGCTCTTATAATATAATACACTGAAGAGGAGGATGGGGCAACATGCTTTCCTTAAAAAAAAAAAGGTTAGTTCTATAATTCTAATTGTAGATTGTAACAAATTGATCAAATTACACCGATGGATAAAGGGTGATGTCTCTTAAATGATTATAAAAATCTATCTATGAAAGCAAATAATTAATAGAAATAAATGAAAAATAAAATAAAAATAACAGATGGATATATATGATAGATAATAAATTAAAAGATGAAAACACCACATTAAAATTGGATGTCCTGCTTTACTCTTCATAACTGTACTTATGATTTTATTTACATGATAATGCATTAAACTTATTGATAGATATAACTAAATTTATATTGATTAATTGTCTTTCTTATCAATTTCATTTTAATTTGATAGATCTTATTTAACTACACTAATCATATTGATTTTATTTTTAATTTTAAAATTTATTATTACCCATATAAATTGATGATTCATATTAATTAAAATTAGAGCAAACATATTGAATTTTTTGCATTGCATTGAAAGCAGTGGTAAGTTTTGGTTACTTTGCTTTATAAGCTGATTATGTGATTTTTATTGATTTCAGATTTAGAAAGGGGCCATATGTAATGCCCCGAGATCTGTGTAGCGAAAGGATTCATCTAATTTTTTTTTTTTCATTTCTTTCTATCGGTTTCCTCATCTGTTGTTCATATCAATCCATACCAATATATATCCAGAGCAAGAGATAATTACATTACAGAAAAGAAACAGCAGCGGATACTATAATTCACAAATAATACAAGAGTCAAAGTACAGTCAAAAGAAAATACTACACTAGCCATACAGGCTACAAAAGAAAGTCTAACAAGGCTACAAAAGAAAAGCTAGAGAACTCGGCAGAAAGATCTTCAAGCTGGAGGCCCTGCACCTGAAATCATTAACCACATATAATGAGCTTACAAAGCCCAACAGGTCTCCAAAGCCTACAACTGAAATCAAATCACGACACTGAAAACAATATGCAGATTAATCAAATCAAGTCAAATCAATTAGTCGAACATGATCAATGAGTCAATGCAATACGGAAATCAATAGTCAATAAAATCAATCAATGCAGCGGCAGGCAGATCGATAAATCAATTCAATCAATCAATATTCGTCAATCAAAACGATATGGTCAAATCAGTACGATCTAATCAATGAAGTCAATTGAGAAAAGCGATACGAGACAATGAATCTATAAAACAGTCCATACGGTGTAGAACAGTAGCAACAGTGAATCTATAAAATCTATAGGCAGTAGTACAATGAATCTATACAACGTCCATATCAATGCTATCAATGCAATCTCTATATCTATCGATGTCCATATCAATGTTCAGTAGTCAATCGATGAAATCAATAGAATCCGTACAATAGTAAATCAATTCGATAAATAAATCCAATCAATATCAATAAATCGATCCGAAATCAATAAATCAATACAAACCAGGAAATCTATACGATGCTATATCATATACATGTAATTTCATACAATGGTCTTACTCGACAAGCCCAAACACTAGTCATGATGCTGTTGTAGTTATCAATCGTTCAATATCAGTAGTGCTGTTGTAGTGGTCAATCAATATCAATAGTGCTGTTGTAGTTCGTTCAATAGTGCTGTTGTAGTTCGTTCAATAATGCTGTTGTAGTGGTCAATCTATATCAATAGTGCTGTTGTAGTTCGTTCAATACAGGTTGGTTTCTATAACCAACGTTCAACTAGGTTTCCACTTGTCTTTCAGGATCAATCAATCAATCAATGCAATAATCGATGCAATAAGCAATATTAAAGAAATCGAGAACGATCATATCAATAGTCCTAGGCAGATCCATTCAATCTATCAATTCCGGGAAAATCAGAAATCATACGAAAATCGGGCAGAGTAACGGTAGTCGGTCAAATTTACACAAAAATCCTGCAAAAAGATACAATTTCCAAATCTTTCCAAATTACAATAGAATATCTATAACATCAATACAAGACTATTGTCCTATAGAAATCAAATCAAATCAAGTCCCGATTATTTTCTATTCGATTAAAATCGATTAAAATCACGTAGAATCAATTCCGACCGGTAAAATCTTCGTAGAATACAGTCAAATCGTGTACAATAATCATATCTATAACATACTAGAAGTTGTGCGGTGAAAGTTGTGTCAAATCAAAATCATGTCGAAAAGTCGACTACGAAAACACAAAACAGATCACAACTCGGTCAAAACACAATATCTTCGAAAACAGAAGTAAGGTTCGGAGTCCTTACCACGAGACAAACACAATATGCAACAGCAACGAACGACGAAAATCGCTCCGCGGGCCTCGAAATCGGACTTCTTCCTTTGCTTTTCCGCTCCTTCTCTCTCCTCAGATATTTTGATTTTTATAAAAAAGTTTTCTCTCTCTTCAAAACGAGCTCATTTCCTTATATCATACTCAGATCGGCCTGGCCGATCGCCCGATCGTCCCGGGACGATCAGACCAATTTCTGATCGTCCTGGACCATTCCCAGGGCGATGATCAGGACGGTATTATGTGAACAGTGCCGATCGTCCCGGACGATCTCAATATCGTCCTGGACGATCCTGTCCAGAAATCATTCCAGAACACTCCAGAAATCAGCTGTTTTCCAAGCACTGATCGGCCTGGACGATCTCAACTTCGTCCTGGCCGATCCTGGGGAAAAAATCACTTTTCCAGCAGCTACAGCAAAGGAACGAGGTCTTACAATCTCCCCACCTTAGAAAAATGTCGTCCCGACATTTTCCTAAGGGTACAGAGCAAAACAAAAGCAAAACGAAACAAAATAGAGCTAATCCAATCATTCAATAAATCGCACAAATCACAACGAAACAGACGATAAACAAAACTCGTACCAGTCACATTTGCAGGCATTCCTGGTGCATCCTCCTCCATTTCTTGCTCATTTCCAATCAGATCAGTCGGGACAGTCGGGACAGTCGGAACCATCAGAACAGGTCCTTGTCTTTCAGAACTTGGGCATTCCGTCACTCTATGTCCATATCCACCACATCGGAAACATTGCCCAGTCCTCAGATAACATTGTCCCGAATGTCTTTTCCCACAACATTTACAAACATTAAATTTTGCTCTACTACTTTCCCCACTCTTCTTGCTACGGCCAGAGCGTTTTGCCAATTTGTCACTCACCATCTGAGCGACCATATTAGCAAACTTATTCATATTTGCAGATGTGAGTGGGAGATCAGTAGCAGACTCAACTTTCTTTCCTTTCGGATCCATTGGCCTGATCAATACAAATCGTTCGAATCAAAATCGCGGAAATCAAATACGTAAAACAAAAAAAATCAAATAATGCAATCATCAACTCTGGATATAATCAAATCCTTTTCACTACACTTGCTCTGATACCAATTGTAATGCCCCGAGATCTGTGTAGCGAAAGGATTCATCTATTTTTTTTTCTTTTCTTTCTATCAGTTTCCTCATCTATTGTTCATATCAATCCATACCAATATATATCCAGAGCAAGAGATAATTACATTACAGAAAAGAAACAGCAGCGGATACTATAATTCACAAATAATACAAGAGTCAAAGTACAGTCAAAAGAAAATACTACACTAGCCATACAGGCTACAAAAGAAAGTCTAACAAGGCTACAAAAGAAAAGCTAGAGAACTCGGTAGAAAGATCTTCAAGCTGGAGGCCCTGCACCTGAAATCATTAACCACATATAATGAGCTTACAAAGCCCAGCAGGTCACCAAAGCCTACAACTGAAATCAAAGCACGACACTGAAAACAATATGCAGATTAATCAAATCAAGTCAAATCAATTAGTCGAACATGATCAATGAGTCAATGCAATACGGAAATCAATAGTCAATAAAATCAATCAATGCAGCAGCAGGCAGATCGATAAATCAATTCAATCAATCAATATTCGTCAATCAAAACGATACGGTCAAATCAGTACGATCTAATCAATGAAGTCAATCGAGAAAAGCGATACGAGACAATGAATCTATAAAACAGTCCATACGGTGTAGAACAGTAGCAACAGTGAATCTATAAAATCTATAGGCAGTAGTACAATGAATCTATACAACGTCCATATCAATGCTATCAATGCAATCTCTATATCTATCGATGTCCATATCAATGTTCAGTAGTCAATCGATGAAATCAATAGAATCCGTACAATAGTAAATCAATTCGATAAATAAATCCAATCAATATCAATAAATCGATCCGAAATCAATAAATCAATACAAACCAGGAAATCTATACGATGCTATATCATATACATGCAATTTCATACAATGGTCTTACTCGACAAGCCCAAACACTAGTCATGATGCTGTTGTAGTTATCAATCGTTCAATATCAGTAGTGCTGTTGTAGTGGTCAATCAATATCAATAGTGCTGTTGTAGTTCGTTCAATAGTGCTGTTGTAGTTCGTTCAATAATGCTATTGTAGTGGTCAATCTATATCAATAGTGCTGTTGTAGTTCGTTCAATACACGTTGGTTTCTATAACCAACGTTCAACTAGGTTTCCACTTGTCTTTCAGGATCAATCAATCAATCAATGCAATAATCGATGCAATAAGCAATATTAAAGAAATCGAGAACGATCATATCAATAGTCCTAGGCAGATCCATTCAATCTATCAATTCCGGGAAAATCAGAAATCATACAAAAATCGGGCAGAGTAACGGTAGTCGGTCAAATTTACACAAAAATCCTGCAAAAAGATACAATTTCCAAATCTTTCCAAATTACAATAGAATATCTATAACATCAATACAAGACTATTGTCCTATAGAAATCAAATCAAATCAAGTCCCGATTATTTTCTATTCGATTAAAATCGATTAAAATCACGTAGAATCAATTCTGACCGGTAAAATCTTCGTAGAATACAGTCAAATCGTGTACAATAATCATATCTATAACATACTAGAAGTTGTGCGGTGAAAGTTGTGTCAAATTAAAATCATGTCGAAAAGTCGACTACGAAAACACAAAACAGATCACAACTCGGTCAAAACACAATATCTTCGAAAATAGAAGTAAGGTTCGGAGTCTTTACCACGAGACAAACACAATATGCAACAGCAATGAACGACGAAAATCGCTCCGCGGGCCTCGAAATCGGACTTCTTCCTTTGCTTTTCCGCTCCTTCTCTCTCCTCAGATATTTTGATTTTTATAAAAAAGTTTTCTCTCTCTTCAAAACGAGCTCATTTCCTTATATCATACTCAGATCGGCCTGGCCGATCGCCCGATCGTCCCGGGACGATCAGACCAATTTCTGATCGTCCTGGACCATTCCCAGGGCGATGATCAGGACGGTATTATGTGAACAGTGCCGATCGTCCCGGACGATCTCAATATCGTCCTGGACGATCCTGTCCAGAAATCATTCCAGAACACTCCAGAAATCAGCTGTTTTCCATGCACTGATCGGCCTGGACGATCTCAACTTCGTCCTGGCCGATCCTGGGGAAAAAATCACTTTTCCAGCAGCTACAGCAAAGGAACGAGGTCTTACACCATAACCCTTAGGAATGAGGCAGATCAATATTTTTAAGTTTTTATTTTTATTTTTATATTTTGTTCTATTCTTTTATAGTTAAGAGCTTTAAAAATGATATATTGATATTATTAAAATCTCTTGACTATTGTACATTATATTTTGAAAGAGTGAATATATAAATATTTGGATGTATATGATTTATAATTATCTTTGTTGAATTTATTTAAAATGATAGAGAATTAATGCTTTTGACAAATTAATTAAGAGATAAAAATTGATAATTTTTTTAAAATTAGATCTTGGAATGTTACATCGTGCCCTTGTGGGTATGCCTCAACTTCTATGACAAGTTCCATAAAGTAGCGCATGGCTTTTCTCTTTAGTAGGCAAGGCATCACACCTTCGTGGCACCAAGAGTCGCTAACATGCAATTTTTCCTCCATTAATGCGACAATCTCCACAAAAAAGAGAGGATGAATTGCCTCAGTCGACAAGTCTTAACAGTCATTTCTTTAAAGAGACAGAACCTTACACCAGACATATGCCATCGCCAACAACTTCACATGACCAATGACGCAGCCTCTCTATCTATGAGCCAGGAAGTGCTCTCATGAATACTAGTGAAATCATTTCATTTGGGCAATACTCCAAATTATGGAGAGGGGCATCAAGCAATGACAAAAACTAGTGAAATCATTTCATTTGAGCAAAACTCCATTTTTTTTTCCTTTTTAGATTTTCATGTAAATTTTAGGTGTCAATTGCAACTGTTTATTTTTTTAAATATTTGTGTGTGTTGGATATTAGTATAAAGCTATGATATAAAACAGTTCATTTCTACCACCAAGAATATTGTAACATGCAAAAAGACTAATTGTTCATAATGTTGCCATATTTTCATTCGTCTTTCACTAACAAAGAAAATGGTATACCTTATCGAAATAGAAAATATTCATACATAATAAGCTATTTTATTTGAAAATAATTTATTTCATTTAGTAAAACAAGTATGTAATTGAGTTACTCTTACATTTCAAATATATTTTTTCAATAAAATGTATTATTTTTTATTTTAAAGAAGAAAAATGGTAAGATTGAAGAACTCAAATGATATGCCATCATTTGTCACTTAAATTTGTTATATATTTTGGATATGTTAACATTTAATTTACTAAGATTATTCAAAAATAAAGAGGTAATTAATATTATTTTATTAAAAATATTCTTTCATTAAAAACATGTCGTTATAATGAAAGGATTTACAAGCATTTTTTTTTATTCTTATTTTGATTGTTTTTTTTTTTATAATTATCTTCTTAGTCGTCAATTGACCTTATAATTAAATTAGTGGACGTTTCTATTAATAAAATTAATTCTATGAATATTGAAGTAAATTACAAGAAAGTTTGTCTTTTCTTTTTTCTCTTTCTTTGTAGTTTGAATCCTCAATCTTAATCAATTCCTATATCTACATAATGAGTTAAGTCATCCATTCCAAATATCTCACTTTGAGTTGATAAAATATCTTACGTACTTTATGGTTTGTAGTAGGGGTGTCAATATTTGACACGACACGAAAACCCGACTCGAACTTGACCCAAAAATTTCGGGTTTGATCCGACTCGATTTCAAAACGGGTCGAGTTCGGGTTCCAGAAATTGACCCGTTTGAAAAACGGGTCGGGTTCGGGTTGACTCGACGGGTTGCCGGGTCAAACTGCGAACCCTTTTAAAAATAGCTGTCCGCACTGCACAACCTGCCCGCAAAGTTGTCCCGCCTACCCAGTGCCCGCGCGCACCCGAGCTTGCGCTCGCTCGCTCGCGCGCGCCCTCGTGCACTCGAGCTCGCTCGGGGCGCGCTCGCCCGTGCACTTGCGCACGCCCGCGCGCAACCGCGCTCGCCGCCGGACCGCCTGCGCGCTCCCGCGCGCACCCTCGCTCGCCGCCTACACGTACGTGTGTTTCGCCTTGCCGTGTCGGGTCGGGTCAACCCGACAACCCGACGGGTCGGGTCCGGGTCCATATTTTCGATCGGTTTGCCTACCCGTGTCGGGTTAGGGTCAACCCAATTGAACCCGGATCAGTTCCGGGGCCGACCCGAACCCGACCCGTGACCCAAAATTGACACCCCTAATTTGTAGAAGAAAATAACTTGGAAGCAAGATGCTACAGTGTGCAAGAAATCAAGTTGAGAAAGTATCTGCAAATCTTAATTATTTTAAACTTTTCAATCTCATTTACACAACGAATTAAGCAAAATGGACTAAATCATGAAGCCATGCTTAATTGAATAGTTTCCACTGCAATGAAAAAATTTGTAAGGTACAACCTATATCCCTTATAATTAGAGCAAATATCAATGTAGCGCAATATGATGAATTATTAATGTTGTTATTGTTACAATATAAAATGGTGATCGATGTAGTCGAAGTAATGTGTTGCTTTGTACAAAATGCTAAATGTCTCATGTATAATACTTGTAAATCAGTCTTACGAGCATCTATTGCAATACAGGCTGTGCAAGCAATAGTTGCTACATAGGAGAGCTATAATTTATATATTGTGGGCGATTGTTATGGCATAAACAAGGGATAAAACACAGATTTTATGGGAGATTACTGTAGCAGAGGTTAGGAATACAATGCATGCTTTGCAAATGAGATTTATAAGGCAACTTAGGCTTCGCTTGTGACGGCTTTTTTATTGCTTTTTAAAACGGAGTTGTAATACAAATTTTTTAATTTTTGTACTAAAACTCCGTTTTCAGAAGCAATAAAAAAGCCGTCCCAAACGAAGCCTTAATAGCCTTTTAGGTTTCGTTTGAGACAACTTCTTATTGCTTTCTAAAATAACTTTCTAGAACAAAAAAATTTTGAACTATAAATTTTTGTATTAAGAAAACGTTTTAGAGAACAGTAAAAAAGTCATCCCAAACGAAGCATTAGTCTAATTTTATATTGATTTATCTAAGGATTTAGATCATAGTTGAACTTGAAAAATCTTCATGCATGAACTACAACATGTGCCATTTATTATTTTCATAAAGGGTATTATAACATTTATGTAGAATATTTTCATAGTTATAAAAATAAATGTATAATTTTTTGACTATTTATGAGGAAAAAATTTCATTCATTTTAATTGAATGTAAATATCTATTTTAATAATGCATTTATTATCTTAAAGTCTTGTCAATAGTTTTAGAGGTGAGACATTATAGAAAATTTCTAACTCAAAATATCTCAATTTGAGTCAATTTATATTAATTAAAGAAGAATTAGTACTTTGGGGTCTTCTTTAAGAGTAATTAATTATAACAACTCAGTAATTATTAACCCCTAAAAAGAAGTCCAAGTTATTAGTTATTCTTCAAAGTACATATAGCTTTATTAAAGGGAATTGCAGCAAAAAGTCAAGAATGACCTATCCTATCAAATAAGTTTTCTTTTTCTTTGAAACACAGAGCAAAATTTAGGCTTCATTTGGGACGACTTTTTTTTTGCTTCTTAAAATATAGTTTTTTTACTAAAACTCTATTTTAAGAAGCAAAAAAGAAGTCGCCCCAAACGAAGCCTTAATTGTTGATGCATATATTTGCCTAAAAAACTTTTATTTGATTGAAATGAATTTTGAGGTAATATTTAAATTAAAATTTTCAGAATTAAATTCATGAACGATAGAATGTCTATTTCAATAAATTTATAGTCGAATTGAATGTCTCGATGAGACAAACTCATTGACACTACAAGTGATCCGATATGAGTCCAATTAAGCTTCAATCAATTTCGTGAAATATACTTGAAAACTTTTGGATATTAATTGGGAGACTAAACAATCTTCATACATTACGTGCTTATCATCAAACCAATTGACTTGACGAGGCAAACCTAATGAGCCTGAGATTATCCAATTATGACATAATTAAATCAATCAAATATTTGATAAACGATTTATATACGTTTAAGGAGATCAATATAAATAATATGATCCAATATTTTGAATTTTAGGTAAATTTACTAAAATGATCGACCACCTCAAAGAGACTATAAATAGAATCACATTCTCTAAAAAACAATAGAACGCTATAGCAATTTCCGATGATCACGTATTGCTAACCACAATCAATAATTGCCGCCATCATCATCAAACATCTACCATCCGACCATCATCGTTTGCCTATTAATATATAATCTACTTTTTGGTTTTTACTGTCCCCTTGTGAATATCTATTTTTATAATCCCTATAATGAAAATCAAATAATTTCTCTTTCAATTGTTAGGAAGAGATTATTCTTGTGATTATTTTCAGCCATGAGTTAACAACCAAGCATGCGCATTAAAGACGCTAACGCATATGCAAACGACATAAACAAAAAGGAAAGATGCATAAAATATAGAACACCACGGTTAGATAATTCCATCTCTGGCGTCTAAAATTCGCTTAGATAAGTATTTTTATTCATTGTTGTTCTCTGAGAAGTCTTTGTCAACTTTTGAGTTCAATAGCGACGGCTCCCCAACTCGGCCATGGCATACATAGAAGTGCTCTTCTGTCAAACTACAACCAAAGAGAAGAGGCCAAAATAGCAGATGAGTTCTTCCCTAAAATTTCAAACGCATGCCTCTCTGCCCTCGTCAAGGACAATGTGGAGCCTTAGCATATTTAGGAAATAGAGGATTAGTCCAAATGTTTCTACGTCAACAAGAGATCCAAATTCTGATTATCAGAGTCGACAAGTCTTAGTTTGGGACGATTTTTTTACTGCTTTTAAATTTTTGTACTAGAAAGTTGTTTTAAGAAGCAGGAAGAAAGTTATCTCAAACGAAACCTAAGGGACGGCTTTTTATTACATCTTAAAACAGATTTTAGTTAAAAAATTAAAATTTTTTACTAAAACTTCATTTTAAGAAGTAATAAAAAAACCGTCATAGATAAAGCCTTAGAAAAATATAGTTTTTTTAATACAAAGTTTTTTATTTTTGTATTAGAAAAATGTTTTGAGAAGCAGTCAAAAAGGCGTCGTAAATGAAACCTAAGGTTTCTTTCGGGACAGCTTTCTTACTATTTCGCATTTTAGATAGCAGCAACAATTTCTGATTGGCCACTGTTTTTATAGCAGCTTAATAAAATTTATTTTCTTTAAAGTAGCTTTATATAGCAATAAAAAAGCGGTCTCAAATAAAATCTAAGAACTGAATAATCAGATTTATTTTTAAGTGATTATAGAGTGAAAAAGAGTGTTGAGATGACAGAAGGTTTTGGATGTATGATGTTGAATTTTTGTATAGGATGATTTTGGTACAATGAATATCAGCCCTACAATCTTTGGAGCTGTCATAAATGGATATGAGAAAATTTTTAGCCACATAAGAGAGATTTTCTTAACTAATTAGAGTCGCATCACAAGGATGTTGTCATGTAAAACCTAATAACGAAATCTATGAACTTTTTTTTTTTTTTTTTGAAGGATAGAAATCAATTTTATATTTGGGGGTTTTACATGCATATCATTTTATTTCATGTTATTTACATATCTAACGCTCAAAACGTTAATATTACATGACTACCACCCATAGAACAAATTTAGGTGCATGGAATGAAATATTAAAATTTATAGGATGGTATGAATGGTAGAAATGAATTATAGGAGTGATATATTTGATATTAAAGTTGTATATGTGTGGTAGACATATAATATTAATGTTTTGGATGTTAGATATGTAAATAGCATGAAATAAAGTAGTATATATGTAAATTTCTCAATATATATGGGTCCACTTATGTATATAGATCACGAGTTTAATTGTCTTAATTTTAGATAGCTTCTAATGTATAAAATTTTATTTATATGTATAAGTATATGAGTCCACTTATAAAAATTTTCCAACAGTTAGCCCTCGTAATATCAGAGTGGGCTACTTCCTTCATATGGGAAACTCTTGATTGAATATGTTGGGAACAAATTAGGGCAGCCAACTCTAGCCGAATACTTCATTGCAAGATCATATTTTCAAAAAGAAGTTCTTCCTACAAATATATTTCTTTTGGAGATCAACTTTCAAAGCAGCATCTCTTGCATTGTTTTAAAACCAAGAAAGGCATTTTTTTTTATAGCAACACAACTTTCAGTCGATTTTTTATCAAAGCAATGTGTTCAGATAATCTTGTCAAAGCTTTCGAGGAGCTTTTCTTCACATCTAAGGCTTTGTTTGTTTGAGCGTTTTTTTGCCTTTTCCGTTTTAAAAAACGGAGGAATTTTATTTGTGTTGTTTGGTTCGTCAAATCACGTTCCCAATAACTCCTTTTTTTTCAATTTTCTGCAGTTTTGAGAAAGCTTTTTATATATGCTTCTCCATTAGAAAACTACATTTTCTAAACTAATATTTTTTAAAACTGTCTTTTATAAAAGCACTAAAAAACAAACGAAGCCTAAATTATGAGAAAAATTTGATTAAAAAAAATTACAGTAAGAAAAAGAGGAGATATCTTAAGCTAGCATAAGGATCAAGTGTTGCGTTGTACTTGCATGCAATACCAAAAATTCAATAGTTTTACCGTACTAAGGCTTCGTTTGTTTTTTGTGCTTTTGTACAGAAAATGGAGTTTTGCAATATATAAAAAGCTTTCTCAAAACTGCAGAAAAATAAAAAAATGGAGTTATTCGGAACATGATTTGACGAACCAAACAACACAAAAAAAAAATCCTGGGTTTCCAAACGGAAAAGGCAAAAAAATACTCAAACAAACAAAGCCTAAATAGTAAATAGTGGTGGTTTAAAATCGCCGTTAAAGTGCCATTTTAGTAGCGGTTTAAACCATCATTATTAGAATCAGTTTAAACCACCGGTAATAGTGACGGCTTAATCCGTAGTAAGCAGTACTTCTCGCAATAGATTCCTACATGCCGCAGTTAACTCCTACAACTGTTCTTATTCCTCGCCATCGGAGCCCTAAGTTTACGATCACCCCGTACATCGACGTGCCGACCGACCGTTCGTCCCATCGCCGCCGCCGCCGCCGCTCAAGCACTAAAATTGATGTAGTTTTTTTTTTTTATTACTGGATGAGATGGGTAAATATTGTTTTAACTCGAATCTAAGATATTTTGAAATGGTGACAAGGAGCTTTCTTGTCAGATTTTGGGATATTAAAAAACTAATACAGATGGCAAGTATTGACGAATATTTCCACAGAGAGAGCTTTCTAGTTTCTCTTTGTGCTGGCGAAACGGTTGGATCGTCTTTGTTGATTTTCATTCTTAATCATTGTCGCCAACATACTTTGTAATTGATTTTGTATTTGTAATTGGGATTTGGTCTTATCTACAACCCCTGCTTTTCTTCTTAAGCTGTGAGACTTAGATTTCATATGGAACAACACAAAATTTTTTTATTGCTTTTTAAAACGGAGTTTTGATAAAAAAAAATATTGCTATTTTATGCAAATTAAATAATAAGTTATTTGAATAAATTTTTATTCTTAATAGTGATTTGAAAGTTTATTTTCCACTTAATATGGACAATAGTTGGCTTACAAATTCAAGTGGAGTCCTGATTATGTAAATGGTGTGAATAATTTTTTTAGAGTTTGTAAGTCCGAGTCAGAATTCATCAAAAAAAAAAAAATGTCCATGCAAGTTATGCATTAAATGTCTAGTATCACTTAATTTTCACAAGATTTTTCTCTGGATATATTGTATGGAATTAACGTGTGGAAGAACATTGTATTGTAGGTGAAACTATAATTGTTGCGTCTGGGAGTATTCGCGGCGGTAGAGAAATATAAAGTTTAATGTCTTAGCGTTGTACGAAAATCCAGCACATAATCAGATAAGAGAGAGGGGGTGTAGCATTTATGAGAGACACCAATATTTTTATATGGAAAACTCCTGAAAACGAGGAAAACTATGAGGTCTAGCCCAATTTGAATGAATCCACTATTATTCATAGTGGATTACAAATGAGACCCTTCATTGGGGAAAGACCTTAGCTTGATGTATATCTTATAGAGAACATTACATAATGTGAATACAAAGAATCATTATTGATGTGCTTGTTTGGTTGAGCGGACTGTAGTTGGTGGCGACGTAAGGCAGAAGGATCGTAGTCGGCGGGCGAAGGAGGTCGGAAGGACTGTTGTCTTAAGAAAGAGGTCAGAAGGACGGCGTCAGGTAGAAGTCTAGCTATGGACATAAATTCAGCACCGGATAGATGTCCGGTGAAAGTCCAACAACGGGCATACGTGCGGTGTCAGATAGAAATCTGGTGACGAGCTGAGGTCCGGTGTCGGGTAGAAGTCCGACGTCAGTCAGCGGCCTGGGAGAACTCCGGCGTTAGATGATATTTAGACAAAACTCTAGAGTCACTTGGAGATCGGGCGGAGTTCCGGCATCCCGTGAAAATCGGGCGGAGTTCCGGCGTCGCTTGGGTAGAATTCTGACGTCACTTGGGCGTCGGGCAGAATTCCGGTGGTAGTCGAGGAGGAGTTTCTTCCCTCTTATCTTTCTCTTCTTCTTCTCTTTTTCTTGCTTGGCCCCCCTCAAGAGAAATGAGGAGTCTATTTATAGATTTATGGAGTGGAATGGCCCGTAAATAGGTGAGAGATCAGGGGTAAATGTGGAGTGGTTGGATGGACGACCGATATTGAATCATTTAATTATGTACCGTTTGTCAAACATTTGAAAGTCTTAATGATGTCAGAATTCAACGATCTTGGGCTTGTTGGATTTTTGTCGTCAAGACGCTCAATTTGATTATAAGCACGTCATGTTTCAAGACCATTTGGTAACTCAAATTGTGCTTCAAACTTTCCAACAGCATTTCAGATCCTTGATTTGGACTCATTTGGGCTCGAATTGAGTCGACTTTGGTGTCGTTGGGTTTGTATTTTCTAGAAGCTAAGTTTGATTGTAAGTTTGCTGAAATTGGAGTTCAGGTAATCCTGAAATTAATTTTTGAAGTTTCAGGCTTGATTTTGCCTCGAGATTCGTGCCCGATCAAGACAATTTTTTGATGATATATCAATAATGACTAAAATATTTTCTGCCACATCTAATTTAAATGAAGCATCGAATCTTGCTAGAATGCATGAACATATGATATAGAAGGATTATCAACTCTAGTAAGAGCATGACACATATGAAACCCCTTAAGTAAAAAAAGCTCAATGTACTCTTAAACATCAAGGTGTCTTTTGGTGTAATGGTTGAAATTTTATTTAAGATACTTCGCAGTTAAGTGTGTTCATCTCAAAATAATTTTGGGATGGATGATCAATTGGGAGTTTGTACAATAGGATAAAATTGTGAGTCTCTTAGGCTAAAGCGGACAATAACTCGATAGTTAAAAGTTTGAGTTGTTACAAATGATATAAGAGCAATACACCAACCGGAAGATATGATCTAAGTGCCATATAAGATAAAGTGCTACGCCTTGGAGCCACCTCTTGAACCCAGTATGAGATAAACGGCTGCATGATGTGAGCCACCACTTGAACTTATAGGGGCCATCTCTAGAATCATATATGCCTGGTGGGTGATTTTGGGATAAAAATACTAATGAGGACATCAGTTACTTAAGTGAGTGAGATTGTGAAACCCTTAAGTAAAAGAAGCTAAACTCTTAAACATCGAGATAATTTTTGGTGTAATGGTTAAAATTTTATTTAAGAAACTCTACAGTTTAGTGTACTCATCCCAGATCAATTTTAGGATGGGTGACATATTGGGAAGTTAAACCAACAGGAAAAAACTATGAGGCTCTTAGGTCGAAGCGGATAATATATTGATAGTTAAGAATTTAAGCTGTTACAAAATGTTCAAGATAGCCTTGAGACTTATTTATTATTATATGTTTTATTCATTTTTTATGTAGTATTCCCTATAACTCTCAAACCCATTCAAATAAAGAGTAAAAAAAATTATACTTTGGTGCTTTTGATACTTTCTAAAGATATAATTGAGCTTATACAACACTTTCCTCCAAATTTCTTCTTTCTCTTTCTATACTCACTATAGATTTTGTGATTCATGCCTTCTTACCTTACCTGTTAGTCAGGTCAATTATCACCTACAAATATATTTGAATTCAATAATCAGCTTATAAATAAATCACATGTCAAATTTCTTTTATATATATATATATATATATATATATATATATATATATATATATATATATATATATATATATATATATATATATATATATATATATATATATCACAGCTACATTTATAAAAAGAATTGAATATATATTAAATAATTCTTAGTATCATCATTTTTTTAGCTAATTATTAACTACAATAATAAATAAAGAAATATATAAATGATTTAGATGGCTTTAATTTTTGAAATATGGCTGATTGGAGAAACGGAAATAAGGAAAATGAGGAGATGGATGGGAATAGGGAGGCTTAGGTGTCCTAATTAACAAAATTATTGTCCCAACAAATGACTATAGCCTATAGATATTATTATAATAGCATATTAGAGCTTCTACTTCTATCAAATTCCATCGATCCATCACCGCCTTATATGATTCGTTACATTTCTTCTTCTTGAGTGATCAAGTCATTAAAACGAGTGCACATTTAGATATTTCGGATCTATTGTTCAAAATAATGGTGACCTGGAGATGAGAATGTTATAGTAGAATTCAAGTTAGATGGTTGAATTTGAGGAATGCATCTCCTGCTATTGTATAATAGAAAAGTACCCCTCAAACGTAAGAGAAATTTTTATAAGATGATGATGAGACATACTATATTTTATGGCGCAAAATGTTGGCGATTAAAAGAGAAGCTAGTAATGTAAAATTAAATTAAGTGTCATAGATAAGAGGATGCTCAGGCAGATGAGTGACTTTACAGTTAGAGGCACGATTCGAAATAAGTATATATGTGAAAAGGTCAGATTGGCTCCAGTGACAAATAAGATTAGAGAGTCGCCTAATATGATCTGGTGACATAAAACGTCAGCCTTACGATAACCCTGTTAGGAGAGTAGATGCATTAGATCCTACCTATGTTAAGGAAGGTAAAGATAAACCTAAAAAAAATTGTCTAGAAAGTATTAAAAATGACTTTTTTTATTAATTTAAATGAGAATTTGACTCTTAATAGAATACAACAAAGAAAAAAGATTCATATAATCAAAGCCACGAAATATGATAAAGACTCCTTATTGTTATTATTGTTGTTGTTGCTTCTTCTTCTTCTTCCTCCTCCCCCTACCACTTTGCATGCAAGTTCCGTTGCTTCATTTTTCAGCTCAGCATTTCAAAATTATAAGGCTAAGAAGGGACCGTCACCGACTATTTCGGTTTCGTGTAATCTGCACAATTAAATTATGATGATGGAATCCTTCAGTAGTATCAGGAAAGCCAATTTTCTAAAATTCTGACGTTAATCTAATAAGAAAGTCACATTTTTCAGAGATAGTAATGGCTGACGGTAGCTCCAACTTCGACCCTGAGATTGCAGCGTGTGCACTGAGACGATGAAACATTCAACGATTGTATTCTTGTTAGAGCATTATTCTCATCTACTCTTTTGATAATATAGTAATTTAATGATGTCTTTCAAACAAATAATGTCCGATTAAGCTTAAACTATTTTAGTAATATAAAAAAAGACAGATTTATTGGTTGTGAATTAAATGATGGTGGAAGATTTTTATATAAAAAAATAGCTTTATAAAGCTGTAAGAAAGCTGTCAGTAAGAAAGCTGTCCCAAATGAAGTATTGCGCTTCGTTTGGGACGGCTTTCTTTTTGCTTCTTGAAGCAGTCTTTTAGTATAAAAATTTTAATTTTTGTACTAAAAAATTGTTTTATGAAGCAATAAGAAAGTCATCCCAAACGAAACTTTAGTTTAGCCCTACATCAAATGATTAAAAAATGTATTGGTATTAAAATTTCCAGTAGTTGATTAACACCTATATAGGCATTATAAATTTCTTGCTTCAAAGTCTTGCATTTATCACATAAATTATGAAAGAAATCTTTGCCGACCAAACTTTAAATATTCAGCTGAAACTGAAAGATAACAGTTGCAGATTAGATAACTAATCCTAATTAATTAATTAACAAACCTTCTCAGACCAACCTCATTTATATAATAAAGAACTAATTAAAGATAGATCACTAAGCAATAGAAATGGTTTTGTTCATGATGGAACTGATTATACTTGTTGTAGGGATATAAAAATAGGTTGATGGTTCCAACCCGAAATTGACCAATAATTCAATCAATCCGAATATGACTCGTTTAAGAAATGAGTCAAAACACCAACTTTGACTCTCTAGCAACCTAAATGACGCAAATATGACCTGTTAACCCGTTTTGATTAAAAATATATTTTATTACATATTAACTATAAAATTTAGCATATTTAATAAAAAAAGAAAGTTATACCCATATATAAAAATTTGAGAAAAATAATAAATGAGACATTTTTGGATCAAAATAGGTTTGTGAATCAACTTGAACCCGACTCGTTTAATAAATAGGTTGGAAATCACAACCTGTTTATTAAATACTTCAACGTAAATATGATTTTTTTTCAAGTTAGGTCATTTATTGACACCCCTAGTCTTATTAGTATTTTAGCATGATGAAAGGTTAAGAAACATATTGTTTGAGTCAAAACCATTGAATAGGATCATCACATACTTAGATTAATTGATGATCAAATTAAGATTATGATCATCAAGATCAGTGATAATAATAAATTAAGGTTTCGTTTGTGATATATATTTGTACTACTCTCTAAAGTAGTTTTTAATACAAAAACAATGATCTAAAATTGTCCTAAATGGAACTTAAAGTGCGCGATCGATATTGCGACTTCAATAGTTTTACATCTATTGGTATAGTATGGGGAAGGCCATAGGGTACTTCTTTTTATCACTTGAAGCCAACTAAATTGTAAATATAAATATGGGTTTGTAATGTATTGTAAGAAGACAGAGTCGACTGAATAATGAAATAAGATGATCGATCATTGCCAAGAGAAATAATAAAATAAAATAAAATTTATGAAATCTCAAACAATAATTCTCTTCTAAATCATAAAAGAGTTAGGTGCTCATAATTAGGCAGATAATGTTAACAAAGCACAATAATAAAGTTATGTCAAGTTTGCAATAAAATTTTTTATAATGAAATTTTCATCACAACTATTGAAATAACTATGACTGATAAAGAATTCTTCATAAATGTATCACTAAGGTTTCATTTGGGGTGGCTTTTTGAAGTAGTTTTTTTTGTAAAAAAAAATATAATTTAAGACATTTTTTATTAGAAAGCTGCTTTAGAAAACAATAAAAAAGCCGTCCCAAACGAAGTATGAATGATAAATTAAGAAAGTATCAACTTCAACATGATGTTATTTGGTGTTGAATGTATGAATATGATATACTGTGGTTCAATGTTGTTAGTGAATATTGTTAAGAGGTTTATTGCAGTTGTAGATTGAGCCCAATAGTTAAGTGTAGAGAGCCTTTATAGTGCCTCAATGTTACAAGATATATGGCTGAGCATTTTAAAGTGATAAAAGGATGAGTCAGATTAGATCAAGGCTTCATTTGGGAGGGGTTTTTTATTGCTTCTTTATTTTTTTAATTAAAACTGGGTTTTAAGAAGCAATAAAAAAGTCCTCCCAAACGAAGCCTAAGAGATAGAGCATATTATGGATTCTATAATAAAAAAAAAGACTGAATTGCCCATCATGTGAAAGGCCCATTAAGGTAATTTTTTTTTAAAAAAAATTATTTTATTCATTTTTTAAAGAAAATAATATTTTTTACATTACAAAATTAAAAAAAAAATCCAAAAAATTTATAGATCTCCTTCCCCTTGGATCCAAAAAAATAAAATTTTAAAAATCTAACTTTTCTTATATTTTTATCATGTTGATTGTCAGAAAAATTAATTTATTTTTTGTTCATAAATTTTTCAATATCAAAATATAGTTGTTTGATAGGGTTGTAAAATCTATAAACAACAACTTTGGAAAATATATCATCTTATTCATTGAGGACATTAGTGATTTGTTTTATTATATATGCATTTGCCACTAAATTCTTAAATTTTTGGTTGACATAGTTAACTTAGGAAATCTACTAATTTGTGCTTGGTAGGGTAGAAAATTCATGAATAGTGACTTTGGAAATCTACTATTTTTTTCTTTCATATTTTTTTTTTTTTGAAATTTATTGTAATTGCTTCCATCAATGTGCTTATACTCTAATTTTTTTTTTAATTTTTCTCTAAATATATTTTTTTTCAAGAAGAGTAATCCTTGAATAGTCATTGGTTAGTGATTCCTCTTTTGTGTTATTATTGTAGAAAATTTTGTTGGTGTACAATATGAATTTTTATTTTTATTTTTATGTTTATAATTTCATTCAGAAAGAAAACTCTTTGATCTTAACATTCATATGACTTTAGTACTCTTATTTTTTTCATATCAAGGGTGAAAGGATATGTCAAGAGTTATTCAAACTATGCTTGAAACACTAGGAAGAGGGGAAATGTATCTAAATGCTGAAAAAGAAAAAAATATTTTCCTAAAAATTTCTCTTTGGATGAATGTATGCCAATTGTATGTTCTTGCAAGATGATGGTTGGAGAAAATCAAGCAATGTTATAGAAGTTGTTGATGAAAATTGTTTATGCTGTTTAATTTTAAATTTAATTTTTTTCAAAAGTAAAACTCAAGGAAAAAGTTAAAGAAATTTTATCCTAGTGCAATTTTCATTACTTGAGGACATGTAATAAATTAAAGTTTGGGAGAATTTGATGAGATAAAAATTGTTATGTTATTTGTCTATGATTATGTTATTTTGTGCTTGTAAACCTAGTATTTTGTGCAGGAAATTATAAAAATTGAACCAACATTACAATGCCACTAAAGCAACACCACAACATCACACCTCAACTCCACAATGGAGAGTTTAGTGTCAATGCACTACCAAGTCAGTGCTATAGTGCTGGATCAAAGCTCCACAATACCAAATAACTCAGTGCCACAGTGGAAGTCAGTTTGACCGGTGAACTAAAGTGACCATTAACGAACCTATGTGTCGGCTCAACAATGCCGAAGAGCCACTAGCGCTACAACGTTAGTTCAAAAAAAAAATATAAATAGTCACATTATTCGTCATGTAGAGAGGTTGACAACTTGGAGGGGTCAATTTGTAGTGTCATATTGTAAGTGTGTGAGTGTGTGAATGTGTGTGTGAGGTGTAGTAGGGAGTGTGTAACTTGTTTTTATTATACCAGAGTCTTGTATTGGAGTTGAGCAAAGCAAATGAGTGAGCAAGCAGTGTTAAATTGCTTCCGAGTAATTTTTTAACTTTAATTTCGTGTGTTTTATTTTTTATCATGTATTCAAGTCATTAAGGATAGGTATGCAAGATCTGTTACTTGTGTTCAAACACAAAATGGTTTGACCAAGTATCTTTCTATTTCAGTTGGATTACATCAAAGATCAACCTTAAGTCCACATCTTTTTGCTTTAGTCATGAATGTTCTCACTAGACATGTAAGATCTCGTTCCCTTACTGTTCCTCTCTGAATTAGATTTTCCTCCCAGAATCGGCCAGGACGAAGTTGAGATCGTCCAGGCCTATCAGTGCTTTGAAAACAGCTGATTTCTGGTGCGTTTTCTGGAAGAATTTCTGTACAGATCGTCCGGGCCGATGTTGAGATCGTCCAGGCCGATCTGTACTGTAGAAATGATCGGCCAGACAACAGCCCTGGGAACTGTCCAGGACGATCAGGATTTGGTCTGATCGTCCCGGGACGATTTGTCGATCGGCCAGGCCGATATGAGTATGATATAAGGAAATGAGCTCGTTTTGAGGAGAGAGAAAATCAGATTTTTAATTTCAGATATTTTGAGGAGAGAGAAAGAGAAAGGGAAAAAGAGAAAAGCTTGGTTTTGGAGGCCGCGGAGCGCTTTTCGTCCGACGCTGCTGTTGGAGAAAGTGTAGATCTCGTGGTAAGGACTCCGAACCCTGTTTCTGTTTTCAAAGATGTTGTGTTTTGACCGAGTTGGGATCTGTTTTGTGTTTTCGTAGTCGACTTTTCGACATGATTTTGATTTGACACAACTTTCACCGCACAACTTTTATTATGTTATAGATATGATTATTGTGCACGATTTGACTGTATTCTACGAAGATTTTACCGGTCGGAATTGATTCTACGCGATTTTAATCGAATAGAAAATTATCAGGACGTGATTTGATTTGGTTTCTATAGGATAATAGTCTTGTATTGATGTTATAGATATTCTACTGTAATTTGGAAGAATTTGGATATTGTATCTTTTTGTAGGATTTTTGTGTAAATTTGACCGACTACCGTTACTCTGCCCGATTTTCGTATGATTTCTGAATTGTATGGAATTGATAGATTGAATCGATATGCATATGATTATTGATATGATTGCTTTAATATTGACTATTGAATTGCTTATTGATTGAATTGACTATTGATACTGATCGCAAGTGGAACCTGGTTGAACATTGGTTGGAGATTGATATTGATACCTGTACAGGATGGTGGGCCGACGGGCTTTCCTTTAAATATTGATTATTGATATATTGAAGGGAGACATAAGGAGTTTATTGATATGCCGACGGGCGAAAAGAGTGACGACTCTTATTGATTGAACCAATGTAAATGATATCTACAACAGCAATATGGATTCTACAACAGCAACATAGTCAGTAGATTGTACTTGTTCAGTATATAGTATTGAATTGCATGTTTACTGTATTGATTTACGGATTTATTTCTTTATCGATTTCTGCTTTATTGATTTGATCGGATTTACTGTATCGTACGGATTCTATTGATTTCATCGATTGACTACTGAGCATTGATATGGACATAGATAGATATAGATATTGCATTGATAGCATGAACATGGACATCGTACTACTGCCTATAGATTCATTGTACTACTGCCTACTGTTTCTGCATTATATTGACTGCTTTATAGATCTATTGGTTCGTATTGCTTTCCTCGATTGATTTCATTGAATAGATTGTATTGATTAGACTGCATCGATTTGATTGACGGATATTGATTGATTGAGTTGATTTATCGATTTGCCTGCCGCTGCATTGACTGGTTTTATTGACTATTGATTTCCGCTGCATAGACTCATTGACCATTGATTGATTCGAATGGATAGATTGACATGCATATTGATAGCATTGCCGTGCTTTGATTTCAGTTATAGGTATTAGGTGACCTGCTGGGCTTTGTAAAGCTCATTATATGTGGTTGATATTTTCAGGTCAGGGCTCGGGAGCAGAAGATAGGAATTGATTCAGATCGACAGGTTTTAGTTCTTTTGATCGATAGATGATTCTTTTGTACTCAGGACAGGATAGATTTCTCTACTTGCATTGATAGTGTAGTTCCTGAGTATTGTACATGTTGTTTTGAGATATGAATCGACTGATATATTGATGTTTTAAATTTTATAGATGTCTGATAGATTGCTTACTGAAGGTTTTTAGATAACTCTGGTAAATTGTTGGAGTAATTGATTGACATTCTTTCCAAGTTTGATCTCGGGTCGTTACAAAGCTGGTATCAGAGCAGCGTTATTGGAAGAATGGATTGTTACCAAAGTTGTAGGTTTGGATTGAGAGATTGGGTAGATTGGGTAGCTTTAAGAGCTTCATTGGCATACATCGTTGCATGTGTGTATCATTTGTTTTGAATTGTGCAGGTGAAAAGATATGGATCCTCCAGCAGAATCTAGTGTACCGAATGAGCAACACAGCGCAGCTCCAGTGCCTTCAAAGAGTATGATGCAGTTAGTTACTGCGATTGCACATGTTATGGGGGATGCCCAGAGCAAGATGAGTGGGAGCAAAGAGGAAGAAGTTGATAGACACTTGCAGATGTTCCACAAGCTGAAGCCTCCGTTGTTCAAAGGGGCTGTAGGACCACAGGCTGCTGAGGATTGGATCATGAGGGTGGAAAAGATTTTTGACAGCATGCAGTGTCCGGGGAATAGAAAAGTACCATTGGTAGTATTCATGTTGGAGAGTGAGGCAGAGAGATGGTGGATTGGACAGCAGAGAGAGAAATTCCAGGGGAAGACCAATGCTGAGATCACCTGGGATGAGTTCACTGCAGTATTCAGGATGTGGTTTGTACCACCGTCAGCTCAGCGATAGATGCAGGAAGCTTTTATGAGATTGGAGCAAGGCCGCAAGTCAGTGATGCAGTACGAGGCCGAGTTTACTGCACTTGCGAGGTACGCTGCTCACTTGATTCCTACTCCTGAAGACAAGTGTTATAGATTCCTGCACGGATTGAACAGAGAGCTGAGGCATCCACTAGTACCTTTTCGGATCCACGAGTTTTCTGAGCTAGTGGAGCGAGCCCGATTGATAGAGATCGATTTGGCGACACCGGTACCGAGGTACGAGGATACCAGGAGGAGGAGAGATGAGGTACGACGAGATGATTATGGTAGAGACAGAGATAGAGAGAAGAGAAGCAGGTATGAGGGTTCGAAGGGATCTGCATCGGGATCTGCGTCACGATCAGCATCGATAGTATCATCTGGTGGTTCTGGCACGTGCATTCACTGTGGTAGACGACATGCAGGTCAGTGCTACCTATTGACGGGACAGTGCTTTCACTGTGGACAGCAAGGACACAGAGCAGCAGATTGTCCTCAGAAAGGACTGGGTGGAAGGACTGATTCTGGCACGGGTACAGGACAGCAGAGGACTGTTGGCTCGAGGGCCTACAGTGAGAGATCAGGGAACAGGATGGATGATAGGGCTGTCAGAGATCAGAGGGAGACAGTTGCGCCACGACCTCCAGTGGTGTCACGCATCTACAGTCTACAGAGTTTACAGCATCGTGAGGATCAGCAACGACCGGAAGGTTCTACTGGTAAGATTGATTTGACTAACCGATTGATATTGATATATGAACATTGCATATTGACATGTGATTGATTACATTGTGTGTTATGTATGGATTTCGACGAGTTTTGTTTTGGATTTGTATTTCGATCGGTTTGTTTTGAGCTGTTTGTTTTGCTTCGTACCTGTAGGGAAATGTCGGGACGACATTTTTCTAAGGTGGGGAGATTGTAAGATCTCGTTCCCTTACTGTTCCTCTCTGAATTGGATTTTCCTCTCAGAATCGGCCAGGACGAAGTTGAGATCGTCCAGGCGATCAGTGCTTTGAAAACAGCTAATTTCTGGTGTGTTTTCTGGAAGAATTTCTGTACAGATCGTCCGGGCCGATGTTGAGATCGTCCAGGCCGATCTGTACTGTAGAAATGATCGGCCAGACAACAGCCCTGGGAACTGTCCAGGACGATCAGGATTTGGTCTGATTGTCCCGGGACGATTTGTCGATCGGCCAGGCCGATATGAGTATGATATAAGGAAATGAGCTCGTTTTGAGGAGAGAGAAAATCAGATTTTTAATTTCAGATATTTTGAGGAGAGAGAAAGAGAAAGGGAAAAAGAGAAAAGCTTGGTTTTGGAGGCCGCGGAGCGCTTTTCGTCCGACGCTGCTGTTGGAGAAAGTGTAGATCTCGTGGTAAGGACTCCGAACTCTGTTTCTGTTTTAAAAGATGTTGTGTTTTGACCGAGTTGGGATCTGTTTTGTGTTTTCGTAGTCGACTTTTCGACATGATTTTGATTTGACACAACTTTCACCGCACAACTTTTAGTATGTTATAGATATGATTATTGTACACGATTTGACTGTATTCTACGAAGATTTTACCGGTCGGAATTGATTCTACGCGATTTTAATCGAATAGAAAATTATTAGGACGTGATTTGATTTGGTTTCTATAGGATAATAGTCTTGTATTGATGTTATAGATATTCTACTGTAATTTGGAAGAATTTGGATATTGTATCTTTTTGCAGGATTTTTGTGTAAATTTGACCGACTACCGTTACTCTGCCCGATTTTCGTATGATTTCTGAATTGTATGGAATTGATAGATTGAATCGATATGCATATGATTATTGATATGATTGCTTTAATATTGACTATTGAATTGCTTATTGATTGAATTGACTATTGATACTGATCGCAAGTGGAACCTGGTTGAACATTGGTTGGAGATTGATATTGATACCTGTACAGGATGGTGGGCCGACGGGCTTTCCTTTAAACATTGATTATTGATATATTGAAGGGAGGCATAAGGAGTTTATTGATATGCCGACGGGCGAAAAGAGTGACGACTCTTATTGATTGAACCAATGTAAATGATATCTACAACAGCAATATGGATTCTACAACAGCAACATAGCCAGTAGATTGTACTTGTTCAGTATATAGTATTGAATTGCATGTTTACTGTATTTATTTACGGATTTATTTCTTTATCGATTTCTGCTTTATTGATTTGATCGGATTTACTGTATCGTACGGATTCTATTGATTTCATCGATTGACTACTGAGCATTGATATGGACATAGATAGATATAGATATTGCATTGATAGCATGAACATGGACATCGTACTACTGCCTATAGATTCATTGTACTACTGCCTACTGTTTCTGCATTGTATTGACTGCTTTATAGATCTATTGGTTCGTATTGCTTTCCTCGATTGATTTCATTGAATAGATTGTATTGATTAGACTGCATCGATTTGATTGACGGATATTAATTGATTGAGTTGATTTATCGATTTGCCTGCCGCTGCATTGACTGGTTTTATTGACTATTGATTTCCGTTGCATAGACTCATTGACCATTGATTGATTCGAATGGATAGATTGACATGCATTTGATAGCATTGCCGTGCTTTGATTTCAGTTATAGGTATTAGGTGACCTGCTGGGCTTTGTAAAGCTCATTATATGTGGTTGATATTTTCAGGTCAGGGCTCGGGAGCAGAAGATAGGAATTGATTCAGATCGACAGGTTTTAGTTCTTTTGATCGATAGATGATTCTTTTGTACTCAGGACAGGATAGATTTCTCTACTTGCATTGATAGTGTAGTTCCTGAGTATTGTACATGTTGTTTTGAGATATGAATCGACTGATATATTGATGTTTTAAATTTTATAGATGTTTGATAGATCGCTTAATGTTGACTGTAACGGCAAAACCACCGACCAATTCCACGTCAGTGCACGACAAAATCGCTCATTCCACCGACTAAAAATCCCAAACGACACAACCTCTCACTCACCGCCTCACTCACAACAATAAATCCCTCTCATTCGAACGGTTACACAATGACGCTCTCAGAAAGACAGAGAAGAGGAAGGATTTAGGAAGCATACCTGTGCTCTCTATCTCCGTCAAGCAAATCGATCGCCTGCAGCCGCCGACCGACTGCCGACGTCTACTCCAGCCCGTCATCCCGCCGTCCTTCCGAAGTCGCCGCCGCAGCAGAGCTCGCCTCCGCCTGCCGACGCCGGACCTCCCTACCTCCGGCCAGACAAGTCGCTGCCGACGCCGACTCTGCCGTGCCCTAGCCTCCATCAGTCGGATCCAACCAAGGACCGACCGACCTGCCTGCCGCCGACCAAGGACTCACCGCCGGACCTGCCTGCCTCCGGCCAGGCCAGCCGCCATTTCCGCCGTCTCCGTGCGTGCCTCCGATCCTTGCCCGAGCCGCTCGATCGGGCTCTCTCCCGATCTCACTCTCTTCCCCTCTGTTATATTATATATAATATATTATTTATATAATGTATTATATATAATATAATATTATTTATTATAATATACATATAATAATATATATATTATATTATGTTATATTAGATTATAATATAAATTTTATATTATAATATAATATAATATATATAAATATATATTATTTAAAAAAAAGAGATAAATGTGGAGAGATATGTGAGGATTTCAACAGGTGTCGAAGACCCCGGCCGTTGCATCTTAGATCCGGCCGGGATGGTTCCAAAATTGAAGACCCCGGTCGTCGTACCTTAGGTCCGGCCGGGATGGTTCCAAAATTGAAGACCCCGGTCGTCGTACCTTAGGTCCGACCGGGATGGTTCCAAATTTGAAGACCCCGGGCCGTCGCATCTTAGATCCGGCCGGGATGGTTCCAAAATTGAAGACCCCGGTCGTCGTACCTTAGGTCCGACCGGGATGGTTTAAAATTCGAAGCCCCTACGCCGTCGACCTTAGGTCCGGGTAGG
This sequence comes from Dendrobium huoshanense, assembly GCA_016618105.1. Taxonomy (NCBI): domain Eukaryota; kingdom Viridiplantae; phylum Streptophyta; class Magnoliopsida; order Asparagales; family Orchidaceae; genus Dendrobium; species Dendrobium huoshanense. The sequence continues at coordinate 67,814,783 of CM028351.1, forward strand.
AAGAAACTACGGCAGTGCCGTCCCGATTTCTCCCTCGGTGGGGAGGAGACGCCGGGAGGCTGCTGAAATTTTCAGTGGACAATACGAGACTTGGACCAAAAAAAAAATTAAAAAAATTGATTTGAAACAAAATTCAAATTTAAAATCAATTTTAAATAAAATTCGATCAAATAATTTTAGACCTAAATTCAGAATGAACTCAAATCTAATTTAATTCGAAATTGACTTGATATGTGGTTCAAATAGAGGTTTTCATTAATACCTCGCATTTCAAGAATAATAAAATTATTTGATCCATTATTAAATCATGAAGGGTGTTAATTTCATAAATAATTTGAGAAAACTTGAGAATATTTTAACTTCAAATTGAAAAGTGATTATGAGCATCTTGCTTCAAAAGTTGTGTATGTTAATCAACATAAAGATGCTTATATTGATTTGAAGGTTAATGGGTGCATAATTAGCATTTTAAAATAGTAAATATTCGAGTGCTAATATTTTATTCCATTTCATACTTGTCTAAAATTTTTTAAATGCTATCTTAGAAGATTCAATGTCAAGGAAAAGTTGCATTTGACATTGACAAGTAGGTCCATATAAGATGAAAAAAAAATGTAAAGATTGCTATTGAATCAAGTTGTCAAACTGTAGCTATATAACCATCCAATGCAAGTAACTGGTGTTGCAATAATAAAAGAAAAGGATTTTATAGCTCTGGTGATAGATAGCAATATCACCCATAATCACATAAATAATCATATATTGACCACAAGACACCCTTAACATCTGTTTGATAATCTCCTATGATTACAAAATAAATGTGTTATAAACATGATACTCAAGCATACTACAATTCACCTATAAGATGGAATAGGGAATTCGTAGTGCCCACAACAACTAGTTTGCAAGCAAGGACAAGAAACTTGCAACGAACAAATCAATCCACCTACGAGGGAGAATAGGGGAATTTGTAGCAAATAATATAATTCTCCTATAAATACTAGCACGATATTCTAATGCTTATTGAACAAGCACTCTGTGAAATATGTTGAGTGGGATATTAGCAACAGAGGGATATCTTCTATGTGCTATAAATGAAACATGAATTAGAATAACGCCACCGGATCCGCAACATGTGTGCAAGCGGACAGAAGGCGTTCGTAGGTCCCTTAAATAAAATCTCGGGCCATTTTCTAATGAAATTATTTGCATAAAATGGATCATATTTAAATATTTTAAAACGCCCCTTATGTATTAAATACGATCCCTTAAATCAAATACACCCTGCATGTGTTCCGGTTAACATGTTAAAAGCATAAATACTAATAATCGAGAATGCTGCGCAGGGTCAAATGCTACAACCCGCATGTGCTCCGATCGTCGCATATAAATCTCAAATCCAACGATTCGAGAATGATGCGCGGGTTTAATATTCAAATTTCATCTTCCTCCTCGAAAGGAATGGAGTCGACATAACTTGAATAACAAAATACCTCCCAAATTCTTAAAATAAAATCACCCCGATGATGGCCGTGTTGATCGAAAATCTCAACCGGAGGGGTCAAATTTCAAATCTCAAATGTCAAATCTCAAATCAAATAAGAGCCCAAATTCTTAAAATCAAATCTATCAACTAAAAAACTTAAAACTAAAAAAATCATCCATCTCCCACAACAATTTGTCGGGGGTGATAAATTTGAAATTAACCTCAGTTCACAAAGAGCGAATGCATGTCGGGTGTATCACTACGATTCATCCTCAAACAGTCTCTTGCCAACAGGGACGTGGCACGTGCCCTCTGATCGGGTGGTTTTGCCGCAAAATGGCACCATTATATTACGATCACGGCCAAAGCCCGTATGTTCCCTAAAGGCGTCAAACCCTTGAGCGATGGATCATAGGGTATATTCAATAGGCATAAAGCCCTCTGTTAGCTAAGGTGGATTCAGATATATCCCCTTAGACAAACACCAACCCAGGTCTACAAGGTATTCTTGAATGAAGCAACCCATGGCTGCCGACAAGATGCCTTCTGTCAGGTTGGGTCGACTACCTCCTCTGACTAAGTAGACCAGGGATCATGACAGCCCGGGACGACGGAACCATGGGATCTTGATCGGGCTCGTCTTCATTCCCCCCACCACCAGTTTTAAGTTTATGGTGATAAAATTCCAAATTCCAAATTTCCAATTTCAAAATTCAAATCCAAATTCAAGAGTTAAAACCCTAAACTATTGCTATTATACGATAGGTTTATAACCTATTTGACCTCTTTTTATGACTAGCCTTAATCGAAAGTTCTCTCTTGTTATCAGGAGGGGTAATTAACTATAGGGGCTTGCGCCTATAGGAAACCAGAACTCAGATCAAAAAGTCCTCACTAAATGAGGGCGAAATCTCTGGGTAGTGTCTTATCTACAAACCCAATCTGCCTTCTGAAAATTCCCCCAGGATCACATATCCTAAAAATAATTGGAATTTTTCGGAGCCCACACTTAATGATGATTTTAGATAACTCTGGTAAATTGTTTGGCTATTGATCGACATTCTTTCCAAGTTTGATCTTCGGGTCGTTACAAGACATTTGCAAGAGGTTGTACCCTAGTGTATGCTTTTTACTAATGATATTATTCTTGTTGATAATACTAGAGAGGGAGTTGAAGGTAAACTTGAATTAAGTAGGTCAATCTTAGAGTCTAAAGGCTTTCATTTGAGTAGATCTAAAACTGAATATTGGGAGTGTAGTTTTAGTAATAATAGATCTAGTGGGGGGATTGTGACTTTGGGCGATTAAGTCATTAATAAGAGTACACATTTTTTATCTTGGGTCTATTGTTCAATGTGATGGTGAAATAGATCGAAATATTATTAGTAGAATTTAAGTTGGTTGGTTAAAGTGGAGGAATTCATCAAATTCGTTGTGTGACAGAAAAGTCCCTCCCAAAATTCTCTCAAATTTATGGTAAAAATTTTATAATATGGTAGTAAAACTTGCAATGCTTTATGGTGCAGAATGTTGGCCATTAAAATAGAAGCATAATATTAAGTTAAGTGTTGTAGAGATAAGGATGCTCAGGTGGATGAGTGGCTTTACTCTTAGAAACATGATACAAAATGAGTATATACGTGAAAAGGTTTGAGTAGCTCTAGTGGAAGAAAAGATTAGATAGAGTTGCCTTAGATGAGCTGGTCACATAAAATGGTGGTCTTTTTATGACCCGGTTAGGAAAGTAGATGCATTAGATTTGACTAATGTTAAGAAAGGTAGTGGTAGATCTAAAAAGACTTGGTTAGAAATATTAGAAATAATTTTTCTTTATTAGATTTAGATGAGAATTTGACACTTAACATGACACAATGAAAAAAAAGGAATTCGTGTAGCTGACCTCGCATTGTGAGATAAAGGCTTATTGTTGTTGTTGTTGTTGTTGTTGTATTTGTACTTGTGAGCCAATTATTTTAATACAATATTTATTGTGTTGGTTACTTGTTAAAAAGCCTCCATATATAGCTAATCTATTTTTATGAATCTGTGATGAATTAGAAGGCATGTGTTGTTTAGAGTAAGGTTTGATGTTTAATATATCCATGTTGTTTTTAATTTCCCTACACTTCAATTATTATATATAGGTTGTGTATAGATTAAAAATATAGTGTGATCTAGAGCCTTGGCAAAGGAATAGAAGAATAATCAGAGAATTTAAAAAGTAGTCCGGCCAAAACATAGAGATATATAATGGTTAGAGTTATGGCGTCTTAAGGAGATAATTTAATTGGAGTTAATTAGGATCCTAGCTTATGCTCCAACAAGCTCGACAAAGATGAGGAGCATAATTACTTTGATCCACAACAATAATTGTAATATCCCTCTCTAATGCAATCATATTCTTATGAGGATTCATAGGTTCATATTTTATAAACATTAGAAAACCTTTATTTATGTATTTTGATTTTTTTTTATTTCAATCTGCAAACCCAATTTCTATTAGCTTACTAGATAAACATAACAGTCTAGTAAGCAATACTAAAGTGGATTTAGTATACTCCTAGTACTTCTTCATGGGATCGACACTCTATTCATCATTTTATTACTTGATACAACAATATGCACTTGCGCTCTAAAAAAGATTTACACCTTAGAAAAATTGAACTTCCATTTGAAATCTAATCGGTGATTATAAACATAAGTGAATTCTTATGTGTTTATAGAGAGATATAAGCACATAGCCACACACTGCAGCGTCTATCTCCTAATAATTAATATTATTCCTTAATCATGTTGGATATCCTAAAAGTGGTATTAACCCACGTATGCACCAAACATGCATCAACAAACAAATGAATTGGTAAGTTATTATCATCGTCATTTTTACAACTCTTAATTATGGTTATTATCTAACAAGTGTATTAAAAAAAAAAAAGGTTTGAAGCTCAGCTCGAATCCACATTGGACAAATGGAATATGTGATTTGTAAAAATAAAATATTTGCAAGATGAGTACGAGAAAAGGTTGAACATTAAGGCCAAAGAAATTTCATCTTTGGAGGACCAATTAGCAAGGTTTCAAGATGAGCTAGCGATTATATCCACTTCTCTTTCTTGAAAGTGTCAATAGATTAATCATTTTAGGATGAGCTGACCATGGTGCAAACAGAAATCTGTTAGAGCAAAGGTCTTAAAAGTGCTTATAATAGAGAAGAAGGCTCTTATAATAGAGAAGAAGGCTCTTAAAGTGGAGAAGAAGGCTCTTGAAGAGGAGAAGAGAGAGTCACAAGTTTGTCTCTCTAAAAAGAGAAATTGTTATATCAGAACGTAAAGCTCAGGTAGGAGTTATATCATCGAAGGCTGTGAAGGACTTCAAGAACTCCTCAACCTATTGTAGTGAGATTCATAATAATATTTAAAAAGTTCATGATAAGATATTTGAAGTTAAGGTGAATGACTTTGGGCGCTAGCATCTAAAACAAAACTCTGTTCGACACTTAATTCTTAAAAGGAGTACATTTGGTATAATATAAGACTAGAGTTAATGTTGAGGGACTATCCTCTAGCTAAACATCAGAGAATTCTCCTCCAAACTTAGAAGATGATATTAAAAGAAAGTTGAAAAATGCCTTCTCAATGAATAAATTGTTATTCTATAGATGATTTATTGTGAAAGAGTATATATTTTAATGTCACTTCAGGAAATTCATCAATTACCGGTTGTCTGGACCGCCGGTAATAACGACGGCTTAACCGTCTTTTTTACCACAGGTTTTTATCGACAGTCTGATCAGCGGTTATGTAAATTAAAGCCGCCGGTAATAGCGGTGGTCCAGAAACCGCCGGTTAACCTGCTGATATTAAATCTTACCGGCTTGTTACCGGTGGCTTGAACCGTCAGTGTTAAGTAAATTATTTCCGGCGGTCCAAACAGCCAGAAAGCCGCCGGAAAATGCCTTATAATAATCCGTCCTGATCCTTCCATTTCATTTCATTATCTGCTCCTATCTCTCATGCCCGACGCTAGCCCCATCTCCTCCGCCCTCTCGCAATCGAGACGCGCCCTTTGGCCGTCGACGAGGTCCTCCAAATGAAGATCTCGCCCCCACTGCAAGGCCGAAGATCTCTCCCCTCTCCCCTCTCGTGCGCGAAACCGACCTCCGAGGTTTACGTTTTTAGTTTTTTTTTTTTTAAATTTTGAAGTTGTTTTTGATTTTATACAATGTCAAGAGGAATTGGGTTACATTAAAGTTATTTTTGATTTTTTTTTTTAATTTTGAAGTTGTTTTTGCTTGGGTGGATGAGTGGCTTGACACTTAGAGATAGGATACGAAAGGAGCATATCCGTGATAAGGTCGGAGTAGCTCCAGTGGAAGATAAGATTAGAGAGAGTCGCTTTATATGGTTTAGTCATATTAAACGGAGGCCTTCTAACCCGGTAAGGAAAGTTGAGGTATTAGATTTGACTTATGTTAAGAAAGGTAGAGGTAGACCTAAGCATCCTAATCTCTGCAACACTTAACTTAGTATTATGCTTATCTTTTAATGGCTAATTAAAGCCGCCGAAAACTACTAAAACTGTCAGTAAATACCGTCGGTATGCCGACGGTGTCCGGCAGTACACCAGCGACACGCTGGCGGTCTCACCACTAACATTTCCTTCGATTTTAACCATCAGTAAGCCGCCGGTAAAATCAACGGCGGTCACCGGCGGTGTACTGGTGGTCTATGCTGTAATAACGACGATAATTATACCGGCGGTTGAACAGCCGGTACGTCGCAGGTAAAAAAATCGGCGGTCACCGGCGCTTTGACCGCTGGAACCTAACCGGCTGTATAAACCACCAGAAAATTGCAGGTGAAAAAAACCGCCGGAAAAATGCCGCCGGAAAAGGTTTCCGGCATAGTTTTTACTGGCGGTTTTTGAACCGCCGAGAAGCTGCCGGTGTTTTACAAAACCGCCGGAAAACTACTAATAACCGCTGGAACAAACTGCCTGTAATGAGTGATTTTTCTATAGTGTGTATTATTTCCCCTAGTGTATGTTTATTCTCTTCTTTCATGCCTTCAGCATTAATGCATAGATCACTTGTCTCTTCGCAGACATCTAATAAACTTAGTGTATAGAGCACCTTGTCAAATATTACTTTGGTTGTCATATTTGAGGTGGCAAATTGGTCCCCTTTTGGCCATATCCTAAATGTTTTATTATAAAAGAGTGTCCATTTTTATATTTTTCTATGGTGCATGTTTATTCTCTTCTTTCATGTCTTCATGCATTGATATATAAAGTACCTTGTCAAATATTAGTTTGGTTGTCAAACACTACAGGAAAAATGCCCAATACCGACGGTTTATGGACCGTCGGTTTTACTGGCGGCATGGCTGGCGGTATGGCCGTCGGCTTTTAACGACGGCCGAACCGGTGATTTTGCTACGTTAAGCCGCCGGTATTAGCGGCGGTCCCTAAACTGACGGTAAACCGCCGGACATCAATATGAACCGGCGGTTTACCGGCGATAGAACTGCCGTTGATAAGTGACTTTTTACTGGCGGTCCGGACCGCCGGTAGAAGCCCTAATACGACCAGCCCCGCACCTGGCATTTCATTTTTACTCTTTCCTTCTCTCTCTCAGTCGCTCGCTCTCCCGTCGCCTATGCTCGCCTCCGCTCGTCCGTCGTTAAAAGAGAGGGAGAGGACCATCTAGCCCCCAATCCGATCGCCGCCAACGAAGTTTGTCCAACCCCCGACGGTTAAACTCCGACGTCCGACCGCCGACCTAGTCCGACCCCAAACCGTCCGATTTCTATTTTAAGGTTATTTTTTATGGTTTTTCTTTGATTATTTATTCTCACTACACATTTGCAAGTATTAGAAATATTTTGGATGATTTAGATAGTAAGCAAAGATGTAATGTTGTAATCATTTTGTTAGATCTAATTTTTTTTATTAAGTGTTATTTTAGTTTAGGTGGAATCAATTTTGTTGATTGTTACTTTTAGTTAGAGCAAGATAGGAAGAGCGAGATTGAGGGAGAGAAAAGAGAGGGAGAGGACCATCTAGAGATAATTAAGGGTATAAGTGCTAACACAAAACTAAGAGTGTTTAACCATTAGAGATAATTGAATAATGGAATGACCCATTTTTTAGAGCATGACTAAGTCCTAAAAAGGCTCTAACCTTTTTAAGGTGAGGATGCTCTAACCTTTTCACGGATATGCTCTAACCTTTTTAAATGACCAAATCATTTAAGGTGGCTCTCTCTAATATTAGTCATGCTCTCTAATCGTCGAAAGGCCACCTTTTTAAATGACCAAATCATGAAAATCATCATGACTGCATTGCTTTAGAGCATGACTAAGTCCTAAAAAGCCTTTCGACGATGGAGATGCTCTAATCTTTTCACGGATAACACATCCACCTGAGCATCCTCATCTTAGCAACACTTATCTTAATATTATGCCTCTCTTTTAATGTCCAACATTCTTAGCCATAAAGCAATGCAGGTCTCACCACCATCTTGTAAAATTTTCTCTTAAGTTTGAGTGATACTTTTCTATCACACAATAAACCTAAAGCATTCCTCCATTCCAAAATCTAACTTAAGTTCTACAAATAATATGTCAATCTATTGCACCATCACTCTGAACAATAAACTCAAGATATATAAAATGAGTACACTCATTAATGACTTGATCATTCAAAGTCACAAGATCTATTACTATTAAAATTATACTCAATGTATTTTGTTTTAGATTAACTGAAATGAAAACCATTAGACTCTAAGGTTGACCTCCATAATTCAAGTTTACCTTCAACTCCCCTCTCTAGTCTTATCAATTAGAAGAATAGCATTAACAAAAAGCATACACAAAGATACATCCTCTTGCAAATGTCTAGTTAGCAACAAAAAGCATATACAAAGATGAGGATGTTTAGATGGAGAGATATTATATAGCAACTTTCTGGGGTTAATGCCCTTTGCCTAAATTATAACACGTTTGCACATGCATGTATTCTAATAAATATTTTCATAACTATGTAGGGTGACGTTTGCTTCAATGTCCAAATGACTATCCAAGAAGAGAGACATTGGATGTATAACAGATTGTTGCCGGGTCGAAAAGGATTGACAGTTGAATTTATAGAGGGAGTTGAAAATTTCATTCAAGTTGCATCTCAACTGCCTTCCTTTCAGTTTGATAAAATATTTAGATGTCCATATTCAAAGCATAAAAATCTAGCATTCCTCAAGCCCGATGATGTGAAGCTTGATTTATATCGTAAGGGATTTCTTCCAAACTATTGTATTTGGACATCACATGGCAAGTACGAGCCACATAGAGATGCTCATGCCGGTTCATCTACAGCTTATGAAACATTTGATGAAGATCAAATGAGTAGACCCTATGAAGACCTTATTTTTGATGTAGCAGGTCATAATTTAAGGTCTAATGTGGAAGAGCCATCAAATGCAGAGACACAAAAATTCTTTAAGTTATTACATTCAGCTCAAAAGCCAATTTGGAAAGGTTGCAGTACACATTCGGAATTATCCATTACAGTGAGGATACTAAGTATTAAAGCTGAGTATAATATTCCCCGTGAGTGTTTTAATGACGTTATTGGTCTTATGAAGGAAACTAATCCAGCTGACAATTTAATTCCCTCAAACTTATATCGAACAAAGAAATTGGTATCCAAGCTGGGTCTCATTGCTACAAAGATTGATTGTTGTATCAATGGATGTATGTTATACTATAAGGATGATGCAGCAGAAGTTATTTGTCGCATCTGCAATGCTCCTCGGTTTAAGCAAAACTCGGGAAAACAACATCGTCCAAAGAAAGATGTGTCATATTTCCGTTTGTTTTATTTACCAATCATTCCAAGACTTCAGCGGCTCTATGCATCAATGAGTTCAGCAGGCCATATGAGATGACATAAGGAGAAAATAATAAAAAGTGATGTTCTTTCTCATCCATCAGATGCTGAAGCGTTGAAACATTTTGATCGAGTGCATCCTTCATTTGCTGCTGAACCCCGCAACATAAGATTGGGATTATGTACTGATGGTTTTACTCCCTATAGTCAAACAGCTACACCGTATTCTTGTTGGCCAGTTATATTAACACCATACAACCTTCCACCAGAGATGCGTATGACTACTCCGTTCATGTTCTTAACTCTGATTATACCTAGACCACATAATCCGAAAGTAAAGATTGATATCTTTTTGCAACCATTAATTGATGACCTCAAATTATTATGGGAAGAAGGAGTGCTCACATATGACATATCAACAAAACAAAATTTTCTCCTTCGAGCTGCTTTGTTGTGGACTATCAGTGATTTTTCAGCTTATGGTATGTTGTCTGGTTGGAGCACAGCAGAGAAATTAACATGTCCTTACTGCATGAAGAACAGTAAAGCTTTCACATTAAAACATGGAGGGAAAAATACTTGGTTTGATTGTCATCGTATGTTTTTAAATGCTAATCACCAGTTCCGAAGAAATAAGGAAGCATTTGTTAAAAACAGAATTGAGCGATCACCTCCTCCACCCAGATTAAGTGGTGATGATATACTACAGAGAATTTCCGACATTCCAACAATTATTGATTATCCAATGCTATCAGAATCTAAATTTCCGGGTTATGGTGTTCAACATAATTGGATAAAAAAAAGTATTTTATGAACATTACCTTATTGGAGAACTAATTTGATAAGACATAACTTGAATGTTATGCACATTGAGAAGAACTTTATGGATAATATTTTTAATACATATATGGATGTTAAAGGTAAGAGTAAAGATAATGTCAAAGCAAGGATGGACATTAAAGAGTTTTGTAGGCGAAAAAATCTGGAGTTAGTAACAACAACTGACGGTAAACTAATGAAGCCCAAAGCTCCTTACTCTTTCACGTTAGAGCAAAAAAGAATGATATGTCAGTGATTTAAAGGTTTAAAGATGCCTGATGGCTATGGATCAAATATAAGCCGATGTGTTGACTTGAAATCTGCAAGGTTATTTGGACTCAAAAGTCATGATTGTCACATAATTATGGAGGTTCTTCTTCCGATCATAGTCTGTATGTTACCCGATTACATATCAAATCTGTTGATTGAGCTTTGCATTTTCTTCAAAGATTTATGTTCATCTAAACTAAGTGAAAATACTTTACGGAGGTACAAGGATAACATACCAATTATCCTATGCAAGTTAGAGAAGATATTTCCCTCGGGTTTTTTTAATTCTATGGAATATCTTCCAGTCCATCTACCTTACGAAGTTAGAGTTGGTGGACCTGTACAATATCGTTGGATATATCCTTTCGAAAGGTAAATGTGTTAAGATTTTTATTATTTCTTCAATATTTTTGAATTAGTTGAGATAACATATTTTTATTAACTTCACGATAATTGTAATTGATTAATAGATATCTGAATAAGTTGAAGAAATATGTTAAGAATAAAGCACGATCAGAAGGATCGATATGTGAAGCATATTTGTCTCAAGAAATAACTCACTTTTGCTCATACTATTTCGTGCCACATATAAGGAGTACAAGAACAAAAATTGGTCGTAACATGGACTTCGATGTAGAAGAACAATCACATGCTATATTATCAGTATTTAGAAGGCAAGGAAAGCCTAGTGGCAAATGTGTTGAAAGATATCTCAAAGATTTAGAAATAAATACAGCGAATTTGTATGTACTACTGAACTGTGAAGAAGTTGAGCCAACCTTAGAGTAAGTTCTAACATAATGTTAATAATTAATTAGTAATATTTATTTAAAATACTAAAGTATTATTTGTCACCAGGTATTTCGTAAGCAATTTGCCTTTGACAGATTCAAGGGATATTGAGCAAGCTGTTGCAAATGAATTTCCAACTTGGTTCAGATCATATGTGAGCACATTTTTTTTTATAAATTTAAATCTTATTTATTATCAAAAATACTAAAATTTGAAAATATTTTTAGGTACAAAACCCTGATAACAAATATTTCGATAAAGGTTTGCAAGCATTAGCATGGGGTCTAATGCGAAAAGTTAAAACTTGGCCAATATATATAGTGAATGAGTTCAGATTTTATACCAAATCGTGGAGTGAAGGAAGAAAAACTGAAAATTGTGGAGTAAGTATTAGAGGGAACACTCATGAAGAAGATGAGTGTGATTATTATGGTATTCTGAATGAGGTCCTTGACTTGGAATACCCAGGCAAAGATGAGAACTTTGAATTCTTATTTAACTGTCAATGGTATGATCCAGTACAGAATAGAGGTACAAGGGTTCATCCTGCATATGGTTTAGTAGATGTTAAACATAGTAGAAGATACGGAAAGTTTGATCCATTTGTGTTAGCAAGTCAATCTATTCAAGTTTATTTCAGCAAATATCCCAGTGGTCGTAGTTACAAATAAGATTGGCTAGCTGTCATAAAAATAAAAGCACGAGGAATAATTGATCAACAATACATTGTAGCAACTGCACATCAAGAGGATGAGATGTCAAGTTGTATGCCTGTTGAAATTGAGGAGATGATAACTACAACCTCTACTATTGAAATGGAGTTAGAAGAAATGAATAGTTCAACTAGTTCAGGCGAAGAAGAGAACGAGGATGAAAGTGAAGATACCCTTGAGAGTGATGAAAATAGTTTTGATGATTCTGATTAGTTTTTGTAATTTAGAATTATAAAATTTTAATATTTTGTAATATTTTAACTGCTTAGAAATGAAATTGTTATTTGCCAGCTTGTATTTTATTAACTGCTTTTTGTAATTCATTAACTGCTTTATTAACTGCTTATCGTAATTTATTACCTGCTTCATTAACTGCTTTATTAACTGCTTTTCAATGCTTTAGTAATTAATTTTTTTTAATATTGCAGATGGCTTCAGGCGACGATCCTCCTCGTAAATCATTTGCCTCAAAGTTCCGCCGGAAGAAGATTACTGCTAGCAGACCCACACAGGCTGAGGTAGGTGAGGGGCCTTCAGTTCCACCAGATCTACCTACACCACCACCGCTACCACCTGCCAGGAGCCAGCAGCATTCACCAGAGCAGGGTTAGGGACATTTAGATCCACCTCCTGTTGTACCTCCATACTTCCCTGACCACTTCCCTCATCCCAGCTCGGCGAGTCCTCGCTTCCCCTCTCCAAATCAGACACATGCTTCTCCATTCTATCCATATTACCCCCCACCATCATCACAGGTAGCTGGTCCATCCACTGGTCCTCACCCTCCTTACCCTTACCCATATTACTACCCCTATCCGATGCAGCATGAACAGGGTGGACCATCAAGACCACCAGAGGTTGGCGCTAGCGATCATGCAGCAGCAACATATAAGCGTCAATACATCGAGTCTAATGGCGATAAGTAAGTTCAATTTAAGTTATTAAGTTATTTTTATTTTGATATATTACATATTATTGATAAAAAAAGTTACTTGCAGCTTCAATCCTTCAAGTCCACCTATAGATATGATCCGGGATATAATAAAGAATAAATATGATGCTCCTTACTTATCCTGGAAGAAGATCCCAAAGCAAGTTAGAGATATGTGGTTTGAAGAAATTCAGGTATGTTTTTTTTGGTATGATTTCAAATATATGATTTAATTTATACTAATTTTTTTGATATTGCCTAAATTTTTACAAAAAGAATTTAGGTGGTTGCCTGAGTACAGCACGAGAATCAGATCAAATTTTGAGAGGAGAGGAGCGACCCGTCTCAGAGACATGTTCACGGACATTAGAAAGTCCGGACAGCGTCCTAATTGGATTGGAGAGGGCGTTTGGGCTGATTTGAGCAGTGCTTGGGCTACCCCTGAGTTTATAAAAATGAGAGAGCAGAATAAACATAATAGAGCATCTGACTGCGGCAGTTTAGGAAGCTCTCTTCATACTGGTGGATCTGTACCTCATACAGAACATAGGCGACGACTGGTAAGTGTTTTGAATTGGTTTATTACATATATTTATGTTAGTATAACTGAGCATCAAATTTTTAGAAAGAGCACCTTGGTCGGGAGCCAACACCATTGGAGTTGCATACAATAACTCATCAACATCAAGCTGACCATTAGTGGGTTGATGAGAAGTCTAAGAAGGCTCATGTGAGTAAAATTTTTTAGAGTTTTAGAATAAAAATTTATTTTAATAAAACTAATTGTAACTCGTAGGATGATTTCGTACGAGCTAGAGAAAGTCGGCAGTCCACTGGCGAGGGATCATCTTCTTGATCGGCCCATATTTCTGAGTATCAGACATGGTCAGAAGTTGTTGGTGGAAGACAGAGGGGGAGGGTATATGGCATGGGTTCACAGGCTTTTGCTATTGAGGGCAGTTCATACACCATATGCATTTCATGATCCAAGTGGAGCTGAAGAATCTGTAAGCGAGAGGGTTGCAACGCTTACTAGAGAGACTGAAGAGATGAAAAGGGTTCAATCTAGAAAGATTAAAGAAATGAGAAAGGTTCAGAATGAAATGCAAGCAGAGTTGCAATCCTATAGAGCTGAAAAACAGAGGAAGAATGACCAACAGGAGCAGCCATCTGTAGACAGTGAGGATACAGATGATGATTAGATATTTTTTATGTTTGATGATTGTATTAATTAGAACTTGTGAACTTCTGAACTTGTGATTGTAACATTATCATGAACTTACTAGTGAACTTTGTGATTGTAATCTTATGATGAGCTTGTGATTGTATTTATAATTTATGGTTCTGATGAATATAGCAGCGTGTTGCCTAACATATCTTGCTTTTTCTGCAGGTTCAGACTTTAGGGTGAACCTCCCTCAAATAGAAGGGATGCTGTCAATTTTTTTTTTGCAGGTGCTACAGGTTTCCGGCGGCTTACCGGCGGTTTGGCCGCCGGGAACTATGATACCAGACGGCCAATAATCAGCCGCCGGTAAAGGCATTACACCGCCGATTTATTACCGACGGCCACCGGCGGTGTTACGGTGGACATCCGACGGTTTAGATCGTTGGTACTACCGACGGCTCGACCGCTGGCTATCGCCGGTAAACGAACCGGCGGTCTACCGGCGCTTGCCGGCGGTTTAAAAAACAAACGACGCACAACTAAACCGCCGGAGGACCGTCGGTAAATTAATCGCCGGTAAGCCGTCGGTCAAATAACCGGCGGCGTCACGGCCGGAAAACCACCGGTTCAAAATCCGGTTGTAACCGGCGGTCTAGGCTTGTCTGTACAAAAATCAAAAGGTACAAAACAATACCTATACTGATCAGACTCTGAAATCTATTCTTGGACTTCCTTCCCTTTCCCAGAACCTGAAAACCACCAGAAAACAAGAGTGAGCTCAACAGCTCAGCAAAGCAACAAACCTCCAATCAAAATTCTCATAATCTCAAAACCAACACATCAGACAAATCCGTACAGAAATCAGAACAGAATCGGACAGATCAGATCGGACAGATCAGAACGGAACAGATCAAATCAAACAGAACTGTACGGAAACAGAAGTCATTTTAAATCAGACACAGAACAGATCAGACAGATCAAATCAGAAACAGAATCATACAGAAATCAAAAGTTCAGATCATATCGGAACAGAACAAAATCGTATCAGAATCATATCAGAATCATATCATACAGATCGGAATCAGATTCATATCGTACGGAAATCAGAATCAGATTTGCTTACAGAACAGATACGGAAATCAGAATCATATCAAATCAGATATCAGAAATTTAATTAATAGCTAAATGCCCTGACACTGACGGAATCTCTACGGATTCCGGCCCATTATGCCTCCCTTCCCAGACACTGACTGAATCTCATAGGATCCAGGCCCCTTATGCCTCCCTTTGTGCTCACGGCATCAGAACAGATGTGCTTATAGCACCAGAATAGAATTCATCGAATCCGGAATAAAACAGATATCAGATTTCATATTGAGCTCATTTCAAATTTCCAAGACACTAACTGAATCTAATAGGATCCAGGCCCATTATAACTCCCTTTTTATAGCATATACAGATAGCTTATCAATTCAGAAGAAATCCGGATAAATAAAAAATCAGACAAAAATCAGGCAGCACAACGACAGTATACAGAATTTACACAATTTTTCCTGAAAATAACAATTTACCAAATTTGCATAGAATATAGATAACAATATTTCAAAACATTTATTCTACTGCACAGATAATTTTCAATTTCACAAAAAAATCCAGTCGACTAAAACCACAGTCGAATCAAAAATACCCGGACAAAAATCTTCAGAAAATAACCAAAATGTGCACACTCGGCACGTCAACAATATACAGAAAGTTACACGGTAAAAACTGAACCAATCAAAAGATACGGACGAAAATCACTAACGGAAATAAAATCCGGACAGAAAACACCGCCAAACACGACGGTTCTGAAAATTGAGAAAGGCGAAATGTGCCTTACCTTGCGTACAGCAATATCTTCAACTGTCACAACGGACGAAAACAGACCGACGTCGCCCAAAAATCACTTTTCCTTCTTTTTCCTTCATTTTTCTCTCTCCTAGGCTTTTCTCTCTCTTCAAAATATCTCATTTCTATATATATCTAGACTGATCGTCCCGGACGATCGCACTTTGTCCCGGACGATCCATGCTCAGGAAAATTTCGTCTAGACGGAAATTAATTATCGTCCTTAGACGAAAGGGCTCTGAAAATTTTTCGTCCAGACGATCCCAATTTCGTCAGAACGAACCTTTCAGCCAAACATGTTTTTTCTGCACAACCTGTACCGATCGTCCCGGACGAACCTGGGAGAAAAATGATCTTTACAATCTCCCCAACTTTTGAAAAATGTCGTCCTCGACATTATCCAATCCAAACTCAGTCAAAACAAGTACGGGTACAACTGTCTCATTCAGACTCCTTCTCCCAAGTGGCTTCCCGTGCAGTACGGTGCTTCCACTGGACTTTAACCATCGGAATATGTTTACTTCGTAGCTTTCGGACGTCGTATGCCAAAATTAACTCTAGCTCTTCCTTGTATGCCAGATTCTCCTGAATCTCAACCTCGTCAGCTGACAGCCTCTTCTCAGAATCAGATACCCACTTCCTCAAAGTGGATACGTGAAACACGTTATGCACGTTAGGCATCGAATCAGAAAGCAACAATCTGTAAGCAGATTTTCCAATCCTTTCCAGGATTTCAAAAGGTCCAACATACCTCGGACTAAGCTTGCTCACCTGACCAAATCTGCTCACACCCTTCATCGAGCTGACTTTGACATACACAAAGTCACCAACCTGAAACTCTACAAACCTATGCTTCTGATTGTAATACTTCTACTGACGGTCTTGAGCCACTTTCAACCTTTATTTAATCAAACTGATCTTCTGAACAGTTTCATCAGCAAAAGTGGCCCCCAAAGCCTGTCTATCTCCGACCTCCGTCAGAGTCAAAGGAGTACGGCACTTCCTTCCATACAGGGCACTTCCTTCCATACAGAGCCTCGTACGGTGCCATACCGATACTAGACTGGAAACTGTTGTTATAGGCAAACTCAATCAAAGGAATGTGATCTTTCTAGCTTCCGTCAAAGTTCAGAACACAAAGCCTCAACAAATCTTCCAGCACCTGAATAGTCCTCTTAGACTGTCCATCTGTCTGAGGATGAAAGGCTGTACTGAAATGCAGTTTCGTACCCAAGCCTTGCTGAATGCCTTTCCAAAGTCTGGAAGTAAAGCGTCCATCTCGATCAGATACGATCACGCGAGGCACACCGTGCAATCTGACTATCTCCTTCACATATATCTGTGTCAAGCGATCAACTGAATCCGTCTGTCTGATCGGAAGAAAATGGGCGGACTTCGTCAATCGATCTACAACCACCCAAATAGCGTCGTGCCCTTGTCTAGATCGAGGAAAACCCATCGCAAAATCCATCGTCACCTCCTCCCATTTCCACTCAGGGATAGGCAACGACTGCAACAGTCCACCTGGTCGCTGATGCTCTGCCTTCACCAACTGACAGGCTTCGCATCTCGACACAAACTCTGCCACATCTTTCTTCATTCCAGGCCACCAGAACAAAAGTTTCATATCAGCATACATCTTACCACTGCCTGGATGTACAATGTAGCCTGAATGATGAAATTCGTATAGAATCTCCTGCCTTAAATCTCCAAACACAGGTACCCACAACCTGTTCTTACAAAAAATCATACCAGAATCAGAAATTCAAAGTGCAAGAGTCTTACCAGATCCAATCTGAGCAATCAACTTCGAATAATCAGAATCTGACTTCTGGGCTTCCTGAATCCTTGTCTCCAAAGAAGACTGAATGCTCATCTGAGCCAACTCCAAACCACTGGAGAAAATCACCTCCAACTGCAATCGCTCCATATCACGTATCAAAAAATCATCAAAAGTAAGCTGAATACCTGATAATCCAGAAGACTTCCTGCTCAGAGCGTCCGCTACCACATTCGCCTTCTCAGGCTGGTACTGAATAGTCAAATCATAGTCCTTGATCAACTCGAGCCACCTTCTCTGTCTTAAATTCAGATCCTTCTGAGTGAAAATGTATTTCAGGCTCTTATGATCAGTAAAGATCTCACATCTGACGCCATACAGGTAATGACGTCAAATCTTCAAAGCAAATACCACTGCAGCTAACTCCAAATCATGTGTCGAGTAATTCTTCTTATGTGATTTCAACTGTCTAGATGCATAAGCAATTACCTGACCATGCTGCATCAGGACACATCCCAGTCCTTTCAGTGAAGCATCACTGAACACTTGAAATCCTTCCGTACCTGACGAAAGTGCTAGTACTGGAGCTGAAGTCAGACAATCCTTCAATCTCTGAAAACTCGCCTCACACTCCGGTGTCCAAACAAAAGGAACTGACTTCTGCGTCAGTCTCGTCAGAGGCGTCGAAATCTGTGAAAATCCTTTCACAAATTTCCTGTAATACCCGGCCATGCCCAAGAAACTACGTACCTCAAATACCGTAGTCGGCCTTGGTCAATCAGCAACTGCCTGAATCTTCTGGGGATCTACAGAGATGCCTTCTCCGCTAATCACATGCCCCAGAAATGAAATGCTCTTCAACCAGAATTCACACTTGGAGAACTTGGCATACAGCTGATGCCTCCTCAAAGTCTCCAACACAATACTCAAATGTCTGGCATAATCATCCTCAAATGCAGAATATACCAGAATATCGTCGATGAAAACGATCAAAAACTGATCCAAATACTCCCTGAATACTCGGTTCATCAGATCCATAAAAACCAAGAACTCATAGTGCCCGTACCGAGTACTGAAAGCTGTCTTCACCACATCAGCTTCCTTCACCTTCACCTAATAATATCCGGATCTCAAATCAATCTTCGAAAATACTGAAGATCCGGAAAGCTGATCAAACAAGTCGTCAATTCGAGGCAAAGGATACTTGTTCTTGATCGTGACCTTGTTCAAGTCTCTGTAATCAATACACATACGGAGTGTCCCGTCCTTCTTCTTCACAAACAAAATAGGTGCTCCCTAGGGCGAAACACTAGGACGGACAAAACCTCTGTCAACCAACTCCTGAAGCTGAACTTTCAACTCAGAAAGTTCTCTCGGTGCCATCCTGTACGAAGCTTTTGATATAGGAGCGGTACCCGGAAAAACATCGATAGAGAACTCCACATCTCTATCCGGAGGTAAACCAACCAACTCCACAGGAAAAATATCAGCAAATTCCCGTACCACTGGGATCTCAAAAACAGAACCAACCTCCAGGTTCAGATCCTGTACCGAAGCCAAAAAGACTGGACATCCCTTCTTCCACATTCTGTTCACCTCCAATACAGAAACTAGACTGGAGAGAACACCTCGTAATCCCTGAAATACAACTCTCTCTCCAGCCACAAACAAACTCACTTGCTTCTTCAGACAGTCAATCTGAGCCTCATACAGACTCAGCCAATCCATGCCCAGAATCACATCATATGAAGAAATCAGCAACAGAATCAAACTTTATTTCCACTTCTTGCCAGAAAGCTCAATCTCATAAAAACAAAACTTCCGAGCAATCAAATTACTTCCAGCCGGCAAAAGCACGGAAAGAGAAACCGGAAGTAAAATGGAATCCAAACGTAAAGCCGCAAAACACTGCTCGGACAGAAAAGAGTGACTTGCTCCAGAGTCAAACAAAACACGACAGGCCTGATCAGAAATGTAAATCGTACCTGTCACAAAATCTGGAGCATCACGAGCCTCCTACTGACTCAGGCTGTAAACTCGTGACTGAACAGGAGCAGGAGCTAAAGCAATAGAACTACTCTGCTCCCTCTGAACCGTAGGTGGTCTCCGTGGTCCAGAACTTGAACTACCACCTCTACCAGCAAATCCCTCAGGGCGAGGAGGAACAGTCCTCAGTCTTCCTGCTGAACTGACAGGTCTAACAGAACCCTCTGATCGGAACTCAGAATGCCGATCAAATCCAGCCTGTGGGCACTCTGCAATCCGATGTCCTGGTTGACCACATCGGAAGCACAGACCAGCCATCCTGTAGCACTGGCCAAAGTGTCGTCGTCCACAGTTCTGGCACACAGGTGCCATACTGACTGATCCAGAACTTGTCGTACTGGTAGCAGTACCAGACGACCCTCCGCTCCTCCTGGAGTCTCCAGATCCTGAGCTAGAAACAAATCTCCTCTTCCCAGAGGAACAACTGCTAGAAGCCTCACCCCCAAATCTCTTCCTACTCGCAGTCCACCGCTGCTGAGTAGCCATCAGGTCATTCTCTATCAGTCGAGCTCGCTCCACAAGCTCAGAGAAGTCAGTGATCCGAAACGGTATCAGGGGCTGCCTCAAAGTATCTCGTAATACTCTCAGAAATCTGTAACACCTCTCAGCAGAAGTGCTAAACAGCTGCGGTGCGTACCTGGCTAATGCAGTAAACTCAGCCTAGTACTGCATCACCGTCTTGCTCCCCTGAATAAGTCTCAGAAAACTCTCCTGCATCTGCTGTCGTGCAGAAGGGGGAACAAATCAATCCCGAAACACCTCAGTGAACTCTTCCCAAGCGATCAAAGAGTTCAGTCTGCCCTGAAATCTGACCTCCTGCTGGCCAACCCACCAGTGCTCAGCCTCTCCGTCCAACAGAAAAACAGCCAATGAAACCTTCCTATCCGCAGGACACTGCATCCCGTCAAAGGTCTTCTCCAATCTCCTCAGCCACTCCTCGGCTGCTCTGGGCTCAACAGCGCCCTCAAACCTCGGAGGTTTCAACCTCAGAAACAACTGCAAATGTCTATCAATGTCATCAGATCTGACAGTAGAAGCTCTGCTCTGAGTCTCACTCATCATCTGAGCAACAAGCGTAGCAAACTGTGAAAGCGTGTCAGCACCGACCACTGGGGCTATACTCCCCACTGGTGCTGCCTGACTAGAATTCTGCCCGTCTGTCATGTCTGGATCTGGCTGATCCATACAGAAAAAATCCAAAAAATCCGGAAAACTATCACAAAAACAACACAATAAAAAGCCAAACAAACCAAAACTACCCCCAGACAGACTCACTACAGATCACTTCCTATAGCTCTGTCGTACACAATCCAAATTCCAAAACCATTGCTCTGATAACACTTAAGTTTGTCACGACCCGACCCAAGACGAGACGGATCCCGTTCGCACCGGGCCGCGACAGAAAATCTAACCAGGATCTAGCTTTGGAATTTGCTTCAGAACTGAATCTTCCAAACATTTGAAACAAAACAGACAAACACAGAGCTACTAAAAACACCAAATGCAGCGGAACAAAAGATTTATCTTTTTCTTTTTTTTTTCCTCAAAACAATCATCTACAAATACAGTACATGGCTTTTAAACAGAAAGAAAGACATAACAGAAAGGCCATGTCTGTACAAAAATCAAAAGGTACAAAACAATACCTATACTGATCAGACTCTGAAATCTATTCTTGGACTTCCTTCCCTTTCCCAGAACCTGAAAACCACCAGAAAACAAGAGTGAGCTCAACAGCTCAGCAAAGCAACAAACCTCCAATCAAAATTCTCATAATCTCAAAACCAACACATCAGACAAATCCGTACAGAAATCAGAACAGAATCGGACAGATCAGATCGGACAGATCAGAACGGAACAGATCAAATCAAACAGAACTGTACGGAAACAGAAGTCATTTTAAATCAGACACAGAACAGATCAGACAGATCAAATCAGAAACAGAATCATACAGAAATCAAAAGTTCAGATCATATCGGAACAGAACAAAATCGTATCAGAATCATATCAGAATCATATCATACAGATCAGAATCAGATTCATATCGTACGAAAATCAGAATCAGATTTGCTTACAGAACAGATACAGAAATAAGAATCATATCAAATCAGATATCAGAAATTTAATTAATAGCTAAATGCCCTGACACTGACGGAATCTCTACGGATTCCGGCCCCTTATGCCTCCATTCCCAGACACTGACTGAATCTCATAGGATCCAGGCCCCTTATGCCTCCCTTTGTGCTCACGGCACCAGAACAGATGTGCTTATAGCACCAGAACATAATTCATCGAATCCGGAATAAAACAGATATCAGATTTCATATTGAGCTCATTTCAGATTTCCCAGACACTAACTGAATCTCATAGGATCCAGGCCCCTTATAACTCCCTTTTTATAGCATATACAAATAGCTTATCAATTCAGAAGAAATCCGGACAAATCAGAAATCAGACAAAAATCGGGCAGCACAACGACAGTATACAGAATTTACACAATTTTTTCTGAAAATAACAATTTACCAAATTTGCATAGAATATAGATAACAACATTTCAGAACATTTATTCTACTGCACATGTAATTTTCAATTTCACAAAAAAATCCAGTCGACTAAAAACACAGTCGAATCAAAAATACCCGGACAAAAATCTTCAGAAAATAACCAAAATGTGCACACTCGGCACGTCAACAATATACATAAAGTTACACGGTAAAAACTGAACCAATCAAAAGATACGGACGAAAATCACTAACGGAAATAAAATCCGGACAGAAAACACCGCCAAACACGACGGTTCTGAAAATTGAGAAAGGCGGAATGTGTCTTACCTTGCGTACAGCAATATCTTTAACTGTCACAACGGACGAAAACAAACCGACGTCGCCCAAAAATCACTTTTCCTTCTTTTTCCTTCGTTTTTCTCTCTCCTGGGCTTTTCTCTCTCTTCAAAATATCTCATTTCTATATATATCCAGACTGATCGTCCCGGACGATCGCACTTCGTCCCGGACGATCCATGCTCAGGAAAATTTCGTCCATACGAAAATTAATTATCGTCCTCAGACGAAAGGGCTCTGAAAATTTTTCGTCCAGACGATCCCAATTTCGTCCAGACGAACCATTCAGCCAAACATGTTTTTTCTGCACAACCTGTACCGATCGTCCCGGACGATCCAATTTCATCCCGGACGAACCTGGGAGAAAAATGATCTTTACAGTATGTTTTGACCACTAAACTTGTCTTTGCAGGCCTTCACGAGAAGCATCACCACCCTATAACAACTCAGCACATCTAGGAGTTCTCCTAACTCAAGGACATCTGTCGCACATAGATATCCCTATCCAAGCTATAAAAAGTATAGTTCTACATAACTCATAATCATGGCTTCGCTAATTATGGTCATCGCCATCTCACAACCACATTTGGGAAGAAGCCATGTAAGCACAAAGAATACAATATGGTGGTTGAGTATTTCTTGACCAGTCACTCAAGGGAGCTACCAGCAAAACGAGATCAAAGCCAACATCACTGGCATGAAAGAAATCCCCCGAGGACCCACGATGTTGAATGACACCAATAAAAGTGGTAGGAATGAATTCACCCAACTAGCAAAGAACATTGATGCTAGAGAGGTCGATTAGGATCTCGATCCACACTATACACAACTTGCCAATAAAAAAAAGAGGGGTATACCCTACTTATCAATACCCAACCATCACTCTCTTGCAAGTATTTATGGCCAAGTTTGTAGAGGCAATACAAAATAAGAAATCATTTAGGCACCTAGTGTTGATGAAGCAGGTGCCCATGCCATAGTGTTGATGAAACCAGGTGCCAATGCATGGACACTACCAAAATTTGAGCATTCCACAAGGATTATTGGCAAGCATGATGGAGTGTTGGCACCTCAGAAGCTTAGTGGAATAATTAATAAACATGAAAAATCTAAAGATATTTGTCCTGGAAGACCTATGTCGGATAACTAAAAAGGGGCCAATAGAAGATCAATGGAACGAGTCGATTCTTGGTCATGCTATCCACATTGTCGGAGTAGTGCCTTTCATTCTTAGAGGAGATGAAAACTAAGATGAATCGTCGAGTAAAGTCTCGAGCAACCCCATTCAGGTAAGGTCAATTTGATAATATGCACGCAACACTTGTAGCCAAGGCCTCTCTGATTACCTTCACTAAAATAAATAAGCCAGCAAGTGGTTACCATTCCAAAGATGCAGTGATGGTCACTGCATTGACTACCAACTATCATAAGGGTGACATTCCTATCGATACAAGGAGTTCTATTAAAATCATTTTTTAATCTATTTTCAATAAAATAAATCTACATACTTCCATTGGTCACTCGTTGTTGCCCAACCTTCACTAGCATAGGGTCATGGTTGCTCAATGGCTCCACTCAAAAATGAGTTAGAACGATTGAGCTGACTTCCTTATGAGTAGGGCTCACCACCTCAAGCAAAACGCCAATAATGGAGAGAATTGGGACATCTCCCTTCGATGCAGAAACTCGCATAGTGTGTATTTCAACTAGGGGCACCTCATTAGAGTCCATGAGAGAAGTTGCCTTAGCCTTGCTCAGATCTATCGCGACCTTGTTCTTTTTCTAAATAAAATTGTTATATATCTTTCCGTCGGCCTCCGTAGCTTTATGCTTGCAAAGTGGACCTTTTGAAGTTTGAGACTATCAACCTCACATATTTCATGGGACTCCACTCAACCAACTCTTATGCGAGCTAAAAGAATTGAGCTAAAGAAAAGGAATGAAGAAGTGTGGTCTTATTACCACCCAATCGCCTCTATGTAAAGCCCAAAAGCAATACATAGATTACATTAACATCATTATGAGAATATTGGGCAAAGGTGCACTTCTTAAGGCAATAATAAAGCAAGGAAGTAAACTCCATTTATTTTCTCTTAGTTGTTTGGTTAACAATTTAATGCTTTCATTCTTAATTCCCTCTTCCTTTTCACAAGTTTCTCTCCAAAGGAGCAAGTGAATTAGGGAAATAAACTTATATTTACATATGCCAATATAGGTAACAAGTAGGCTCACTTCTAACTAGTTAAGCAAAGACGTGCACACGCCCAAAATAAGCATTGTCCAGACGAGCATTTGCAAGAGCAAGGTTCGGGATAAGAAAGAATTTGCCCAATGAAGCTCGCAATATAGGAGCTCGACAAAAGATGCACATGTTTCTAGGGAATTCGACTAGGAGAACTCACCTATGCAAGCTTCACATGAAGAAGCACTCACACGGAAAGGACTCGGCTCGTTTAATAGTTTTCCCTAATCAGTACCATCTTCCTTCCATGCTATCTTAGTTCAGCCCACATTCATGGCTTTATTTATCATGCTCGTCTCTAGGTGACGACCACACTCGCCTAGAAGAATCATTGCTTGCCTAGAGGGACTCGCCCCATGTCCAAGGCATCCGCCTTCAAGAATTCGCACAAGATGTTCATCTTGGAGGACCTGTTCAAAGCACTCACCCCTAAGGATTCATGACATGTACATGTACTCGTACTCGCTAAAGGTATTCCAAGTTATGCCAGAGACAAATTGTCACATGTATATATTTTGGTCAAGTCTATGCATCTATACCAATATGTAATAATTTAATCATGTCTTATTTTTATATTTATACTAAGTGTATCCATTTTCGTAACCCTCCTAACCATATAAATAAGGAATTAAGCGACATATTTTGCATGTCACTCCAATTTTACTATTCATGATGATTATATAATTTTCTAGCCATTCCCCACACCACTTACTCTCTCTCTCTCTCTCTCTCTCTCTCTCTCTCTCTCTCTCTCTCTCTCTCTCTCTCTCTCTCTCTCTCTACCTAGCCAAACTTTAGATGTCACTCACAAACAAATTTGAATCCAACAATTCTATCACACATAATATAATAACAATTCAAAAAGTACACATGACTAGAAAATGTCATTCAAACAAATATGCTAAAATATGAAAAATCCTCCTAAGTCACTAACATGAAATCTATTTGAAATGATGTATGAACATATGAATGAAAAGTTGGCTAGAAGGATAATCTTTTACAATGTTAAAATGATAGATCATGAAAAAAGGCTCCAAAAAACTGAAATCATGATCTCATAATTATGTGATATACATAGCCAAACCCTAAAATTGTTCAATTGGTTGCTTATAAAATAAAAATATATACTCTAAAAGCTAGTGATTTTATTTCTCATTTTGAGTGCCTAACTAAATTACTTTCTTTTGAAAAATTTTGAAGAGATTTGTGAAGTTTGAAATCAATATTGATCTCTAACTATATTAAGCTAGATAATACATTTACCATACTTCTACTCCAATCAAAAGATAAATTTGACAAGCTTTCAAAAGGCGATTTCTTACTTCAAAGTTCATACAATCAAATGAGCCCTAATCAACAAGAGATGTAGATGTTCAACCACCACACAAGTATTAGTTAAGTACAAAAAATGACCCTTGAACAACCAGTTGAATCTACTCTTCTACACATAATAAATAGAATATAGATCTGTTAGTGCCAATTAACTCTTTTACACATATAATGATCAGAATATAGATCTGTTTGTGCCAACTAACTTTAATTGACAAATAATTAAAAATTATTGCAAAAACTTTTTTTTTTTTTTGAACGGAGTATCCATCCGCTGCTACCCCCGAAAGGGCGCTTGGCAGCGTGACTAGTCATCAGCTGAACTAAAAGAGGCACCCATCCCAAAACCTCCTAGCCCGCACTTGATTGGGCCCCACTTAAGAAGCTTTGCCGCTCGAGGGGAATGGAGCACGGGTTAAGAGGTCCTAACCGTACTCACCCAATTGCCGAAACTTTGAATCCTTGCAACATCAAATTTGTACTTTGGCACAGAGTTTTTTCAAGGAGAAAGAATTTTCAGGACACAGATCAGACATTGAAACTTGAGGATTCAAAAGACATTGAATGTACAAGCTCAGAAAAATCAAGTAGAAAATAAAAAATGCAAGTACATTGTAAAAAATATATATAGTTAAAGCTGATAGAAAAAGAATCAATCTGAAATTGGAGCAAGAATGAAAAAACAAGATGTAGCCTGAGGCAACATCTAATTACAGTCGAAATGAATAAAAGAACAAACTGTAAGGCATTTCTCAAAAATAGGAAGCCTCACATAATTTCTCAAAGAATGAAATAATTGGAAAGAATACAAAAACTTGAAATCCCAATATTCACGTCCTGCTTTGTTATTTACACAGGAAGAACTGAAAAAAATTAGGTAAGTACCTACGAGAAAGATTCAATCAAAGAATCTGCAGCTTCTGCATGTGCTCAAGAAGAGAAGTGGCCTTGCGCTTTGCCCTCTCTGTACCAGTCTTTGAAATCTCGGTTAGAGGAACAACGGCTCCCATCCTTCCTATACAAGCAAGGTTTTTAGAGTCCTTTTTACATAATGCAAGCAATATTGCAGTTGCATTCTCCTTATTGCGTGGCTGCCCAGTTCTCAGAAGATCAATAAGAAGTGGGATTGTATTAGCTCTTGAAATAGCTACCTTTCCCTCTTTGTGGCTCACAAGAACAGACAAAATGGTCAGTACTTCATCCACCATGCCACTGGTTGAGGAATCCTCAAGCATCTTAACTAAAGCTCTTACAACACCAGCTCTCACAGCTCTTGATTTGTTTCCCTGATAAATACATAAGTTGAACAGAGCAGACGCTGCATCCTTCTTACCCCTAGCGCTTCCATTGTCGAGCAATTCTACAAGTGCTTCTATAGCTCCAGGTGTCCCACCAATGGTTATTTTGTTCTCATCAATAAGCGACAGACTAAAAATAGCAGCCGAGGCATTCTCTCTCGCCTCCATGTTTCCATCTCTCAAGACATGAATAATTGGAAGAACTGCTCCGGCAAGCATTATTACTTCCTTGTTGTGCTCATAGATGGAAAGGTTAAGGAGAGATGTCACTGCATGCTCTTGTGTCTTCTTGTCATCCACCAACAAGAGGCTAACCAGCACAGGGATAGCTCCAGCTTCAGCTATCAGTTTTCTGTTATTTGTGCTCCGTTTTGCCAGTGATCTTAATTCAGCTGCAGCTGATCTCTGCTCATCTCTGGACCAGCTGGTGAGTTTAGAAACAAGATTATTAATAAAGGATCTCTCTCCAGTGATCTCAGAAAATGTACCATCGCTTCTCATACGCCCATTTGCCAGTCTATATGGCTGCTCAATCTTATTAGCCTCACACCACTGCATGATGAGACTTCTCAAGACATAGTTAGGTGTCAGCGTATGGTTCTGAAGCTTCTGCTGAGTCTTAGGACAGGTACCATTACCACAATCTATCCATCTCTGGATAAAAGAACGTTCATAAGTCTGCAAATATACCAACAGAATTAGAAAGTCAGTCTTGGGATAACAACATTTTAGTTTTAATAAGCATTTGTGGAATAAATTAGCTTAGAATATAGTGAAGATGTGAGAAAGTTGTGATTTTTGAAGACCTTTGCTCATTCTTAATAAAATAAAAACGCCAGCTTGAGTGTTTTCTGGTAATTAAGTGCTCAGAAAATACTGAGCAAGTTTTTCTCGCAATTGTGTGAAACCTGAATAATATTTTATGGCTAAAAAGGATAAGAACTACAAAATACCTGGCCTGTAGAGACAATAACGGGATCCCTCATGAGCTCAAGGGATATTGGGCAGAGGAAATCCTCGGGAATCTCCAGAGAATCACGTTGCTTATCATCTACTGTGCTCCTTTCTGAATTACTTAACCTGATTCCAGATTTCTCATTTTTAAACTGATCAACATGGCTGGTCCTCTTAACTCTATCCATCAATTTAAGCGTCATTCTCGCAGTGTCATAATTATATTTTCCATTGACTTCTGCAAGACCTGTAACCATGTCTCGCAGCTCCCTATCAACAAAGCCAGTTGTATTGCTATTTGTTGGTTGCAATTTAAATGAACGCTGCTGTTTAAAATCTTTAACATTTGCAGAAGTCAGCATATTGTAAATTTCTTGGAAAATATGCAGGTTTTCTACTCCAATCTTTTCAATCTCCCTTCTCAGTTGGGCAAGAACCAGTTCAACCTAGAGACAGAGACATTCACAAAGTCAATATTTTTCATGAATTTGCTAAAATAAAAAGAGCAACTAAACGATGGACTAATCACTTTACAGACCTCCTCCTGGACTTCATCAGATATTTTAAAATGCTCATAGGATATGTTTCCTAGGACTTTCTCCAATTGCCATGTCACATACTGGTACTGGATTGCCAACTTCTTGGTCACCGATTCCTTGATCACGAAACATTTAGGTTAATCAGCAACTTTTCATAGTGACGGTTTTGTGCATCAAATCGTGTTTTTTCCTTCTCAGTGTTAAAAATTTGGATTTTAGAGGTTTGGCAACAATGTCTCGAATCAAGCGTAAATGCACAAGCAATAAGAAATTACCCCTATTAATGGGCATACAATGACAATACATTTGATCAACAGGAATTGATCACTGCAATCAGATTCACACAATCAATTCAACAAACACATTATCTACCGAATAAGTAACTCTCAATACTCACCAGATTGGAATTCTTTCCGGTACTCTTCCAGCCAGAGAGCAACAGGAACTTCTTCACCGCTTGGAGTGCAAATACCAGATCCGCCAAGCACGACCACGGAGAGGACGCCGCCGACGAGCTTGACGCCGTTTGGCCACCGCTTCGTGCAGCAAAGTCCCGAATTTCCTCAAGAAGGTGAATGAGGAGCGACACCTTGCGTGCAAGGCGGATGCTTTCTGTCGCTAAGGAGGTGCCCATGGTTGCGATCTCACCAGCAAGGCTGAGAAGTGCGTCGGCCATTGTGTAAAACTGAGAAGCTGGAATTGCGAGCCAATGACGAGCTTTTCCCGGCCACAGAGACGATCTCATAGATGAAAGGAACCCGCTTTGGGCTTTTAGGACGGGAAGTTGGAGGGGGTGAGACGCGGATTTTAGCGAAGAGATGGCGAGAAGAGAATTCAATAAAGAAGGAAATACAGATGGGTTCCGAGCTGCACGATCCGATTTAAAAGCTAGCTTTTCACATCAGCTACTAGTGACAAACAGCAAACGGCAACGTAAGTCAATGGAAATTGACTGTAATGTCCGGGAATGCAAAACGCCGTGCGATGATAGGTCGGGAGGTGACATTACGTTGAAAGAACGAGACCGGCATAAATAACGTTGACTGGAAGCAATTATTAGAAAATAAAATGTAAAAATTAAAATAATATAAATTTAATTAAATTTTTTATTTTTTTCTATTTATTTACTTATGGAGAAAAATAAATCTGTCATGAAAAAATATATTAAATTAAAATAAAATTTTTATTAAACATTTTTACATAAATGACAAATTTTTTTATGTTTTATATATATAATGAATGAATTTTTATATTTATTTATATAATTTAAATTATATCAAATCATATATTTATATATATATTAATGATATTATTAATCTTATTTAAATATTTAAGTGTTATATAAATAAATATAAAATTATATATTTAAATATGCAAACATATAAAAAATTATGATATATATGTAAATCTTTTATTTATTTATCATTAGTTTTTAAACAATTTTTTTTTCTATAATTGAGAAGAAATAAAAAAAAATCTAAATTATATATTTACATTTAAAAAAACTATTTTAATATTAATATTATAATTTAATATCTAACGTGTAAGTGTGAAATAAGCAATATTTAACTTTTTTATTCAAAATAGAGCAATAAAAAACTTTTTTTTTTTACATTCAATTTTTCTGCGTGTTTAATAACGCAAATAAATAAATTTTAATACTAATTGAATTGCACGAATAGGTCAATTTTGACAAAATAAATAGACCAAAGTCAAAATAATTCAATAAAATAAGAATTTTCATCCAATCAAATAAAGATAAAAGGCGAAAGAATAGTTCGCTTTGTGCTCATCACGCAGCTGCGTAAAAGGACTACTACTCTCCTTGGCCTATTGGTTGAGAGCTTAGGCTTCCAACTAAGAGGTCCAGGGTTCGAGTCTATGTATATGCGTTGTGTGTGTGATTTTGCCTTAAATGGCCTAAATGTCCCAAAAAAAAAATAAAGATAAAAGAATTAAATATTTTTTTCAGATAAATAAAAACAAAATAAAACACCTTGCTGAGAAATTAATTATATAATTAAGGATAAAAAAAAATCATTTAGAACACTGATATATTAATAAAATTAATAATATGAGACTTTGTAAAAATTAAAAACTAAATTATTTTTATTGATTTTATTTACATATTTACCAATAATTTAATCCCATGTGTTTATCTCCTAAAAAAATACTTAATTAATGATAATTTAGATTCATTCCACTCATATGATCTGATCGGGAGCTATAAAACGATAATTGCATTTAATTATCCACCTTTATCTTTGATTAATACTTAGCAATAGAAACAGTCCAAATGATTAATTAGCGTAATAATTAGAATTAGGCCCTGTAATTAAACGGTCAAATCATTTGGTCCAAATTTAAAGTTAAACAAATGGATAAATTTAGATAAACCAGATCAAAGCAGGCTTTGAAGACACAGCCGGTATTGCTCAACGAATTAATAATGTATGTAATTTGTGTTAGGTCTGTAAATTTATAGGATTTTGACTGAAAAAATTTGTTGGTTGAGTGTAGGGTGTAAATGAGTGAGGTGGTTCGGGTTTAGATCGATAAATGGCGTATGAGTTTAGCTGAATGAGCTAACGAGCGAAGTTTAGTTTGTCCTGATTTGACTCGTTGGCTCGTGAGTTATAGACCCTGGTTGAGGGAATCTAAATAACTTTATTAGATTTTGATTAAATAAAAAGAATAAAAAAATTATTAGATTTTGATTAGAATAATATATTTATTAAATTCTTTAATTTATTTTAAAATGAGTGTAGTATATAAGTAATTGATCAACCCTTATATTGCACTAATATCAAAATAAATTCAAAATTTAAAGGGAAACCCATATATTTACACTGATATTGGTGTAAGTCATAAAGTTTTGAAGTCAATCCTAATAGATTTTGCATTAAGGTGTCTTAACATAATTTTTTTCCAAATTTAGAAATACATCAAAATCAAAATGTACTTAGGAAATTTTCATTTAATTTCCCAACCAGTTAAAAAATAGGACATAGTATCAATCTCATAAGCAATTAGAATAAGTTTAAATACAAATAGGACCTAGTATCACGACCCTCCCTTATCCCTCTATTATTGCTCTCTCACTCCCTCACCCTCTCACACGCTCTCTCTTCCTCATGATTTTTTATTCGGTTAGGTAACCTGATGTAGCTCTACATTCGATAGACCCTAAACAGGTGTCACGTAGCTTGGCCATTTCCGTGGACCTGGCCGGCTAATACTGGGTTTATGGCACGTGCGAATTTTGAATTTGACGGCCCAACCAGCGGACTAGAAAAATTCCCGGCGGACCCGAAAATTATTGTTATTTTTCAAATCAAGAGCAGTAGCTTTCACTTCAGTCATCATTTTTGTAGACGAAGCTTTGTCCTTCCTCAGGCCCTCTCTACTCTCTAAAGATTTTTCTCTCTCTTCTACCCTATCCCCCTCTCCCTCTCTTAGTCGCTTAGAGAGAGAGTGATAAGGGAGCCATTCTCAACAAAATGTTGGCATGTTCATTTGATTGGTCAGGTTGTATTTGGATAATGAAGATCATAATGACTATAGTTAGCGGGTGACGGTGACTGGAGGGACCATAGTTAGTGGGCAACGGTGGTCGGAGGGATCAAAGTCATCGGACGATGGTAGTCAAAAGGATAGTAGTCGGTCAGCGACGGTGGTTCATGAGATCGTAGTTGCTTGGTGGCATAGGTCAATGGCCCGATGGCGGTTTGACTATGGTCGAGGGAAAGTATGGTAGTAGTTAGTAGCCCGGTGGAATTCCGGTGACAATCAACGAACATGAGGTAGTCCGATGGTGGTTCACTGGCGATTGAGCTGAAGTTCAACAGTGGTAGACGGTTGGTTGGTAGTCTGGTAATAGTCAGCACCCGGGCGGTGGTCCGATGATAGTAGGGTGGAAGTCCGGCAGCGATCAACGACTAGCAGTTTTATGATAATGGTCGGGTGGAAGCCCGGCGGCGGCTGACAGTCAGGTAAAAGTCCAGCGGCGGTTGATGATCAGGTGGTAATTCAATAGTGGTTAGTGGCTAGGCAGTGGTCCGACGACGCTCAGACAGAAGTCCGGCGACCATGTGGAAGTCCGACGGTGGTCTAGTAATGACCGGGTGGATGTTCGGAAGTAGTCATCAGTCTTGTGGTTGTATGGCGGTTGTCGACAACCTGGCAGTTGTCCAACAATTGTCAGGTGGAACTCCAGTGGTTGTTGGCGGCAGGGTGAAAGTCCCACAGCAGTCGACGGCCAGGCGGTGGTTTCATAATGGTCTGATGAAAGTATAATGCGGTTGGCGGTCGAGTGGAATTCTTGCGGTGATCGGTGATCGTTGATCAAATTTTGGTTTGATGACGGTCGATGGATGTTTGCCGACAGTGTTGCTGAAGCTCTGGAAGCCTCGAGCTCTCTCCAATATGTAGCAAAAGGTCCTCCTTTGTGAAGAGCATGGGATCAATTTTGTAGCTTTCTGAGGGTGGCATGTCCCATAAATATGGAGAAGATTTATGGCAAATTTGTAGTGCTCAATCGGATGACTTATATTGATCTCCCGATCATAGAGTGTTTTTCAAGTGTTTAAGTGTCTTAATGATGTCAGAATTCAGCAATCTTGGGCTCGTTAGATTCGCCTCGCCGAGCCACCCGATTCGACTTCAAGCATGCCATATTTTGGATATCATTTTGTCATCTAATTTAGGCTTTGAACCTTCCAAATAAGCTCCAGGCCCCTAATTTGGGCCTATTTTGGCTTGGATTAGACCATTTTTTTTGTCATTGGGTTCATCTCTTCTAGACATTTAGCTTGACAATAAATTTGTCAAAATTGGAGTTCAAATGACCCCGAATTTAATTTTGAAAGTTTTCTACTTGAATATACCTCAAGATTCGTGCACGATCAAGACAATTTTTGGTGATGCATAAAAAGTAAATTGAAGGAATTTATAATTTATAACATGGTTTTTCTTTGTTGTTGTTGAATAGTAGAAAAATTGAATAATTTTTTTTTTTCATAATAAAATTAATAATAATTAAATTCATTTTAAGATAAATATAATAGAAATAATTAAATAATTTTTATATTATTCTTATCTAAAAAATAATTTAATAGAATTAAGTGTGTTATATGCGGAAGAGGTCACACCATTAATGAAGATTTGGTCACAAATAAAGGCTCGGCTTGCAACACGTTAGGGTCAAAATATAAGCAAAAAAATTAATTGGATTAGTTTTAAAATTTTTATATTAAATATTTCGCTCTCATAGGGTCTAATTGAAATAGTTTTCTATACTTTATTTTATATTTAGCAACCATAATTTCATTTGACTATTACTTTCTGACAATTTTCTTATACTTTTTCAAAAATTTAGTGGTGAAACGGTACTTTCTATAATCAAAATCCTTGCAACCGTCCTAAACGAATCTTTAATTGCTTTCCTCATAGCAACTTTACAATAAACTTTATAAAACTTTATAGTCATCCTAAATTAATACTTAGGGTATGTTTGGAATGATTGTAATATTTCATTAAGTTAATTAAGAAGTTGTTTTAGAGAGAATAATTTCATTACTATGATTGTAAAAAGTAATTTTCATTTGCAAAATTTTCTAAAATATAATAAAAAAGCAACAACAAAGTACTTGTCAAATAAATTTTTAGTTGCTATATGAAAATCAAAGTAACTAAAAGCAGTCCAAAATAGGAATTTTTATTGCGTCCTCCCACCTGACGTAGAGATACGTCCTCTCAGAGCTAAAATCACGCTAAAAAATGAGAAATACCGAGCAAATACAGAGCAATACCAAACAATAACGAGGAATATCATCATGTGAAGACCAATACCGAGTTATACCGAGCTATACCGAGCAATACAAAAAAATACCTAGTTTTTCCTAGAAAAAACTCGGTATTTTTTTGTATTGCTCGGTATAGCTCGGTATAACTCGGTATTGGTCTTCATATGATGATATTCCTCGTTATTATCAAATAATACCTAGCAATATCGAGCAAATACTGAATTTTTTGGCGGTGGGAGGACGTATCTCTACGTCAGGTGGGAGGACGCAATAAAAATTCCCAAAATAGACCCTTAGGTTTCATTTGGCCAGCTTAATTATTATTTTTTAAAGTAGCTTTTTAGTATCAAACGGAGGATTATGACTTGTTTGGGATGACTTTTTTATTGCTTTTTTAAAACATCTTTACAACAACAACAACATCATGTCTTTATCCCACTACGTGAAGTCAGCTTCCTAACAGAATCCTCCACATTTATTCATCAAGGACTTAAGATCTGGCAACAACAGTGTTAAAATAAAACTAACATGTCTACCTAAAACATCTTTCTAGAAAACACAATTTATTTAAAAAAAAAATGATTTTAAGAAACAATAAATAAAACCGTCTTAAACCAAGCCTTCAATCTATTACTTTGAATTAAAAATGAGCGTTTCATTAAGAAGGTGCTTTACTATTCTTATTTTCTCGTACTAATTATTTAGGGGCCGTTTGGTTGTCTGAAAAAGAAATGCAGTGTAAAGCAAATGCAATGTAAAGTAAATGTAATGCATTTTGAATACTTGGAGTCTGTTTGGTTGTCTGCAAAATAAACGCCGGAGAATTGATTCTTTTGTTTGGTTAGATATATCCGGAGTAAAGTAAAAGTTTTTTTTTAATAATTTATTTTAGCATTAAAATAAGTATATTTTTAAAAGCAGTTTATTTATAATAATTAATATTATTTGGTGTTATAATTTTTTTTATTTAATTCAATTTATTTAAACCTAAATCGAATTAAAGTAAGATTTACTTCAATCAATTAAAAATAAATAAAGCTTAATTCAATTTGGGTAAAAATAATTTATTATTTTTAGAAATAACATTTATTTATTTCAAAATAAATCAATCCCCATCCATCTTGTTGTTACAGATTCTAACCAACTACAACTTATCAAAGCTCCAAACATCAAGACTATAACGACTACTATGACTAACGAGTTATTCCCAAGTGCAGCTGAGCCTACCCCTTGGCTTACAAAAATTGCATCTTAATCCCTGAGACAAACTATTTTTGTGGCAGCTTATGCAAAACACAATACCAACATAAGCACAAAAGTTCAATATAAACTTTCACAGCATCCTCTATAAGTTCCCTAGCTATGGCAGACAAATAACAACCATAAATTGGGAGCACAAGTTCCACATTTTTTACAGTGTTCCATTCATGATGTCTCTCAAAGTGATACAAAATAATCCGAAATGGAATAAAATTGGAGGTATGCTTGGATGCTAAATGCAATTTTTTTGGATTGCCCACTCTGACCGCTGATCCGCTCAGAGACTAGACCAGGGATTCATACCCTTCCCAAAATTGCCAAACATTGTCCTAGTGGTACCAAAGAAGACTAGAGGTGCCAAACATTTATTTCTTATTCCCACTGAGATTGCAATTAGAGCCCCAGCTACGGTAACAAAACATGTACGCAGTGCACTGCAATAGTTGAAAAGCAATCAGATTTCATTAGCTGGATCTATTTCACTGAATAGGTAAAATCTTTGATTCCAATTCGAAGTTATCAATGCCATCCAACAAAATGTAGGTAGATTTGAGTGCTCCAAATTCATTACGGAATCACTAGGCAAGCATTTAAGTCCAGCATTTGAATTTTACTCCCTGTTTGGCAAATGTCCGAAGTGAACTTATAGTCAATCAAGTAGATCCCAACTATTGTTTTTTTCTTCAAATATCAAAAATTCTATAGCATTTCTAATTTATCTATCAGTGTATCACTCTAAGCTTTTTCTGCTTTAATGTTTGATTCAATCGGAGTGAAACTCTACTAATTTGCAGCTGTGCCAACACATCGAACCATACTGAAATGAGGATCTTTAGGTTATGATAACAATAACTACAATAACGATACTTGCAACCTTTGCAGGATCCAAAGGTTGAATGTCATTACCCATTTGGTAATCACCTGCAGATCATCAAAAGAAAAACTGTCAAAAGCACATTATCATCAATTTTTTCGACTTGATTCTCTGAGAAATCAGTAGTAAATTCAAAACAGCAAACCAAAAACCTTTAACTTCAAAGGATCGGATAAACACACAATCCTTTAAGAATCACAACAATAAGATTCATAACTGAGAAAATTTTACAATTAATAAAAAACAGTATCACTCTGAAAAAGACAGCACAATACCATCCTTACCAACCACAATGAAGTTTAACATTCCGTTCCAATTAAATTAAAAGCTCATCCTTATCAGAATATCTAACAAAAAAACTGTCCCCAAACAATTTCCATTAGTTCAATAAGCATAACCAAAGTTGTCTCCCCAATTAAAAAAATCAAATGTATGTACACAGCATACTAATTCCAAGAAACAGTGCAGAAACATTCACTTTCTCATCAAATACAGCAAAATAAGAAAACCGCTACACACTAGAATCTCGTAAGTAATCCATTCAGCTAAGAAAACATAAGATAAGCAAGCGTTGGAGATCTTAAAGCTGTTTAAAATCAACATACTAGGGAAAAAAAATTAGAATCCTCATTTTAACAACAATCATAACCGCACAACCATACATAAAAACCAATAAAAATATCTTTAATTATAAATATAAAATAATGAAACACAACCCGCTTCTACAACTTTTCAAAAGTACATTTCGACAAATGCCGAGATCAAACAGAGAAATTTCATGCCTGTGACCCAAGATACCCAGACGGAATCGACGGTAGCAGAGAGGGACACAGAGATCTGCTCCGGCTCGAAACCCCTCACCCGCCTCACCACCCGCGGATCGGTTTCCGGTAAGTCAACGGCTTCACCTCGAAAAGCCTCGTCGTCGAGCCTCACCGTCACTGGCGCGAAGGGCCCGTCAAGCGTCGACGGGACAGCTGAACATGCGGCCCCGCCGCCGCATCCTTCACCGACGGCAACTGCCGACAGTAGCAGCGTGACGACCACAGCCCACTTCGCCATGCGAATGCTTCCTTCAGTGTTTCTCCGGAGCTCTTCTTGTTCTCCTCCTTGGAAGAACTCGGGGGAAGAGAGAGAGGGTATGTAAAACATGGTGAAAGAATGGAAGGATATGCTATCAGTGTTTCACCCGCGGATCGGTTTCTCCGAAGAAGCTTCTCGTGCAATGAAGCCGAACAACACGATGACGGAGTGGAGCTGAGAAGGCCGGACTTGAGGGCGACGGAGTGGAGATGCTCGCCGGAGCGAACTCTCTCCGGAGCATCTTGGCGGAGCGAAGTCGAACAAGAACGAAGGAGGCGAAGAAGCCTGAGTCGTGCAATGAAGCCGAACAGCACGCGGACGATGAAGCTTTTCTTCCTTCCCGATGAATTTATAACCCGCTCAATACGAGCGGGTTTCTAATTCACGCAAAACAGTCTCCCTAATACACTCCTAAGGCATCCGGTGGTTTCCTTTTGTTCCACTCAAATTTATCCAAACAACCAAATTTAATAAATACAGGTAATTGTTTTACTTTACACTCCTAATTCAGGCAACCAAACAGCCCCTTAGAGTTTTATATTATGTCATGGAAGAAAAGAACTAAGCTCCTTCATAAGTTTTCATTTTTTTTTAATTCTTAATGAAAAATAATTATTTTTTAGGTGGGACTTCGTAGGTTTTCGATTAACAGTTCCACCTGTCACACAACTCCCCTTGGCCTATTGGTTGAGAGCTTAGGCTTCCAACTAAGAGGTTCAAGGTTCGAGTCCCTGTGTATGCGTTGTGTGTATGAATTTGACTTAAATGATCTAAATGTCCAAAAAAAAAAAAAAAAAACAGTTCCACCTGTCACCGTACATCACATGGCAGTAATAAGTACACGGCAAAGACAGGAATAAGAAAAATAACCAAATAACGTACAAGCGCGTAAAGCAACTAAGATAATAATAAATTAAGTATATTCATATATCATACTTAATTATAATAAAATATATAGTGAAAGAAATAAAAATCTAAAAAATTACATAAAGATCAACCACTTATTTATTAATTTAGATTTAATTGCTATAGTTATATATATATATATATATATATATATATATATATATATATATATATATATATATATATATGGATTTAGTAAAAATAAGAAAAAATATAACAATTTTGTATAATAGCATAAATATTTTCTAATTTGATGAAGTGGTCTATTGAGCTCTTAATAAGTCGACGGCTTAACATATATTGATAGCTGAGTGATTGAACTGTTTATCAATGATCTGTCTTAAGAAGTCATCCCTCTTTTAGTATTCATAAGAGTCGACTTTCTTAATAGTAATCGCTAAAGCTAATTGTTACGGCATACCCATCCACCGGGATGAGTTCGTAGATCATGATCACTTGCTTGAGGTGAGCTCTCTGGTAAATTGGAGGATCTAAGATTCATGACTATCCGGGTTAGCTTGGCTTGAACGGGGCTAATTTGACTTATTATTGATGTGTGCATAATAAGAATATTTAGATATTATGAATTATTTGGAGCTTATTGAAAATAATATCTTAGAAGATCTAAAAAATGATCTATTTATAGACTTCATAAGGTGTTAGAATAGTTGTGGAGTTATATATAACAAATGATGGAGATTTAATATTTCAACAATTAGATTTTGATTAGGTGGTGCTTCCTCCGAGTTGAGCCAATCAGCTCACTAATACTTGTAACTAGCAGCATAATCATTTAATTTCTCATTGATTATATTTTGTATGATCATATTTGATGCGAAAATTGAGATGGATTGATTGACATTTTCCTATCATTTACCATCAAAAGAATGTGAAGTTTAAAATCCCTAACCATTTGAGGCTTTGGCTTCGTTTAAGATAATTTTTTTAATGCTTTTTAAAGTAGTTTTTAAGTACAAAAATCAAAATTTTTGTAGTAAAAATATGTTTTAAGAAGCAGTAAGAAAGCCGTCCCAAACAAAACCTTAGGCTTCGTTTGGGACAGGTTTCTTACTGTTTTCTAAAACAATTTTTTAATACAAATTTTTTAATTCAAGAATTTTATGTATTAGAAAGCTGTTTTAGAAAGCAGTAAGAAAGTTGTCCAAATCGAAGCCTTAATTTTTTTAAAATGACCGAGTGATCCAACTTACATTGTCAGCCTTTTAAGCCCATTTAGTAGTTGTGAGGTCTCCTTCGACACACTTTTTGACTATCAATTCCATTTATAACTAAGTTGAGATAGAGTTTTTGATAGAACTATAACAAAAAACAACACATTTTTTAGAGTTTATTATCAATGGCGATCTCTCTTTTCATATCAACAAGTCTCTTAAATTGGATCTCAGCTCTTGGCTCCTTTGCTCCTCATGTGAGGTTCAACTAATATATTTGGTTGGACTAGTAGTGTGGCATGGAGGGGGGATTTAGGACATGAATTCAACTAAAAGTAATGGAGGGATGTTAGAAGATGTAATCTAGAGTTTTTGCTAAAGATCTAGATGGTTTAGGAGTGTGTAATGGAGATTATTGCACATCAAGGAATCTAGTTTGGCTTGATTTTGGCTAATCTTTAAATATTTGATTGGAGGATAATTTTAATGGTTTATTTAAAGCCAAGAATGTCACAACCCAATTTAATATGACTCATAGAAACAAAATGTCATATCGTGTTGAATGGTGAAAGACCAATCCCAAGATTTATGTTTCAGATTTTTTTTTTAAAGATTTTTTTTAGTTTAAAATATGCAATAGAGTTACTAATTAACATCCAATTGAGCTGAAAGTAAACTCATCCACAAGTTTCACTTCTTTTCATTATCAAAATGTATATGTATAATAAAATCTGCACACTGCATTATATTGCTATATACCAGAATAAAGCAAATAGATAAAATAATCATAACTATACAAAAATCATAAAATAAAAAAATAATTATATAGACTCAGACAAATCACAACCTGGGACTACAACTACTCAACCAGCTCCTTCCCATTTCTCTGACCTAAAATAGAATGCAAAATAGGTGTGAGTCAACATAGCTCAGCAGGTCACACACACCAATCTAAATTCTCAATAATTAATCCACTATACATTTAACTGAATTTTTAAAAGCAGATAATAACAATTTATTGAACTTAGCACAATAATGCTTATAGGTATCATAAATTCAAATAAATAATGCAAGACACATAAATAAGCATATAATACATATATTAGAATAGAAACTAATAGATTTTCTTCAAGTCCTTATTCCTCACATCACAAATAGATATCATAATTCCTTCCCTTATGACTAACTCCATGTGCTAGCAAATTAGAAAATAGGACCGTATGACTTCAAATGTTTAGCACATATCAGATATTTAGAAAAAGTTCTTATTACTCCCAGTGCATTCAACACAACAAAACTTCCTCAAACATCAAAGATCAACATAATCACACATTTCAAGAAGTTAAGTGTAAATATAATTATATTATAAAAAAGAAATATAAATAAACCAATTTTAGAAATGCACAAAATGCTTTATCAGTATGCAACATATTTAATTACTAAGTAACAATTCATAATTTTAGAATTTCATTAGATTATCAGGGATTGTTTAGAATGTTATTTTGAAACATTAAATATTACAACCTTAAATTTTGAAATCTGAATAATTTTCTAATTGGATAAAAATGACGCACTTTTCAATTTACCTAACATAAAATCTTCATAAAAGTACATGTGTGTCATAGTTATGACAGATGACATCCTGTTCAATGTTACATGATGATGATATATTGTTTCTAGTCAACCTAAGTTAGCTTATTATTAGTCAACTTAGACAAAGCAATCCTGCATGTCAAAAATTTCCCATGGAAGTATAATGATTATGCATTTAGCATTATAAATTCTATTCCAATGATTCGTGCATTAAATTACTCAGTTGTCTATTCAAAGTCCAAGTAGATTTATGCATAAAAGAATCTAACTAAGTCTTTTAGAAGATTCATCTCCTTTGATAATGTACAAATCAACCTTTTAAGTTTTCATATCCTTGAAATTTATGTATCCAATTTATGTAAATATTACAAAGCTAAATTATAATATATTATATCAAGTTGATTTTCAATCAAAATTGAGCACTTTTCTTCTTTCATATTGGCTTGGTGATTCATTATGTGAGGTTATACTTGGTAACATGCATATTCTCTTTCCTTTGATGATGCTAAGTTTATCTTTTACTATATTAGCATTTTTTTTTGTTGTATCTTCTATTTTTAACTTCAGTTTCATCTTATCTTGTACTTTGAAGCCACATGCTAAATCCCTTCAACACATACAAATGAATTCTCTTTCTTTGCAAGTTCTTTAAAAAGTGGATCATACACTATAATTTTACCTTTCCACCACCTTTATATATGCCAACCCTTCTTAACAACCTTAATCATTATTTTTACCATCTTACCAAATTATAAACCATCATAGTCAAACCCTTCTATTATCCTAAGCCCTCTATACTTCAAGTCAGGGGCGGATCCAGCCTTTTTTTTTTTTTTTTTTTTTTTGGGGGGGGGGGGGGGGGGGGGGGGGGGGGGCAAACTCAATATATAAAAAAATAAATACTGCCATTTTCATTAGCAAAATTCTAAGTAATACATTGGACTTCATTATAGTTTATGAAATAAAAAAGAAAATTACAAATTTTGCATTTTACTTTGCATTTTCTAATAATGTTGCATAATAACTTCATTTGGAATAGAATCAAATACTTCTTTTTCAATATATGGCACTAGATAATCATTGAGCCAAGCATCACCCATTTTGTTACGCAGTCGATGCTTAATAATCTTCATTGCAGAAAATACTCTCTCCACCGTAGCAGTAGCAACTGGTAAAGTCAGTGCCAAAACAATAAGTCTATACACCAGCGGATACACAATATTTTTTTTGGCCTTTACAAGCTGTTTTGCAAGAGTCACTATACTGGTCAAAGATGTAAACTCATCACTAGTACGCATATCAATAATGTAAGTAGATAGCTGATGATCAAGAGACACAAGATCAAACATAGAGAAATCTGTCGGATATAACTCTGCAAGACGAATTAATTTTCTCTTATCATAAGCAGTGAACATATCACTTGGATTTAGACATGTCACACAAAGAAGTAACTCGGTACTAGATTCTGAGAAACAGTTATTAAGTTCCAGAAGTTGCATATCAACAACAGTGTAGAGTAAATCAACTCGATAATGATGAAAGTTTGTTATTTCTGCACTTTGTTTTACTGACCTTCCACGAGCCTTAAATTTAGAATTCATATTTGGAACTTCAACTTCAAAAACATTACAAAAATGTGACACTTCTTCAAGTAAAGGTTCCCATCCATTTTCCCTCAACATCTGCAATCGTTGTTTGGCCACTTATACCAATTTCATTGCATTTATAATATCTTGATCACTTCTTTGTAAGGCTTGTGATAATTCATTTATAATCCCTAAAACATCAATCATTAAATGCAATGTCAAGATAAAGTCAAATGATTCCATAACATGTATTAAAACACCTACTTGTATTGAATGTTGATCATGTATCCCATCATCCTTGACAATTTCAAGTACTTCAATCACAGAAGCATACATTTTTCTTAGACTGATTAAAGTTTGAAAATGCGAACTCCAACGAGTGTCACCAGCACGATGCAAATTAGTTTCTTGGTTCAAACCTCGACCACTAATTAACTCTCCACTTGTTAAATGAAAAACTATTTTATCATGTTGAATAGCTTTTAGGATATCATTTCTCTTACATGAAGCTCCAACTGTATTGACAATCCTTGAAGTGATCTCAAATAAATGTTTTACTTGCCAATAATTTTTTGC
Organism: Dendrobium huoshanense; assembly: GCA_016618105.1. Lineage (NCBI taxonomy): Eukaryota > Viridiplantae > Streptophyta > Magnoliopsida > Asparagales > Orchidaceae > Dendrobium > Dendrobium huoshanense. The sequence continues at coordinate 67,858,615 of CM028351.1, forward strand.
AATAGAAACCAAACATAATTGAAGCTGATGAGCAAAATAATGAATATAAAATGCCTGAGGATTATCTTTCAGAATTAGTGCTTTCAAACCATTAAACTCACCCCTCATATTAGATGCTCCATCATAACCTTGTCCACGTATTCTGTATATGCTTAATGAATGTTTTACAAGAACCGCTTCAATTGATGCCTTGAGTGCTAATGCATTTGTTGAAGATACATGACTAATACCAATGAACCTCTCAATTACCTGGCCCAATTTGTCAACATATCTTACTGCAATAGCTAATTGTTCTTTCGTAGAAACTTCACGAGACTCATCAACTAAAATAGTGACGTAAGAATCATCTATATCTTTCATGATTACAGCCAATGTCTCAGCAACCATAGCACTATAAATGTCTTTTTGTACTTTTGGTGCAATCAACTTTAATTTCGCACTTGCATTTTCAAATGTCACCTTTTTAATCTCTTCATTATGATCTGCAAGAAATTGAAATAATTATATGTAATTTCCTTGATTATTCGAGCTAGATGATTCATCATGCCCACGAAAAGATAGCCCTTGGCGAATGAGGAATCGTACACAATCAACAGCTGCAGTTAACATGATACGATATTCCTTTTTATTCTTATCTTCCTTGCTCGACCATAAATCAGGAATGCTCTTCTCTTCATGCTTCATTAAAGACTCACATTTCTATCTTGCCTTATTGTGTGCACTGTTGTGTTCTCCAACATGACTCAACAGCTTCTCTTTATGCTTCCAGTTCTTAAATCCCTCACCAACAAATATGTCTCCACTGCCTCGGCTAGTATTAACTTGCTCTTGAGGCTTAAACAAGTAGAAATAAAGACAAAATACCGCATCTTTCTGTATACTATATTCAACCCAATCAGGAAAGTCTACAATCCATTTTGAATTAAATCTACGTGCAATATTTCCTATCCTTATTTGAGGGAATTGATGATTTTTTTGTTGATGTGGTCCCTTCAACAAATAAGCTCTATGAATTCTATCACGGTAATTTAAATCATAACTCCAAATGGATGGTCGAAGATCAGGATCAGCAGGTAGATTGTCAATATCAATCTCGACTCGTTCTTTTCGCTTCAGAAATCTTTCCATTTCTCAAAAGCCTAACAATAATCTATCCAATTAAAAAAATCTCAAATCAGCTAACAAAGTATACAAGACCAATGGGCATTAATTCGAGATTATTTTATGTGTTGCAAGAGCATAATATTTTATTTTAAAAACTAACAATAGGACTGTCTCAATACAAATGACAAAAACAAAGGTTAAGATAACTCAAAATCTGTGTGAGCAAAGAAAATATGTGTGAGCGAAACATATATATAAAATCTAATTGTCTCATCCAATTACCTTATTGGTACTGAATTAATTCATTTAGCTGAGTTAAACCTAATTAATTGAGTTAATTCATTTGAGTAATATAAAGAGTAGTTATAACTTAAAAACACTGCATTTCCACATTTCTGCCAACTAGGAATTCTCGGCCATAAACAAGTAAACAACAAAGGGGAAACAGGAATTATGAGTGAAGGGGAAGGTTGTCACTGCATATTTTCAGAATATCAGTAATATGTTAATCAATAGTGCTTAGAAACAATAAAAATATAAAATCTGAAGATGAATAGCAACCTGATAAGAAACAGAGTTATATTCTCATTCCTCAAATGCATTTAAAGTCACAAAAAAAGGGTGAAGGTGGGAGCAGCTGACAAATCAATAATGCAGTGACAAAATTATTGTTCTCTAAATTTTTTCAAGATGTGCAGATAACAAGATAAGGAAAAATGGAAAGAAATAGAGTAAGTGGAGATTGACAGATTGTGGAGTAGTAATGAGAAGCCAAACAATCAAAACTTACCTTCAATACAGTGAAGAAGGCTGCAAATCGGGAACTGGAAAGAGAGGGCAGCGGCGACTGGCGAGCCGGTGACCTTTTCGGCTCTTCACGAAGACACGAAGATGGAGGTTGCAGGCTGTGAACAAGAGAGATCCGCCGCCGCCGGTCCGCTCGTCCTGCGACTGCGAGGCAGCGAACTCTTCACGAACAGAGCACGGGTGACGGTGTGAGGAAATCTCGAACTGAATGGGGCAAAATGGCTCACGATGGGAAGATTTAGGGCAGTTATTTTTTAGGGGGGCAGAATGTCTAAAATGCCCCTTCTCTATAATAATTTTTTTTTTAGGGTGGGCATTTGCCCACCCTCAGCCAAGCGTGGATCCGCCACTGCTTCAAGCCACAACCTCCACTTTATTTAAGCTCCCCAAAAACTAGCATAAACTGTTTGAAACCTCTTGATAACTATTAAAACATAACATTCCCAAACTCTTAATTTCATCCCAAGGTTTCATTTGGGATAGCTTTATTACTGCTTTTTAGTATAAAATTTTTTAAATTAAAAAATTTCATACTAAAAAATTGCTTTAAAAAATAATAAAAAAGTTGTTCCAAATGAAGCTTAAATACCCTACAATAGTTTCCTTAACTAGTATCTTACAACATAAACCCATTCAAATCCTCTATTTCAAAGTCCACCTCTCCCTTCAATCATTTGTTATCAAAGCTTAACCTAGTCTAGTGCATGATAATTTCTAAAAAGAACATTAAATATTTTATTTCTTCTACTATTATTTAAAGTTTTATTGCTATTGTTTCTCTCCTCAATACATTAAAAAAAAGCAAATCTTACACATCTCTATAGGGGTCCTCATACTTCTCCTAACTCTACAATAATACTTGTTATTTGCAAATAATTTCATATTTGTGGTACTTCTATGAAGAGGTATAATCATATATTTTGTACTATTATTTAAGGAAATTGAATAAATTTAGACGAAGAAAGTAGAGACAAGTTAGAGAATAACACGATCATCGATATTTCATAAAAAATTTATCTTGATTGGGCACGAATATCAAGGCAAAATCAGGTTAAACACTTAAAAAATTAAGTCGAAGATCATCTAAACTCCGATTTCAGCAAACTTATAGTCAAACTGAATGTCTCAAAAATGTGAACCGAACGACACCAAATTTGACTCAATCCGAGCTGAAATGGGTCCAAATCAAAGAACCGAATTACATTTGGAAGGTTCAAATCATAATTTGGATTACCAAACATTTTCCAATCATAAGATGCTTATAGTCAAATTGAGCGGCTCAACGAGACAATTCGAACGAGCCCAAGATTGCTGAATTATGATATCATTTAGACATTCAAATGCATATTAAATGGTCCACGATCAAGGGGATCAACATCGACCGTCCATTCAAACCACTCATACCTTACCCTTAATCTTCTCCTTATTTACATATCATGTCACTCTTAAAAAACTATAAATATATCCCTCATTTCTCATGTGGGGGGGGGGGGGGGGGGGGGGGAATCAATGAAGAGAAGGAAAGAAAGAAGAGAGGAGAAGGAAGAGAAAGATTAGAGTTCTCCTGCCACAAAACTCCTTCACCGCCGGACTTCCGCCCAGCTGCCGACTGACGGCAGATTTCTACTAGGCCACCAACTGATGCCAGATTTTTGCCTCGCCACCGACTAACGTCGGATTTTTGCCCGGCCTCCAACTGATGTCGGACTTCTGCTCGGCCACCAACTGACACCGAATTTCTGTCAGGCCACCAACTGATATTGGATTTCTGCCCAACCAATGACTGATACATGATTTCTTCCCGGCCATTGACTAACGCCACATTTCTGCCCAGCTTCCAACTGATGCCAGATTTCTGCCTAACCACCGATTGATGCCGAATTTTTTTCCATCCACCGACTAACGTCAAATTTTTGCATAGCCACCAACTGACTCTGAACTTTTGGTCGACCACCGATTGACACTGAACTTACACTCGAATGCTAACTGATGCTAGACTTCCACTCGGTCGTCGACTAACGATAGACTTCCACCAGGCTTCCAATTATTCTTAAACTTCTCCCCAACAACGGTACTTTTGACCTTCATCGCTAGATAATAGTCTTTACGGCCTCCATCACCTACCGACTATGGCCCTAACGGCCTTCATCGCCAGGTAACAGTCTTTCTGACCTTCGTCGTCCACCGACTATAATCCTGCTGTCCAAACAAACATATCAATATTGATTCTTCCAATTTCGACCATGTAATGCATTTTATATGATGTATATTTGTTACATCAAGTCAAGGCCTTGCCTCCAATGACGGGCCTCATTTGTAATTAATTGTAAATACTAGTGAATTCATTCAATTGGGCCAGGCCTCATAGTTTTCGCCCTTTCCAGAGATTTTCTAAGTAAAAAATTCTGGTGTCTCTTATGAATGCTACACCGTCTGTTTTATCTGATTGTGTGCTCGATCTTCATATAAACCTAAGTCGTTAAACTTTATATTTCTCTACCGTCGCGAATATTTCAGGACACAACAATTATAATGTTTTATAACCTTATTCTTTCAACCAAATGGCCATGATGTAATAATTAATAATCTTGGATATAAAACTTCATGTCACCTTCCGATTTTCTTTTATAAAGTATTTATACTTGTCTCGCTTGTATCACTAGCTCATTACATGTGTAAATTCCATTTCTTAGTTATCAGCCGACCAATTACGATGATAAGGGTATATATTTTTATCATAAATTTGCACACATCATACATGCAAGACTCAAACTTAGTACCTCTTATTGATAGTCAAAACTCGCAACCAATAGATCAAGATGAGTTGCATGTCAGTAGTCAATGAAATGAAAAATTATTATGTGTGGAGTCAGGAGTCCAATCAAGTGAAGACATACTTGGATTTTCTCTCTCTTATACACAAATTCCAAACGTCTTGACCTGATTAGAGTTCGGATAAAAACTTACGTCCAAACTCCGCCCATAAAAACCTCTCCAATGAATGACCTTATTATAGAAAGCTTTATGAATATATTATGAAAAAAGTATAATTACATAATGAAAAAGTAAATATTTTCTTTGGAGATTTATTGCTCATCGAATTCTTAAAAGAACAGAAATTCGATGTTTGATTTGATCGGTTCAATTTTTCCTTCACGGTATTCTGTTACCCCTTCAGGCAGGGCAGTTTCTGTAATTTTTTCATATTAAAAGTAAACTCTTTAATAATTAAAATATTTAGTTTTAAACTAAAAGATTAAGCTTAACAATCGAATTAAATTCGAGCAATCGAGGCTCAAAATCTTTTTAACAAGCCAAGTTCAAGCTTATTAAATTAGCTCAAGTTTGACCTCAATAAAAATTAAACAAGTTCAGCTCCCTTACACAAATATGATACTCTCATTGTGCATATTCTACAGCTGCTCTAAACACATTTGGTTAGTGCAATTACTATTTTTAAAGGTGGCATACCGATTTTTATTACTCAATAATTTTTTCTTCCTATCCACTATCCAGCATTCATATTCTTTTGTGATTTAGATTTTGTTTGAGACAATTTTTTTATTGATTTTTAAAATAGTTTTTTAGTATTGATACGCCCTCAACAAATTATCTTGATCGGGTACGAATCTTGATACAAAATCAAGTTAGAAACTCCGAAATTAAAATTGGCTCGACTAGACGAATCCAATGAGCCCAAGATCGCTGAATTCTAACATCACTAAGACCTTCTAATCTCTTACGAACGGTATATGATCAAGGGATTCAATATCAGCTGTCCATCCAACCACTCCCCATTTACCCTTGATCTCTCACTTATTTACGGGTCATGCCACTCCAGAAATCTATAAATAGAACCCTCATTTCTCTTGAGAAGGGAGGGGAGCAAGAAGAGAAGAAGAGAAGAGAGGGAAGAAACTCCTCCTATACCACCGTCAAGTTTCGTCGGATCACCGCCGGACCTTCGCCGGACCACAACTTAAGGCCCTCACCTCCGCCGGACCACCGCCTGACTCCGTTTCTCTGCCAGACAACCACTTGAGGCCCTCGTCTTCCTCGACCACTTCCTAACTTCCGCCGGACCACCACTTGAGGCCCTCACCTCCGCCGGACCACCGCTTAACGCTGTTGCTCCGCCGGACCACCACTTGAGGCCCTCACCTTCATCGGACCACCTCTTGACGCCGTTGCTCCGCCGAACCACCACTTAAGGCCCTATGCTCCACCAGGCCACCACCTGAGGCCCGGACTCCCACCGGACCACAACCTGAGGCCCAGACTCCGCCGTACCACCATCTGAGGCCCGGACTTCCACCGTAACACCACTTGAGGTCCGAACTTCCGCCGAAACACCACTTGAGGGCCAAACTTCCGCCAAACCACCACTTGAGGCCCTCACCTCCACTAGACCACCGACTGATGTCGTTGCTCCGCTCGACCACCACTTAAGGCCTTGTGCTCCACCAAGCCACCACCTGAGGCTCGAACTTCTATCGGACCACCACATGAGGCCTGAACTTCTATCGGACAATCACTTGAGGCCCTGTGCTCCACCAGAACATCAACTGAGGCCCGGACTTCAGCCGGACCACTACTTGAGGCCCTATGCTCCACCAGAACATCACCTGAGGCCCGGACTTCCTCCGAACCATTACTTGAGGCCTTAAGCTCTACCAGGCCACCACTTGATGCCCATAGTTCTCCCAGAATACTGCCGATCTCCATCACCAGATAACGATCTTTTTGACCATGGTCTCCTGCCGACTACGGTCCTTCTGACCTACACTTACTATGGTCCATCCGACCTCCATCTCCAGACAATGGTCTTTCTGGTCTCCATCCTACCTACTATGGATCATCCGACCTTCATCACTAGACAACGGTCTTTCTGACCCTAGTCTCAAGCCGACTACCGCCCTTCTGACCTCCGTCACATACTATGGTACATCCGACCTCCATCACTAGACAACGATCTTTCTGACCATGGTCTCCTACCGACTACGGTCATTCCAACCTCCATCACTAGACAACGGTCTTTTCGATCTCCATCCTACCGACTATGGTCATGCCAAACAAACAAACATGTCTATATTGTAACTCCCACCATGTATTGCGTTATATATGATGTACATTTATATCAAATAGCCAAGGCCTTCTCCCAAGGAAAGGCCTCATTTGTAATCAACAACAAATACTAGTGGATTAATTCAAACTGGGCCAAGTCCCGTGGTTTTTCCCACTTTTCAGGGGTTTCCACGTAAAAACTCTGTTGTCTCTTATGAATGTTACACCCTCTCTCTTATCTAATTGTGTGCTGGATCTTCGTACAACACTAAGACGTTAAACTATATATTTCTCTACCGCCCCGAATACTCCAGGGCGCAACAAGTATAAACTATTTTTTTAAAATTATAAATTTTTGTATTAAAAAATTATTTTTAAAAAATAATAAAAAATAATCTAAAATGAAACCTTACTTTGTACGAAATCTCAATCATCCCCAGACTTGCCAAGAGTTACAGTTTCAGGACCTCTACCAGTTCTGTACTTGCTGAAGTCCTTCCTTATTGAAGGAAGATGGATTTTTTTTTAGATAGAGCATTCATTAAACCCTTTGCTTATAATTAACAAACAAATATGTCACTGTTGATATAACAGTATATTAAGGCTTACTTTGTGACAGTTTTATTATTATTTTTTTAAAATAATTTTGTTAATTAGAAATTTTTATACTAAATGTTTTTTAAGAAAACAGGCAGAAAGTTATCTCAGGCTTTATTTAAGGAGCTTTTATTTTGTTCGGTTGACCGGATGCAAGAAACATCCGGTCCTAGGCAAAAAGAAGGCGGTACCGAGGTGTACCGAGTTTTTCAAAAAACTCGGTACACCGCGGTACCAAGTTTTTTTGCCTACGACCGGATGCTCCTCTGCATCCGGTCAGAGGACGTAATAATTGTTCTTATTTAAGACTGTTTTTTACTACTTCTTAAATCATTTTTAATAAAAAAATTTAATTTTTATAATAAAAAATAATTTTAAGAAGAAGAAAAAAGTTGTCCTAAACGAAGCTTAAATAAGAGATTATTCTATGTATTTTAAAGCCTTAAAAGGGTGGTAAAATAATAGCAAATATTCAATTATGATTTTTTTTTTACTGCCCATCTATTGTCTTTTTCAAAAGCGCAACAAATATTCAATTATTTAGTAGATATTAAATATTTGTTGCCCTTTTGCAAAATCGCAACAAGAAGGACAGCAAAATTGTAGCAAATCAAAACGGTTTTCTATGTCCGGTGTCCTCCTAAAATATTTAGTCCTCAAATGAAGCCTAAATTAAGATAAAGTTGCTGTTCATGTTATAATTAATACAGTTGTTTCTAGCAATAAGAAAAAAATTGATTTTCTAGTAGATCGGGTTATAAATGAAGTTGCTGTAAGCATTTACTCTTCTCTTGATACAGATTTCTGTGCCTGCTTCTAAAAATGTAATATCATATGAGAACGGTCAAACATTGGGCTGCTCTTCCCAAAAGCTGCTTTAAGACTCTTAATAAGCTTTGTTCTAGATTTCTTTTCTACAGGGACATTTCGGTGAAAAAGCTTCATCTCATTGCTTGGAAAGATACTTGCACTCCAACTATTAATGGGGGCATTGGGCTTCCTTCTCTTGACGCCCTTTCTTTTGGCTTCTCGTGCTCGACTATCTGGAGATTTATTAATGGAAGCAATCCTCTTTTCCAATGGTGGCGTAACCGTTACAAATCTCTTTGGGCTCCCATTCCTAACCGCAAATCACCATTCTGGTTTAACTTATGCAATGTGGCCCAGTTGATTAAGCCCTGCATTAATCTCAGGGTCTTCCCAGGTTGCAATTTCTCTCTTATTTGGGACCCTTGGTGTTTTGGCAACGCTCTTGTGAGTCTTTTCCAGAATTTGGATTTAGCTGGGATTGATAACCTTAATTCTATGACTGTATCTCACATTATTTCTAACGGTGCCTGGGATGTTCCTTCTCACTGGCCTCCCCTTTTGGCTAACAAGATAAATTCTGTGTCTTTGGCCAGCAGTTTTTCTGATTGTCTTTGGAACAATGGGAAAAAAGTTACAAACAAAATTTTTCAGAATGAATTCTTTAAGCAGCTTCTTAAGGTTTCTTGGCATAGCTTTATTTGGCACAAACATTCTGCTATTAGATATTCCTCTTATGGTTGGCTTGCGGTGAAGTTGGGCTTGAAAACATCTGATCAGCTGATTAAGCGGGGTATCTCTGTTAACCCTATTTGTGTTTTCTGTCAGAATTACTGTGAATCCCATTCTCATCTGTTCTTTGAATGTGATTTCGCTTTCATGGTTCTCAATTCTATTATCCCGCCCTCTCAAACTTTACTGCTCAGACCGAACCTCCTTCAAGCTTTTGAGTTTATTGAGGACATTTCTGACAACAGGAACATGAGGAATTTTTATTGTCTGATGCTTAATGCTGCGGTTTATTTTATATGGCGGGCCCGTAATGATAGACTTTTTGGCAATCTCTTTGATTGCTACACCACTGTTGCCAGAAAAGTTAAAAAAGCTTGTTATGCTAAGGTGGTGGGTTGGAAGAATGCTTATGGTTTACTGCACTTACTGGGTTAATTTGGCTGCTCTACCCAGGCTGGGTGTTTCTGTTACCTGTTTGGACAACTTATCCACTAGCTACTCTGATCAAATGTCCCTTTTGGTTGGCTGTTATCTTTGCACCAACCTTAGGCCGGTTTCGAGAATTTTTTGCAGGACAATGATGACCGCTGCAACCTCGCTCCTTGGAGGGTCTTTTGTTTAGGCAACCAGGAGCTTCTTTATGATCTTTATGATTTCGGGCTGCTTTCGTTCGGTTGCAGCTATTCCTGAGTCCTGAATTTTTTTGTTTACCACACTTTTTGATTCCTTTATTGGGGGTGGTATAGGGTTTTTTCTTTACAGTTTTGTTATTTTCTTTACATGTAATTTTTTGTTTCTCCCTCCTGCCTTTGGCTTGGAGTGGGTTTCTTTTTCTGTAATTTTTCATTTTTAATGAATGGGCGTAAGCCCCAAAATTTCCAAAAAAAAAAAAAAAAAAAAAGAACGGTCAAACATTTGAATGCAAGAATGGATGCCTTTTGGCGAACATGGAGTCTTGAATTTTTTATTTTTTTAAGACAAAATTATTTTCTGATTCATTTTGATATCTTAATTAAATTTGCTCAAAATATTATATATATATAAATATATAGTTTTTTAATGTAACTTTTGGACTGTGATTTTACTTAGGAGGCATACTTCTTATTTAGATTTCATTTGGGATGGCTATCTTATGCTTCATAAAAAAGCTTTTTGGAACCAAATTTTAATTTTGAAAAAAAAATTATACTAAACAATAGTTTTAGAAGGCAATAACAAAGTTGTCCCATGCAAAGACTCAGGCCTCGTTTGTTTCGGCATTTTTTTTACCTTTTATGTTAAGAAAAGGCAAAATTATTTTTTTGTTGATGTTTGGTTGAGACGCTTCTATAGAAATGCTTTTTAGGGAACTTTATTTTTCTATTGTTTTAAGAAGCTTTTCGATATTTGCTTTTCCATTAAAAAACTCCATTTCCTTAAGCGATGCTTCTATAACTACGTACCTTTTACAAAAGGATAGGAAGAACCAAACGAAGTCTTAATTTCAACAGATTATTCAAACAAAAATAGACGAAGAACGTGAATTTATACACCTATAAATTGAAATTTACCCATCTGAGTCACAGATAACATAAAAATAATGACCAGGCCCATCAACACGATCCAAAAAATTCAAATTTAGTTTGACTCTTTCAATGAAAGAGCCAGGTTTAGGTCATTTATTCTGACTCGTTTATTAAACGGATTGAGTTTGGTTGACCCGCCAACTCAATTTTAATATGAAAAATAATTCACTCAATTTTTTTTTCTTTAAATTCTTTTATTTGTTTGTATAATCTTCTTTTTTTTAACAATTAATCAAAAATAAAGGGTTAACAAGTAAAAAAAGGTTAAAAAGTTAATAAAAATATTTTTTAATTAACATAGGTTAACAGGTTGGGTTCGTGTTGCTAGCGGGTCGAGTTTATGTTCAACTTTTTGACCAATTTATTAGTTGAATTGGTTCAAATTGATTAGATTCGGGTTAGATCCATTTGAACACTCCAATGTAAGTGAACAAAAGGAGCAAATAGATTGGCAATTTATTGATCAAAATATATAATAGGATGCATTCCATCGAATGAAGGTCATAACCTTCTGATAACACATGAGTCAGGAACCTGAAAACTAACTGCAAAGAATATCATAAAACGAAATTAGGGTTTAGGAGATCACTCATGCAGCTCGTTAGTTGGAGGAAGTAATTCCTCCCATTGATCCCAAGCTTGAATCACTAAAAATTATTTGGGCTTCTTCTTCTGGCTGGGTGCTACCATTCGCGGTTGGTTTTGGGTATTGGTTTTCCTTTTTGGTTGTTTGGAGTTTCAGTTGGCTTTTGTTAGTTTGGATTGTGGTGTTGAGGGTTTATATGGTCCGGGCAATGATGAGACAGTTTTCTACTCTCCATCTTGATAGCTTAGCTTGTTGGTAACCACTGGTGATGTGTATTTGTATTTTGCTTGGAGGCCTTCGTTTGGGATGTGAGGCTATGCTTGTCAAATTTTTGACTTAATCTGTGTGGCATGATGCTTGTTTCCTCCTCTGGATGGCTCCTACCTATGATTTGGGTGGTTGCAGAAAGTTCGCCATTAACTGAGCCCAGTTGGATTCTATGCTAGTGTCTTCGTTTATGTTTGTTGTTTCGATGTGGCTATTTTTGTCATGTATGTGTTGATTTGTCTGTTGTTGGATTTACTTGTATCTTTCCTTTATTGTTGGAATAAATTCTCCTTTTGGCTACAAAAAAAATTAAAAAAGGACTAGAGAAATTGATGAAGCAGAAACATCTGTTGGCAGCATTTGAATCATGAAATCTTTTGTATTAATTTGATTGCTTAGATGTAAGGGAGATGGACTTCATTTATTTTCTAAATGTATGCAAGCTATATTCTCTATAAGCATATTTGAGAATATATTATCATCACTGGAACTATGTATACTAACATTCTCATCTACTATATATAGAATGGCAAAATGGAAAGTTACAATAGTCTGCATCCTTTTTGTTTTTTTAAATAGTCTGCATGCTTATGTAGTTCCCAACTGACAGTACTAATAATTTTGTACCCATCATGTCATGTGAGTTTTAAACATGCAATAATTATTATTGATTTTCCTAGCAATGTCTTGTGAGCTACGTTGTTCCCCGTAGAGTTCTAATTGCTCTGATTTTCCATGCAGTATTTCAAGGGCAGAATCATATAGATGTGAAGGGGGCAATTAATTATAAGAGAGTTATATTTAAATAATTTGCCCTCCTATGTCTTTTACTTTGTCCGCTTTTGTCCTAACCGTTCGTAATCATCCTCACACAGCCACAAAATTTCTAAAAAATCCTTACGACCAAATCATCCGTAATTTTTCATTTTGATAGCTAATATCAAGCTTCCTTTTTGGGGACTCATTTTCGTGTAGTGAAGGGTCGAGCTAAATTCAAGCCAACACCAATAGTTATTTATAAATTTGCCCCCCTTAAAGATTTAGTATAGTTCCACCCCTGCAGTTTTCTTAATAATTATTGGGAGATTTACATATATATTGTTTTATATCATTCTATTTATTTATCTAACACCTAAAATTTTATTATTGCATGCATACCACCTATAGATCACTTCACATCAAATATGAGTGGTGGGAATAAAATATATGAGTGATAGGCAGTTGCGGAACTAGCCTTAATTCTTAGAGAGGAGGGGGGATCATATAAAAAAAATTAAAATATAAATAAGACATAAATTCAAAACAAATTCTTATATTGCATTATAATTGTTAAAAAGGTAAAAGTTTTTCATTATAATTGTTTGTCTTATTATTTATGTGATTCAATTCTCTTGTAATGTATAATATATTTTCATTCATGTGAAATAAGATTTCTTATTTATCTAAATTTTAATATCCTATACATAATTTCATATCATTATGATCATTTTAAGTGACATTATTTTTCTTAATTAAATAATCAACTTAATACATTATTATCCAGATGATAATATTATCTATAGATAAACAACATTCTATATATAAAGTGAAATTTCTCTATATATAACACATACAACAACACTTCAGAATTAGCCAAAGGCCCTAACATCAATACATAAACAAAACACACCATCTTTTGGACAATTCGATCACCAAACAGTTCATCACCATCAATAATAGCATCCTCAAATTAGAAATCAATAAATTCTTTCATATGGGTGGCTATTTGATATTAAAGAAATATAAGCGTTTGTATGCAATATTAAATTTTTAGGTGTTATATATATATAAATAAAATGATATATGATGGCATGTATGTAAATCCTCTTATTATTTGTATGGAAATTATTTTTATATACCTAAGTTATTTTATAATATATATTTTAATATTTTTTGCAAGTAATTTTGGCTAAGTTTTTTGAACGGCATAGTTTTGGAGGATATTTTTCAATGATTTTTCAATGATATATATATATATATATATATATATATATATATATATATATATATATATATATATATATATATATATATATATATATATATATATAACACAATTTTTTGAATATTTACATAGGTAACATTTAAATCATTAAATTTATTTTTATAATATTTAAAAATTAAAATCACATCAAAAGTACTGTTAATATTAATTTATTTAAAATAAAAGATATATGTCATTTAGATATTCATGAAATACATGGTATAAATGCAAATTCTTATCATTTTTTTAGATATAATTCAGAGAATAAAATTAACATCAAACACTGCAGAATTTCTAGAATTTACAAAACAACCCATTTTCCCTGAAACCTAACCCAATTAAAGCAAGATTTCCTCACTGAACCAATCTCACAACATCACAAGTAGTAAACTCCCAACCATGGCATTGATGTGTGTTATTCTTAAATGAGTTAGGCGAGCCATTATATTTTCCAACTACCATATTCATTGCAGATAGTTGCTTAGTGACACCAGCGTACTGTTTATTTTATTTTATTTTTTTATTTTTTAGAACTTTTGAATCAATTAAGTCAAATTCACATACACATTGAATAAGCAAGCTTCAAACTCAAGATATTTTAGATTTCATTTGGGACAGGTTTCTTATTGCTTTCTAAAGAAGATTTCTAGTACAAAAACTTTTAGTTTAAATATTTTTTGTTCTAAAAAGCTGATTTAAAAAGCAGTAAGAAAACTGCTTCAAACAAAACCATAGTTGATAGCCAAATTAAACTATCAACCAATAAATCAAAGAGAGTTGGTACTGTTTTTTATTTTTATTTTTCAATTGAGTGCACACATCATAATTAAATTAGTAATTGGATTAAAATTTAGTTGTTATATGTATGGTGAGAATAAGGTTTTGTTAGGGGCAATTTTTTTGTTGTTTTATTTTTTTAGATCGCTACCACGATTTCTATTTGACAACTAGTATTTGTTAATTTCCATAAATTTTGATGCTAGGAAGATGTTTTTTACAACATCTTTTAAAAAAGTTGTTTTCTTCTTAGCAACTTTACAACAATCTTTATAAAAAAATTATAGTTGTCTCAAATGGACTTGAAGAGTTATGACTATATGGTCACAGAAACACTATTAAAAAATGAATGTTTCCGCAACAATTATTATCAATAGTTTTCAAACCGTTGCTAAAAGGAGGTATTGACAGTGGTTATTAATGGTGGTAAAAACTCCCTAATAACTCCACCCTCCCTTGCCCTAATCGACTCATTCTACTCATTCGAATGTTCTTTGATCTACTCCATCTTTTTCCAGGGCCTTCGGCGAGTCTCCGCAACTTCCTGCTCAAGCCACCACCAATCCGCCTATGATCCTCCCCCTCGTCGCCTATCATCCAACTTTGTAGGTGTTAAGACCATTGCAAGACAACATATTTGTAGTGTTAAAACCGCTGTAAAAAATACCGCTGCCAAAACTAGATATCTATTACAGCTGTTTAAATAGCGTTGTGCAGAAGATGTTTGGAGCCATAACAAATATGACGGATCTGCAATGATTTTAAAAGCATTGCAAATAAAATAGTAGGTATTTTAATCACCGTTGCACGATAAAAAAAAAAGTGTTGTGAAATTCTATTTTTTAAAAAATGTTGTGAGAGCCAATCACGTTAATTCTAGGCGTGACCAACATTTCTCTTAAGATTGAAGAAAGAATTCAAATTATAAGTACACATTCAAATTATTTACGCTTGAAAATGATAGCTTTAGAGTGTCTTTGGGACAGTTGCACAATATTATAAAGTTGATTGTGAAGAAGTCTTAGAACCTACGGCGGTTGGGATTATATATATAAATTTATTAAATAATATTAATTATGTAATACAACAACAAAAATAATAACAATAACAATTTTTTATTCCACTATGTGAGATCAACTAAGTAAATCTTTTTTCTCAAATGTATCTTATTAAGAGTCAAATTCTTATTTAAATCTAATAATAGAGAAAGATAATTTTTTTATATTTTCTAACCAATTCATTTTAGATATGCCTCTACTTTTTTTATATAAGTAGAATTTAATACATCTACTCTCCTAACTGGATCATAGAAAGAATGTCATTTTACGTGACGAAATCATATAAGATGAAGTTCTCTAATCTTATCTTCCATTGAAGCTACTTCAACCTTTTCACATATATGCTCGCATGCATTATTCTTCCATTCATAATCGTTATCACACTGCAGCCGCCATCGTAGATGTCTTCCCTCTCTCATCCCCAACAACCAGACACAAGCTTGCATCCATATTGCTGAGCTTTTACTATGCTTTTGATGTATTTTTGCAAAATGATGTCATTTTGCTGCACTTTTATTTAGTAAATACTCAATGAGTAAGATTTTTCTGCGCTTTTGCTGTATTTTTACAAATACTCAGCTAAATGACAGCTAATATTATAGCTGTCATTTTGCAAAAATACATCAAAAACACAGTAAAAACACAACAATCCAGAAGCAAACTTACGACCAGCGTCCGCACAGAATAATTTGCCCAAAATAACACTCATTTTCCTCTCCACCACCGTATCCGCCTACGTTAATATTAATTATGGAATAATTATTTTTTTTTTGAAATATTTATTATTTAATCTTAAATGGGATTATATACAATTAAAAACTTGAAAATTCTTCAAACTTCAAAAAAAAAATAATAATAATAATAATAAAAAAATCCAATCCTCAACACACTTCTTAAATACCCCCACCCCCAACCTCCCCCTTCCACTTTCTTCCCTTAACAACATAAGCACACAACCACAACTTCAAAATGTCGCCGGCCTTCAACCACTACAAGCTCGCCGGCATCATTCTTCCATCCATAGCCGCCGCCGCCATCGTCGCCTTCTTCCTGCTCCCCTTCCCAAACCCCAAACAAACACTCATCTTCCTCTCCACCACCGTCTCCGCCTGCGCTGCCGCCGCCTTCCTTCTCTCCCGTCCCCAACCCGTTTACTTGATCGACTACGCCTGCTTACGCCCTCTTCGCACGTGCCGCGTTCCCTTCGCCACCTACATGGAGCACGTGCGACTCTGCAACTTCTTCGACGAAAAGAGCGTGCAGTTCCAAATGCGTATTTTGGAGCGTTCCGGACTCGGCGAGGAGACCTGCTTGCCGCCGCCGAACCACTACCTGCCGCCGCTGCGCTCGCTCGAAGGAGGGAGAGCGGAGGCGGAGTTAGTGGTTTTCTCCGCCGTAGACGAGCTATTTGCGAAGACGGGAATGGAAGGCAAGGATGTGGACGCGGTGGTGGTTAACTGTAGCTTATTTGCGCCGACGCCGTCGATGGTGGATATGGTGGTAAATAAGTACAAGATGAGGGGTGATGTGCGGGCGTATAATTTGTCTGGAATGGGCTGTAGCGCTGGGATCATTGCGCTTGATTTGGCTCGCCAGCTTCTACAGGTGCGCGCAGTGTTGCAAAGTTTTTTAAATAATTATCGAAAATAATTATTTCAGAATATTATGATATATATATATATATATATATATATATATATATATATATATATATATATATATATATATATATAATAAAATTTATTAAAAGTTGTGGTATTATTATTATAAACTTTTTAGGTGTTGGTGCCCTTAATGGTTTCTTTATGCATGTGCACTTATAAATGCTCACAACAGGGAGCAGGTGCTTGTTATCCTTTAACTAGCAAGAATGCATTGATTCATTGAATAATATGTCTTTACTCTTATTGATAGTGGAATCAATAATTTCTATTAATTTTTTTAATATTATTTTTATGAATTTTTAATATAAAATCAGTTAGCTACGGGTGCAAATGAGGAAAGCCGTTGTTCGCGAGCTTACTCAAGCTCGACCCTATAATGAGGTCACAAGCCATGCTTATTGAATTCTGATCAGTTTTTGGAACTCGTGAGATAAATGAGCCCGAGTTCGATCAAACTGTAGCTTGACTAGACAACTCATCGAGTGTTTCAAATAGAGGGCAGGCCAAATTAGAAGGGCAAATCCCATGAGTAGCGGTTTAGGTATTCTCATCAGGATTTAGGGGAGCAGATTCCAGTATCATGAGAAGAAAAAGAAGTAGCGAATATATGGTGGGTGAAAGCGGAGGCTACTTCGTTCAAATCTCGTTCTAGTAGTGGCAACCATGTTGTGCCTAGGAAGATCACCTTCCACTTCTAGGCTTTCAAGTTAGTCCTTCATTCCAACTTTAATTGTTCATCCTTCATTCTTGGTTATGTTTTTTCTATTTCTTTTAATTGCGGGCAACCTACAACTTTAACTTAGTTTGATGTTTGTATGTGCATATACTTGATTTTGTGGATTCTTTTTTGGGATGAATTTTTGTTTGATGAGAGTGGAGAATGAGTTGGTTGATGGTAGGTCTACAAGTTTTTGTTACTGCTAGTTTTGATTTCATTCAAACAAGGGTGCGAAACGAGCCGAGTTCAAGCACCTTATTTGAGCTCGAGCTAACGAGCCGAAAATACAAAATTTGAGTCGAGTTTGAGCCACTTAAACAGTTGGCGAGCCGAGTTAGAGACCTGAGCCGAGTCGACTCTTGGACCCCTACGTTCCAGCAAACTCACGTCTGTATTGGCATTAAATGATTGTTCGATGCTGGATAAATAGGATTGGAAGCATTTATTTGTTCTGTCCAGTCTGACAAATAGCAATATATTTTATTGCTGGAAAAATATTAAAATAGTTCTCTCTCTCTCTCTTATTTTAACTTCGTTGTTGTCGGCATATTATTTTCATATATTTATATTTTTAATATAGAAAATTTGATGTTTATTTATATAATATTTAAAATTTCAAATCACATAAAACATTATTAATATAGTTTTTTTTACTATTAAACATATCTTCTCATATTTATATTTTACATAATTAGGAAACTAATGTGTCATGTAAATAAAAATTTAAATTTGAATATTAATATATAATTAAGACTTTATTTAAGACAAATTTTACTATTTTTTAAGAATACAATAATATTAAAATATAAAATAATTAGCTTTAATTTTGTATTATTAGAAAATGATACCGATATTAATAATTTTGCACTGCGACGCAGGTTCACTCCAAGTCAAACGCCCTGATAATCTCAACCGAAATCCTCAGCCCGAACTACTACGCCGGCAAGACCCGCCCGATGCTCCTCCCCAACTGCCTCTTCCGCATGGGCGCCTCCGCCTCCCTCCTCTCCAACCATCCCGCCTCCCGCCGCCTCAGCAAATACCGCCTCCTCCATGTCATCCGCACCCACCGCGGCTCCGACGACCGCTCCTTCCACTGCGTCAACCAACAAGAAGACTCATTCGGCCAAGTCGGAATCTCGCTCTCCAAAGACCTTATGGCCGTCGCCGCCGATTCCCTCCGCTCCAACATCACCGCCATCGGCCCCCTCGTCCTCCCCGCCTCCGAACAACTCCGCTTCCTCCTCGCCCTCATCGCCCGCCGCGCCATCTCCTCCTCCTGGCCACCTTACATTCCCGACTTCCGCAAGGCTTTCGATCACTTCTGCATCCACGCCGGCGGCCGCGCCGTCATCGACGAGCTTCAGCGCAGCCTCAGGCTTAAGCCGGGGGACGTCGAGGCCTCGAGGATGACTCTCCATCGGTTCGGCAATACGTCGAGCAGTTCGCTGTGGTACGAGCTGGCGTATGTGGAAGCCAAAGGCCGGATGAGGAAAGGCGATAGGGTTTGGATGATCGGCTTCGGCAGCGGGTTCAAGTGTAACAGCGCTGTTTGGCGCTGCGTTCGGACGGTCGACGGACCGCCGAACGGCCCGTGGGATGACTGCGTGGACCGGTACCCGGTCGAAGTCCCCGAGGTCGTTACCTTCTCTTAGTGGTTTATTTGGGGGGAAAGAAAAACATATTGTATCTGCATATTCTTCTTTTTTAATATTTGAATGAGCTTAAAATACGTATTAATTTTTTAATAGTCAAAGCTCTCAACGAATAGATCAAGATGAGCTGCATCTAATTCAACAATCTTATTTCTCCATTTTTTTAGTCACATGAATCTTAGTATTAGGATTAGCGTGTTGGGTTCAAAAGAGGCATTCTTAAAGCAGTCAAACGTAGAAAAAGTAACTTTTAAAGCTGCTGTAGAAAGCGGCTTTTTAGTAAATATTTTTTTTAAAGCAGCAAAAAATTATTGGCCAAGTGAAAATTGCGCTACTGTCTGAAAAGCAAAGCGGTAAAAAAATTGTCCCAAGTGAAACCAAAATCTGCCTCTTCAATCATTTAGATGACCTCATCATATTGGTGATCCAGTTATTTACTCGCCTTTACAGTCAACCCAACGAGTTCTTAATTTATCTTATGATCTCTACAAGTCAGATATTGTAATTAAGCTACATATTACTTGTGTTAGTCATTGAAGCAGCCAATCCTTCAGCACCTAAAATTTTATAAATTTTAATTTAGAGGGTCATTTTGGGGGATTTTTTTTAGCACTTTTATTATAATTTCATAGCTCATCTTTTTAGATTTGAATTCCCTTAGTTTATCTCTCTCTCTCTCTCTCTCTACCTTTTCATCATATTTTTTTTCTTCTAAAATATCATAGTTGTGATAGTATAATTTTAATATCAACCACACATAGATTTGAATTTAAAAATTTTCATTTAAGTTTTTTTATGAAATGAATTTAAATATAAATCCAACAACAACAACATCATCATCAAGCTTTATCCCTCATATGTCATCAAAAAATTATCATGATTTGGCACAAATCTCGAGGCAAAAATCAAGTTGAAAACTTCAAAAGTAAAACCCGGGATCACCTGAACTCCGATTTCAGTAAACTTACAGTCAAACTGAGCGTCTTGGAAATACGAACCCAACGACACAAAATTCGACTCAAGCCGAGCCCAAATGAGTCCAAATCAAGGACCTGATGCACTGCTGAAACGTTCGAACCACAATTTGAGTTACCAAACAATTTTCAAACATAACATGCTTATAATCGAATCGAGTGGCTCGACGAGACGAATACAACGAGCCCAAGATCGCCAAATTCCGGCATCATTAAGACATTAAAATGTCTGACGAACGATACATGATTAAGGGATTCAATATCGACCGTCCATCCAACCACTCCACATTTGTCCATGATCTCTAATCTATTTACAGACCATGCCACTACAGAAATTTATAAATAGACCCCTCATTTCTCTTGAGAGGGGACCCAAGCAAGAAGAAGCAATAAGAAAGCAAGAAGAGGAGAAGAGAAGAATAGGAGGGAAGAAACTCCTCGACCACCGCCGTCAGAGTTCCGCTCAACTCAAGTGACGCCGTAATTCCGCCCGACCTCCAAGTGACACCGGAGTTTCACCCAAACTTTCAGTCACGTCGGAGTTCTCATCGGAAGCAAATTGACATCAGACTTCTACCCGACGCCGGACCTCCGCTCATCACCAAGTTTCTACCTGATGCCAGACTTCTGTCTATTGTTGTCAGACTTTTGCCAGACATCTATCCGATGTTGGATTTCTGTCAATTACTGGATTTCTACTTGACACCATCCTTCTAACCTTCGTCATCAGACTACAGTCCTTCAGACCTCCGTCACCTGCCAACTACGGTCCTTCTAATTAACATCGCCCACCGACTACAGTCATTCTGACCTCTGTCGCTAGTCGACTATGGATCTTCTGACATACATCGCCCACCGACTACAACCCTCCTAACTTATGTCACCCACAAACTACAGTCTTTTCGACTTCCGTCGTCAGACAACGATCTTTATGACCTCCGTCGCCCGCCGACTAAAGTTCTTCTGACCTCCGTCACCAGACTATGGTCCTTCTGACCAAACGAATACGTCAACGGTGATTCTTTGTATTCCTACCATGTAATGTACTCCATATAATGTACATCAAGCCAAGTCCTTCCCCCAAGGAAGGGCCTCATTTATAATCAACTGCAATACTAGTGGATTCATTCAAACTGGGCTAGACCCTATGGTTTTTCCCTCTTTTTTAGGGGGTTTCCATATAAAAATCTTGGTGTCTCATATGAATGCTACACCTCTCTTATCTGATTGCGTGACAAATTTTTGTACAACGCTAAGACGTTAAACTTTATATTTCTCTACCACTGCGAATACTCCAGGACGCAACAAATCCACTACATGAGGTTGACTACATGAATCATTTTTCTCCATTGTGTCCTATTAAAAGTCAAATTCTCGTTTAAATCTAATATAGAATGATCATTTCTAATATTTTATAACCAAGTCTTTTTAGGTCTTCTCTACCTTTCTTAACATAAATCAAATCTAATACATGTACTTTCCGAACAGAGTCATCGGAAGGTCACCGTTTTATGTGACCAAACCATCTAAGGCGGCTCTCTCTAATCTTATCTTCTACTGGAACTACTCCAACCTTTTCACGTATATGCTCATTTTGTATCTTATCTTTAAGGGTAAAGCCACTCATCCACCTGAGCATCCTCATCTCTGCCACATTTAACTTAGTATTATGTTTCTCTTTTAATGGCCAACATTCAGCACCATAAAGCATTACATGCCTCACCACATCTTATAGAATTTCCCCTTAAGTTTGAGGGGTACTTTTTAATCACACAACAAGCCTGATGCATTCCTCCACTTTAACCATCCAACTTGAATTCTGCTGATAATATCCCTATCTATTTCACCATCACTTTGAACAATAGATTCAAGATATCTAAAATGTGTACTTTTATTAATGACTTGATCATCCAAAGTCATAATCCCCTCACTAGGTCTATTTCTACTAAAATTATACTCCATATATTCCGTTTTAGATATACCCAATCGAAAATCTTTAGATTCTAAGGTTGACATCTATAATTCAAGTTTTCCTTCAATCCCATGTCTACTCTCTCTTGACTATTATAAATGTGATGTTAGTGAATGAGTATAATAAAGTATTTTAATATGAATGATATTTAATTACATTCACTGGATATATTAATTTATATTATATAAATATAGAAGCTATGGTAGATTATTAAAAAGATAAATTATATAATTATTCCAATTAAGATCATAGGGAATGACACCCAACTTCCATGGGTGTCACAGATTAAGCAACACGAGGCACCCATATACAAAATAAATAGTCATTATGTTATAAATTTGTAACACCTTAAGATCTAATTTTAAAAGAATTATCTATTTTAATATCTTAATTAATCAATTAGAGCTTATATGAATCCATTAATATAAATTAATCCAGTGCAAGCAACTAAAAATTATACACATCAAAATATAAAATTTTATTTATCCCTAAAAAATTTTATGTACAGAAGCTAGGTGATTAATCATTGCTTT
Source organism: Dendrobium huoshanense (assembly GCA_016618105.1). Taxonomy (NCBI): domain Eukaryota; kingdom Viridiplantae; phylum Streptophyta; class Magnoliopsida; order Asparagales; family Orchidaceae; genus Dendrobium; species Dendrobium huoshanense. Next base: position 67,881,518 of record CM028351.1, read on the forward strand.
CATTTCAATTTTTTATGCTTTTGACTACGAAAGAATTATACTAAAAAATATATATAAAAAATAAAACCTGAATTTCTAATATGTTCTCACTCCATGGGATTCTGACCCTTTCTGAAAACATATAAAATTACAGAGTGAGCTAACAACTCAATAGGTTAAGAGAAGAGAACTATTATTGAAATCAATGCAATACATTAAAAATAATATATATATATATATATATATATATATATATGATCATTATTATCAAATAAATAAATATATATGATCATTCAATATCAATACTACTATATATCTTTAGAATAATGATTAGTAACCAAATAAATAGTGATCAATAAATTATGCCAATCCTATACTCAGTTATTACAAAATAATTTATATGGCATCTTATTATATCAATACAATTGTCATTATATATCATATGCATGTTATACAATATCTATGCTATGCATGTATATCATGTAAACTATGTGATTTATATATATTAAATATATTTGTATCAATTTTATCAATCTTATCAAATACTTGTATCAGTCATACTTTGTATCTTATATAAATCATGACATTTCAATTATATAATTTATCATATATCTATCTATCTATATATATATTCATGTGATATGCATAGGCAAACACTTTAAGTAAGAAAAGGCATCAAATGATCCATGATATTTTTCATGTATCTAGTCCTATAGGTCAACCCTATAATAATCAATCTCAATCATATCAATCATGTTTTTAAGAACTAGTCATATTACAAATCATTTAGATCAAATGACTTTCATATCAGAAGTCATCACTTCCCGTCCATCAGTGTATCATATTATTTATATATGTTTAGGTATGTCTCTCTTTTCATATCATTTATGATAATGTCAGGAACTTTATTTTAGAAGAAAGATCGTCAACCCACCCTTCTATACAAAGAAATACACCTCCAACCAACCTGAATAAAATAATTATTTCCGGCTAGTCTTTTTAGTATACACATATTTCACAATAAATATAACATAAGTTTTTTTTTTTTTTTTTACATACATATATTTCACAACATATATAACATAGTAATTAAGTGATTTGATGCTCAATGTTTAGCTCGTTGTATCATATTAATGCATTTAAAATGTGCATATAAATCAAAAATATTGAAATTCATAAAAAAGCAGTGTGCTCTTTTTCACCATTTATGTACCTACTGTAACACGTATGCACATTATATCTGATATTATGAGGTGTTGATAATTATTTATCCAAGTTTTATATTTATCTAATTTTCTCAAATTAGAAAATGTCACCTAAAATATAAAAATATCTGATGAAAATTCAATATATATATATAGAAAATGTCACAAAAAAAGAAAGCATAATATTGACTATTCAAAAAGTTGATAATAATAATAATAATTAATCCATACTTTTTTTTTTGCATGAATTGTCTTAGATAATAGGGGTGTCAATTTCGGGTCACGGGTCGGGTTCGGGTCGAACCCGAACTGACCCGGGTGGAAAACGGGTCAACCCTAACCCGACCCGGGTAGAGAAACGGGTCGAAAATCCGAACCCGGACCCGACCCGGCGGGTTGCCGGGTTGACCCGACACGACCCGGAACCGCGACGGCGGCAGCGCGCGGCAGCGCGAGCGGTACGCGGCACGCGGGGGCAGCGGGGCAGCACGCGGCACGCGGGGGCAGCAGGGACAGCGGGGCAGCGGCGCGTCACGCGTGGCAGCGCGCAGCGGGCGGGCAGCGGGGCAGTGGCGCGTCACGCGTGGCAGCGCGCAGCGGGCGGGCAGCGGGGCGGGCAGCGGGGGCAGCGGGGCGGGTAGCGGCGGGTCACGCGTGGCAGCGCGAGCGGGCGGGCAGCGGGCGGGCAGCGGGGGCAGCGGGGCGGGCAGCGTCGCGTGGCAGCGGGCAGGGGGCTGGGGCAGCGGGCAGAGGGCGGGATTTCGAAATTTTTTGAATTAATTGGGTTGGCGGGTTGACCCGGCAACCCGCCGGGTCAACCCGAACCCGACCCGTTTTTGAAACGGGTCGATTTCTGGAACCCGAACCCGACCCGTTTTGAAATCGGGTCGGGTCCAACCCGGCGGGTCCGGGTCGGGTTTTCGTGTCGTGTCAAAAATTGACACCCCTAGATATATAGCTGATTGACTTGTTTGTTACAAGTTGCAGTCATAGTTGTAGTTTTGTAGTTGATAATGCTATGAATGTTCCTCGTGCTCACAGGCTTTTAATGATTTCACTAAATATATATAGTTAGTAGCTCAAGTCCTTTCTCTCTTCAACTAAGGAAAGCATCACAAAGCATTTATTTTATATATATTTATTTATATATTGACAGCAAATTCTAAATTACTTTATCAAGTTGTTAGATCTTCTTAACCATTGATAAGTTATTAACATCATTGGATAGTGATTCCTCAATTGAGCAATGCTGTATTAAGTTTCTTGATAAAGTTAAATTAAATAAACTGATACGTATCAGCTACATGAATGCAATTTTTATTAATTAAAAAAATAAGATATTCCAACAAGAAATATTTCTTTTAGTTTAAAAATTATGATATTTCATTTGAAAAGAGATGATTAGATCCAATGATATTATCATATCATTATCATCCCAACCAAATGGGAAAAAATATATTCAGATATTTTATATAATTTATATTAGATTAAATTCATTTATTTTATTTTATTTTATAATTAATAAATACTATGAAAAATGTTTATTATAGTAAATTTTAAATAAATTTTTAGATTTATCATGATATAAATTATGTATGAATATTATAAGTATAACCCTATTTTTTATAAATATATTGCTGAAAAACACAAAGACATGGAAAGGAAATTGAGAAATAATTGCCCAAACGTTTTTGTCTCCATAAATATTTGATGTAGTGGGTTTATAGCTAGCTGTTGCATGTGGGCTCATTAAATATATAGGGCTTTATGCAATAATATTTCCTTTTTAGAAAAACATTGTAAAGCACTTTTAGCTAAAACTTCTTTGGGTGAACAAAAAATAGTAGAAAATAAAGCCTAAAAATATGAAAAGAAGAGGTCATAGATTCGAGTTTATGATTAAATTTATTCAAAATAAAGAAAAATAATAAAATTTATTTTTGTTACTCCTTAGATTTTAATTTTCTCCTAATTGAAGTGAACGGAGAGAGAAGAAATTTGAATTTGTCGGATTCATAGATTCTTACGTGGCAATAAATACATGTAAATTAAGAGAAATTTTATTATATTCTATTGTGATACCATCTTAGAAGCCTAAAAATTCCGAGGGTAGATTAACAAAATGGATCGAATTTAGTAGCCACTTGTCATGGAGAAATTATTCTGTGCGTACACAAGATTGTTCGGAGGCGAATCAGAACACACCACGCCACTTGGTACACAGCTGCGGTATACAACAAATAAGTGATGTAACACATAATGATTCTCCTCAGAACAGCGCCCGTATCCGCACAGAATAATTTTAACATGTCATGAGAGAAAGTTTTAAAGATCGATGTGTGAAATCAGCAAGGGTTTGCGAGTGAGGACTGGTAATCTTCTTAGATCCACAATGTTTGATTAATATTCATTTTCTTAGAATTCGAAGAAGGGATAAATTACATGTCCAAGGTTAGAAAAGCAATAGGATGTCTTATGAATGCTATGATGTGTATTTGAACCAATAGTGTATGCATTTCATTATTATGCTACTCATACTAAATTAATTGGTGATAGCTCCACCTATGTGATTTGACTTAGAACTTGTCACAACCCAACCCGATCAGGACAAGTTCTATCGTGTTGAGTTATGACATGCAAACTCTAAGATCTAGTTTTGAAACTATTTCAGATTTTCATCTCATATTCATGGAAAAAAAATGAAAAACTACAGAGCTACTAAAATATTCAAATATTAAAAAAATTATCCATAAAATTTATTTCATTCATCAAAATAAATATCTACACTACAGTATATGACTACAAGAAAGAGTTACATAACTGAAAAATTAAAGTAGCCAAGACTGAACAAAAATCAAAATAAAAAAATACCTATGACATCAGATCTGATTCTAAGCAGCTAGTATACAATCTTTTTCTCCTTCACAAATCCTGAAAATCAGAAGTAAAACTACATTGAGTTACAATAACTCAGCAAGTCACACAAAATAATCTAAATTTTTAAATATTCTTTTATCAAATATTTTACTGAATATTTAAAAGTAATTATAATTGTATTTTAAATAAATCACTGAACTGAGAATCATAAAATTAGAAAATATAATAAATAGATAGTAGTTATTCTATGATTCAAATAATAGTCTAAAACAAATGAATAAATTAAAATTCACATCACAGAATAGTTCAGATCACATTTCTCGGACCCAGAGAAAATCTCAAAGAATTCTGGCTCCTTATGACTTTCTTTTTATTTGTGCTTATAGCACAAAAACATATCAAATATCTGTCTCAGACAGAATCTCAAAGGATTCTAGCCCCTTATAATTCCAAGAAATTCTCTGACACATATAGAATCTCAAAGGATTTTGATCCCTTATAACTCCCAACAGATATAATTTAATCTCATGTACACATACATCATCACATTATAACAATTATAGAGTAATTGAATATGTATCAAAATTTCAGTGTTGTAGAATGATAGACAACATAAAATCTAACTAGGTAAAAATACACATTTTTAGAAAATTATCATATTATCAAAGATTGTGTAAAATAATATTTTAAGACTTTTATTGTATTACAACAATATTTTTTAACATCCATATAATTTTCTATTCAATACAAACTCCGAAAGTTTTCAAAAACTTCAAGTGAAAAAATTCTAGAAAATATTCAAAATGTGCATAATCTTAATCTCTACAACATACAAAAAGTTACACTGGAAAATTTTATCGGTGCGAAGTTATCCCCGTTTTTTGCTAATAGTTACAAAATTTTAATCAAAATATTCGCTAAAACTTACACATTTTTTAAGATTGAGATGGACATAATGTGCTTTATCACGAGACAAACAACTTTCCCAATTGCGTCAATGGATGAAAATGATCTAAAGTCACCAAAAACTGGACTTTATTTTTCTTTCTCCTCTCTTTTCCTCTTTTACTTCCTAAGCAAGTCTCTGTTAATGATTTCATAAAGAAATGAAACGAAATTTCTTTATAAGGCATATAAGTGGAATTAGATGTTAGCAAATAAGACTCTGTTACATGTGTATTTACTTCTGTACCCCTCTGGGTCTATTTAATCTGCTGCTGTAATCTATTCTTGTATTGAATACAACTTTTCCTTTCTTCCTCTACTTGTCGATTCTGCTCTGTTCCGTGTGCCCTCTGCCACTTCCTTTCATTAGATATTTCATTAAAATATTAATTATTATAGTTATTTAATATTAAAAAAATAGTTTTATTCAATATCTTTTATATTTTTAAATCCAAAAATCCAAAAATTACAATTAAATATTCATAAATTAACAAATTTTATTTATAACATTCTAGTGAAATCGATTTGCAGAAAAGACATCTGATGGTCCCAAAAATCCCACTTGTACCAACATGTGTTAATTTCTTAAGAAATTTCGACAGTGCCAAAAAATTAGGAAAGCTTAAACACAATATTATAAATATTCTGACGAGGACGATTTGTGATTTGGACTTCTCTATGTCAACCAAATTTTTCTTAAAAATTTAAAGAGTTTCACTTAACTATATCATCTAATGTAAATATATATGTTATTACTTTTTTACATTTTATCATATGATCATTATTAGTGAAGTCTTAAATATGGAATATTAAGGAGTATATAAAAAAATTTTAGTTTGGTTAAAGCTAAATACTATAACTAAAAAAAGCCCTTTCCTAAAAAAGTTATAATGTTTCAGTGTTAGGTTTAACAGATGCAATAAAGCTTGCAAGGATTTTGAAACAGCCATAAAAATATTATTAATATCATGAGCGGAAAAGACATTTGGAAGTGATTTTTTTTTTTAATGATGAGGAACCGTCCGCTGCCATGTCCGGGCATTGCTGAGAGCACTTGGCGATCTGTAAACCCCGACCGACCTACCGGGCCACCCATATATGCCTACAGTACCGGCAACTGGTGCTTAGGGGCCCCACTTAAGGGTGACAACAGCTCTAGGGAATCGAACTCAGGATGGGGGGTTCCCAACTAAGCACGCCCACCAACCGAGCTAAGCCGCGGTGAGTATTTGAAAGTGATTTTGCAATGGCTGACGGAACCTTATCACAATAATTCAAATTGTGCCGATTTTAGGTCTGTAAGGATTTATCGATCAATAATTTTAAGTGCTGCAAATAATTGCAATATAGCATTAATTTTAATCGCTGCCAAACCCTTAACATCAATTCTAATTCAATTGACATAACCTTTCTTTAATGTAGCTTGCATCAATCGACACATATTGGCATTCCTTTATGCTTGTGAGAGAGACCCTTATTAAATTCTGGCTCTTGTGTTGCTAATCTTTCTTTTTCATTTCATATTTTTACAATAATTATACATGAATAGCTATGTCGGCAAGTCATACTACACAAGCAAAATGCATGTAAATGTTCAGACAATACACATTATTTCAATTTTCAAACAAGATTAACAATAGAATAAAAATAATCAAGAAATAGTGTCTAGTTAAGATAAAATGTCTCATATGCATGGTGAAAATGATAAGACCTCTCTAATTATTAAAACAATAATCAAGATAGAAACTTCAATCTTTTCTATCAACAGCCTTACCATTCTTAGCATCAAGATGGTTCCTCTCTTCTTCCTTTTGATCATAAATAGTTACTTTTTATTATTTTTGGGCGTCAAAATAAGTTTTCGAGTTTGATTTTGTTTCAATCCGAAAATGACCCACCTTTTATTGACCTGATATGGACATGACCTGATTAGAAAAATGGGTTAGAAATCTAAACCCATACTTGACTAGCCCCTAACCCTAGTTGACCTGACCCCACCAGCTCATCCGCCTAGCTGCATTGCAGATTAAGGGGGCTAAGAATAGTTTAGTTCATTATTGTTGTAATTTTTTTGTGTTGTGACTAAAAATAACATTTTTGTCAACACTAATTATAATTGTAAATTTTGTTTTTGTTTTGCTATTGATTTTATAACTAAAATTGAAATAATAATAATTATATGTCAAGTTGATGGGCTAAGAATAGTTTAGCTCATTAGTCCTTGTTCTCCAAAAACGGCCTTTAATCAGGATCACAGAAATGGGCCTTAGCTCAGCAAAGAAGGCCCGTTTAAATTCTGTTTGGTTTTAGTAAATTGAATAAAATAATATTGTGCTAGACAATAACATAAATTATGTATATGGAGAGACCTACTTAAAACGATTTCTCTATTTAAATTTAAAACTTATTAATTTCTTTTTTATTTCCAATTTATGTTGCCATTAAAAGGTCAATTTTGCTTAAATAAATTTTTAAAAATTTTAAAAGAAAATTCTAATTGATAATATGATTAAAATATTAGATATTTATAATATCTTCGTGTAATGATTATACTTCTAATTATATAATAGTTTATCTATAATTTTTTGGTTAATTTAATTATATTATCTAAAAAAATTAATAAACTAAATTTTAATTTAATGTTTGAGTAAATAATATAACTTAAAATATTTGGGATGAGCATGCATAACCTTTGTGGTCTTTTAATAAAATTATAACTATTACATTAGAAGGGGCATCAATATTCAAGAGTTTAGCTTCTTCTACTTAAGAGATTTTACAATATCTCCTACTTAAGTAAGTAACGTCCTCATTGTTATTCTTATTCCAGAGTCATCCACTAGGGATATAGGATTCTAAATGTGGTCTTTACAAGTTAAAGTGGTGGCTCATGCCATATAGCACTTTATTTCATATATAGTTCAAGAGATGACCCTCATGACATAGCACTTTGTCATATATGACACTTAATTCCAATCTTCCGATTGGTGTATGACTTTAATACTAATATATAACTGCTCAAAATCTTAACCATTGAGGTATTATCCACTTTGTCATAATAGCCTCACAATTTTATCCAGTTGGGGAACTTACGAGGAGGTCACACATCTTAGGATTTCTCCTAGATGAGCATACTTAACCTGGGAGTCTTAATGAAATTCTAACCATTACACCCAAATGTGGCTCGATGTTCAAGAGTTTCTTGTACTTGAGGAGTTTTCGGAGTTTCACACATGCTCCATATTTTACAAAAAATATCAAATAAGCTTATGTAATGCTATCATTCTTTATACTTATACTTAAATTTAATAACTCTAACTAGCTTAATCATCATCCAAAAAATATTAATTATTTACTTGTAAAATTATATAAGACTATAAGAGTGTGTTTCAAATACAACCAATTGTATTTTTTTATAATATGGTTAATTACCATCCACTCATTTATATATATTAGTCTATACATGTTAACACCAAATTTAAACTCTAGGGCTAAGCTCCCATAATTAATTGCATCCTAAGCATGAAGCTATAGGAATATTCTAGATTAAAAGTGATTGTTCTCATTCTGTTGAGTTTGTTGTGATGTAAGTATTTGCGTCCTAAAAACGCCTAACAACATGTTGAAGTAAGAAATATATATATATATATATATATATATATATATATATATATATATATATATATATATATATATATATATATATAGAATAAATAAATTAATATCATATTAATGGTTTTTTTAATCACTACAAAAAAAGGAAATGTGCACATGATTTAACATTAAATAGGCCATAATGAAATATAATATAAACCCTAGGTCAAAGCACTTATAGGAGAAAATTTTTAATTTTCCAAATTTTGACCATTTAAGACCCACTAAGTGCCTTGAGTCTTTTACATATTTCATCATACCACACCTAATTTTGCCCACTAATTTTTCAATGCATGGAAGCACTATTGTCTGCTCATCATTGGGTCATATGAGCAGGGTGTTTAGACACAATTTCATAAATACCAAGAATTAATTTAAAAGAAATAAGAACACTTGCTTAAAATATTTCATAAACTAATTAAAATAAAAATATTATATATCTATATATATCTTTTGATTCCTCTAGTCAACATACTAATATTGAGTGAAAGCAAAAAAAATTAAAGATTGTTTGGCCCACCAAACAATGTCGCAAAGTTTCTAAATATACTTCAAGTACCTGATTTAGATTTATTTGAACTTAAATCAAAACACTTTTGATATTTTTTTATTTGCCTCATCTAAAAAATTCATTTGACAATAATCTTGCAAAAAAATAGAGTTTGAATGATTCTAATTCAAATATTACATTACTTGTTTGATTGATTTTTTGATCATGTATAAGAAACATGTTGAAATTACAAAGAGTGAAACCATATATAGATAAAAGCATTTGACATTTTGTTTGAGTGAAATTTTATTTAACACCAAATATTTTGTAGTCTTTTAAGGCTATAGAAAATTGTCATTTATATTTTTTAAAGGCTTGTGTTTATAAGATGTTGTAATGTAAAATATCAGTAAATTATTTTTTCTAGTCTTTTTTTATCCTAACACCATATTGAAAGATGAGCAAACATTGGATCATCCTTGGACTCAATGGTGACTACTAGTTGACTTAGATTTGACTATGGTCAAAGCCTAATAGTTAACTCTAGTCCATTATCTAGTTCAACCTGACTTGATCTTATTCTAATGGTCCTAACCCCCCTACACTATCATGTAGTCAATATTTGACTCATTGTTAATGTAGATCAAGGTTAATCAACCCTATTGTATTCTATAATATATCTGAATCAAACCATAGTCATAGCTTTAATTACACACCTATTTGTTCCAATTCAACCCTAGAAACCCTAATAAACATACGGTTGACTCAATCAACCTAGTTTACCTATATTTGACTCTTTGTAATTATAACCTAGATCTAACCTAATTAAATTGAATAATTGTATAGCCTAAACTACCTAAACCTTAATGAGCCTAACTATTGATAAAATTAAACTTAATATAAAATAATTTAGCTTATGTTGACTTAGATTAACTTTTTTTTTGGTTAAAACTCACCACTGGGCCTTTATATTAATTCCCAGAATAAAAAACAAGTTCTTAAAGGGATTAAATACACACTATTGCTCAAAGAGTTACATCCAAAATATAAGAAAATTTTAAAGAGTCGATGATCCATACTACAATACAACATAAGAAAGGAAGGAAACCTAACAAAATTTTACGGCTGGAAAGTAGCCAAACCCAAAAGAAGGAGGTTGAACTAGAACGAGAACCCAAGTTTGATAAACATTAAGCCCGTTTATGATAACATAACAACATCCAAAACCTAAAAATAATCTCCAACAAGGTTAAAAAAATAGAAAGCACAAAAGAAGCTCAACCAATCAAGCAAACTAGCCATTACCCGAAAGAATGGAGGCAACCTACAGAAAACTCAACAAAAGAAAATAAATAAATAAAAAGAATCAAATACAAAATCCCCACAACCAACCCAGACCAAAGTGAACAAACCTAGATCAAGAACCAAATAGGAACCCTCCACCCAAAATAAAAAAAAATCAGGCCAGACAAACATAAATAGGTAGGCCCACAACAGAAAAGAAAACCAGCAACCCCATTACCAACTCAGACCACCGAAAGCAAACAAAACTACAACATAGGAGAAAGCCAACAGCTCAACACAAACATAGAGAATGACCGACCAACCTCAATGAACAAAGAAAGAGACATAAAAAGAAAACACCTATAACTTAAGAAGGCCAATGCAAACAAACAACAACCAAGAAGAACAGAACAATACTCATCAACCCGCATAAAAAATAACCAACACTTAAGAAGCTAGAGCAACTAAACCACTCTAGTAACCAACAAAAAAACCAACCAACTAATAACACCACCCAAAAAAGCCCACCAAAATCCTAACAAAACCAACATAACTAAGGAAAATAGAGTCAAACTCCTAGGGTCAACAAAAATTTCTTATATAGGAAAACCTAATATATTTAGTCTCACCATGCCAATCAACTCATGAATGTCATTTAAGTTTTCATAAAGAAACAAATTCTCAAGAGCAATTCCATATATGACAAGCAATATTCCTAGTTCTCTCTAACAATGTGAGATATCTTATACTCAAAATGATTGAGATGCACCATAATTTTCCTAACAAGGTAAAAATGTCTGGCATTAAAATAAGAACTAGAAGATATAATCTTAGCTAGGGGACTTGAATCAGATTCAATCTTGATATTTATGATATTCTAACCAAACAAATCTTATAACCATGATAAAATGCAGTTAATTCATCCACAATAACTTTGCAATGAGAAAGTAGTATAAGAGACGGCCGACCCTCCACCGTGTGTACCCCGCAGTCGACCTCTCATCGTGCCACCCTTACCCTAGCTCGATCAAAATTGCGACGAAATAGTGAGAATGCTTTGCACCATTTATCCACTATCAATTCTAACAAGAATGCAAGTGAACAAACCCTCCTAAAAGCTGGATAGTACAGTGTGACTTCAGGATGGGAAATGGAGACGAGGGTTTCAGACTGAATACCGCGGGCCCTTCTCTCTTGCAAGCTCCCGTTACGAATTCCATCGCCATTTATTGCGTTGTTCTAGTCCATAGATTCTCGCAAATCCTGTGCCCAAGCTACCCGTCTTCCTTGTTAGAGATCCTGATCATGCTCGAGAATGTCACCTTCTCTCATGGTTCCTCCATTTCATCGAGTAATCACTCGTCCTCTTCCATAATCATTGTTTTCTCTCTGTTTTGACTCTTTAAGTTGGAATGGCCGCTCATCGCTTGAGTGAACCCAATTTTTTGGTTGTGAAACATAAATCACAGTATTTTCGTGATGTTTTATCTGGTGATTTAGCCTCACCAACATTTCCTCCACTCAAACCATCTTCCTGCCATGGCTTGCCTGCCTTCTTGATTTCTAAAGAAGAAATGTGCTCACTTGGTTCTCCGTTTGAATTTTCTTTAGTTAGAAAGTTTCCTGCTCGTCGTCCACCGTTGGATTCCATTTAAATTTTTTTTCTTAATCTTAAACTGATAGATAATTTTTTATGTTACTTTGTTGACTCCTAAGAATATTTTGATTATGCTAAGGAATGATTTGGATTAGTGTTGGGTGTTCTCCCATCTCTATTATTTCATCTCTAACTATTACATGAATCTTGTTAAGTGGTCTCCTTACTTTGATGTTAATGTTGAATCTCCTGTTATTCTCATTTGGGTGTCATTTCTCTACTTCCGCCCTCATCTCTTTTCTCCCCAAATTCTGTATGGTTTTAGGATCTTTGTTTGGTAGACCCCTGCACACTGATAATGCTACTATTAATGGTACTAGAATTTTGATGGCTCGCTTACTTGTTTAGTTAGATATTACTAAACGGTATCCTAATAATGTGTGGCTTGGCTCTGATTCTGTGGGGTACTTTCAGTCTATGGAGATGGAAGTGTTTCCCCAATATTGCTCCCATTATAAATCTTTGGGTCATTTGAGAGATGTTTGCCTGATTTTATTTCCTAATTTGGGTTGTTGCCCTCCTGCGGGGGAGGGAGTTTCGGTTTGTGCTCATTCTTCTCATGAGGTTGGTGTTAATCCACCATTGATTAGGGTGGATCATTGTGGTTATGGTGTTCCTCTTATTTCCATTGATTTCGATGAGTGTATCCCGCTGATATTAATTTTGGGGTGCAATAGAATATGGCTACATTGGTTGAGGGTGATGATGTTTTCCTTAATACAGGTAATTTGGTTTCTCCTAATGTAGCTCACCTTGAGAATGATGTGCTAATTTTATTAGTGAGGGTGTGGTGGAGGATTGTATTATTGCTTTGGCTTATAGAAAGGAGGGTATCATTGGTGGAGTTGAGAAGGTGCTTTATAAAAAGCTTGAGTTGGTGGCTAAGGATACATCTGGTGATTTAGAAAGCTCTGCTGGCCACTTGAATCATAATGCACCAATTTTTCTTCTCTTTGTTATGGAGAGTGTTGGTGATGAAGCTCTGGTTGATGCTCCCGTTGATCTTATTTTGCCTAATGTTCTCTGTCTCAAGTTATGTTGAGGTCGGGGAAGGCCTGTTTGGGTGGTGGCGCAGTTGTTAAGGCGCAAATGGATTGGCTTGAGTGTTCTTGATTTCATCCTTTTGATGGTAATGAAGAGGAAGTGTTTGAAATTGTTGGTGCTTTGTGTGGTACTTTCATTCGGGTAGTAAATCGAAGGAAGATGAAATCCAAAAAATAGTGTTTTGTGTTCGGCTTGGTGGTTGTTGCTTTGGGCCTTGGTGTTTTGGGTTGTGTGGAAGTGCATGTTGATGTTGTGGTGTCATTTGGATTTGGATGGTATTTTGACTGCTGGGCTTATGATGGGTTTCCTGGTTGTTGTTACTGCCCTTTTGGTTGGTTCATTCCTTGGGCTGGTTTTGGTTTTTTGTTTATTCTCTTTTATTGTAATTAGTAGATCCAATAGCTCTTAAGTTTATTTTAAAGGCTGTATTTTTAGATGAGCTTATGGCTCTTTAAGGATTTATTATTCTCATTTTTTTCAATGTGTAGGCCCCTCCATGAGTTTTATCCAAAAAAAAAAAAAAAATTCATTGCATGCAATGAGAAATATTAGTAGCAAAAGCAAAAACAAAATTACCATTAAACTCCATAATGATCCCCCACATCCAACACCCAAATTGGAAACAATGCTATAAATATTCAGCTTGAACTGATTCATTGCAGGTTTAACCCAATGAAAAATCATAGGAGAACATCTGAACAAATCATTATATATAGGAAAGTTAAAGTAAAGTAACATTGCAGGTTTAACCCGCTTCGGGTTCGAGTCAACCCAAACCCAAAAATTCCGGGTCGGGTTTTCGGATCGGGTCCAATATTGACAGGTCTACTCACATCTATTTCTCTTTTGTCATGATAGCCAAAAAGTAACATTTGGAATCACTGTTAAAATATGACCTTGAGGCCTATTGCAAAACCAATCAGCTAATAATGCATAACAATTGATCTTGGGAATTCTAATGTTAAGATTTAAAGCATTCTCTAGAATGTTCCAAACCCTAGAAGTAGTAAGGCCATTCAAGAATACATGATTAATAGTTTTTAAGAGGTAACAACATTGACATTTAGAAATAATAACCAATCCCTTGGTTTTAAGTCTTTCATCCACTAGAATAAAGCCTTTCATAATTCTCCAAGTAAGAATAGAAATGTTATAAAGAGTAGATGAATTCCAAATTTTCTAGAAAATCAAATTAGGGTCATTTTTTGTTCTAGAGTTATTCCACATCTCTTTAAGATTGAATTCACCATTAGATGAGAATTTAAATATAGGAAGATCAAAAAAATGTAAATTAATATAGGAATCTCCTTAATAACTTCAATGATAAGTTGAACATGCTCAATCAAGAGATTAATGTTCCAATTCCCATTCAAGATAAAGTCAAAAACCTTTAAGTTAGATAAGGAATGAGTGTTGAAAATAGAATTAATAGAATAATTACCCATCGAGATTGCAAAACTAAGGTGGTATAGACAAAGAGATTATTTTTGAAAACCAAAATAACACCTAATATTATTAATATTATTGTTAAGCATGCCCTTGCCCACCACAAAAGTGTACTTTTGTGATTGAAGTTGACCACATTCATTTTAAAAAACCTGAAGTATTTTATAAACCATTTTCACATTATTCAAAGCACCATTTCAAAAAATAATAAAATCATCTGCAAAACATAGATGGGAAATATGAAAACTACCAACATATATTCATAAAAGCCAAAGAGTTATATCTTAGAATAATCGTTGTAGCAGTAAAAAAATTAGGCATATCAACCCCATTAAAAAAATCATAACAGCATTATGAAGATCACTCTTAATAATATTCTAGCACTTTTGAAAGAAAGTTATAGTAAAGTCATCAGGGCCAGCCATGGAGTCCGTATTCATACCCATAAGGGTACCAAGAACCTCATCCATGAAGGAACCAAAACAAAAAAAAAGTCATTATCCTCTCTATTAAAGAAAAAAGGAATAAACAAAGGATTCAAAAAGGGGAGAAATCCTCATAGAACCACCAAGAAGGTCTTGAAAGTGGGAAATAATTGAATTACATATAGTGATTTGATCCTCAGACAAAAGATCATTATCCAACTTAATTTTTTAATTAAAGATTTAACACTCCTTTTCTTAGGCAAAGTATGAAAATACTTAGTGTTCCTGTCCCCTTCTAAAAAATGCTTAAAAATAGCTTTTGTTAATATAATTCCTCTTCCTTAATATGAAGATCAATAAGATAATTTTTAGTATTGATTATGTTCACTTTATTATTCTCAGAGTTATGAGTCATAATAATATTTTCCACATTCAAAACCTCATTTTTAGCTTTAATAATGTTAATTAAAATGTTACCGAAAACTTTTTTATTCTACATGCATCTAACTTTTGTTTTAATCTTTTGATCATTAAGACAAACATCCATAACATTTGGGCCCTCAAATAATGCAGAAGAGCAAACTAATTCATTACAACAATCTTATAAAAATATGTAGGCAACAACCACATATTTTGAAATATAAAAGGATAAAAGAAATATTAAAATTCATAAAATTATTGATAATAAGTAAAGGAGCATGATTAAAACATGATCTAATAAGATGGTCCACCTTGGTATACTGAAATAAAGAGATCCAGTCAAAAGTAAGTAAAATATGTCCAACCTTTCCCAAAGCATACCATTAGACCAAATAAACTTAGGACCTTAAAAACCAATGTAAGGAAGCCCACATTCAAGAATCATATTATGGAAGTCATCAATTGTAGCTAAGTCAGGAGGAGAGCCATCAATTCTTTCAACAACATTGGAAATGGTGTTAAAGTCTGCACCCACAAACCAAGGACCCCATAGGAATTGGCAAAATCAACAAAATACTGCCATAAAATAATTCTACTAGCCTTGGTACCTTTAGCATAAATAAAATAACTCATAACCGAAACATCAAAAATGGAAAGAGAACAATAAACAACCCGGTTAAAATCACGAACAATAGAGAGGCTAACATTAGACTTTAAAAAAAAATCCAAATCTTGTCATTGGAATTAAAGAAAGAGAAATAAAAACCCAGGTGCCTTTGGCAAATAAGAAGTTTGGAACTATCAACCAAAGGCTCTAGAAGATTTTAAAAAAGGATTATTATGCAATCTACAATGGTTACAAATAGGAGAACGGGGAGCAAGATTACCTACGCACTATATATTCCAAATAATTGTATTAATCATAAATACATAGATTTAGAAGAAACTTTAGATCTGGTAAATGTAGGATCCAAAGAAAAGCCACACTTATTTTTCTTATTAGATATATTTTTCTTCCTTCTCTTTTTACTCAAAGGTAGTTTGAAATCATCAAGGGATCCATGAATAATATTAACATTATGATCATTCTTAGAAACATAATAATTTTGATCCACATCAAGTGAACTTTCCTTTCATCATAGTTCAAATTAGAAAACTCACTTTGTCTACCCCCATCAGATTGATCCCCCAAATTAATGTCATTAGTAAAATGGGTGGCCGAATTATCCTGACCAGTATTAAAGGGAGTCACATTGCCAAGTAAAGACAACCCATTGGAATCGGGAATCAAATTGGAACCTAGAAAATTAGAGTCAACCTAAAGCTCACCTTGAAGCTCATTTTCCACAATATCCATTATAAAAATCTCATTCTCATTCACATTAATTCCACTATTAGAAATTGTAGGAATTTAAACAATTAAAGCAAGACCATCAATATTTTCTTTAGTACTAGGGGAATTATTTAAAGTTTGAACATCAAATGGATTGTTCATAGTAGCATTTTCATTATTGGGAATATTTCTACCTTTTACAATATTAATATTAGGGTTTTTTAAATGCATATGAAGAAAAAATAATCTGCCTTGTCATGCCCAATAGATTTATAGTGCTCATAGAATTGAGAGGAATAATTCATAATAACGTTTTGAACATATCCAAATTTTTTTCGGTACAGACGACCGAGAATCATGATATTTTTTTGGAATATCAAGTTTCACAAGAATACGAGCAACTGATGGTCTGGACTTAACAACAATTGCGTTATTAGTCAGAAGAGGGTGACCAAAGAGAAATCCTTACCTGTAAAGAATACAATGTGAAAATAAATGCCATCTAAGGTTAGGGAAAGATACCCAAATAGGAATGACAGGAGACTCCTGAGAGATATCAAAGTATGAGTACCATTTAATAAGCTTTATGTAACAATTATTAACATAATAAGCCCGATGAGCAAATTCATGACTGTAATCCATAGCGTTTGATAGGTTGATAAGCATGTGTGCAAGGTCCAACAATGTCACAGAAATTTCCTAGATAATTTTTAACTTTAAAAAAAATTTGGATGACATCTAGAGGAGGACAACGAAACAGGAACATCCCGACAAGAGAAAATTCAAAAGGAACAACCAAAAGCTTAACTTCCTCTTTAGAGATCCAGAGAGAAGACAAACCATGATGAGAGATTGCTTTTAACTCGGGAAAAGTTGACGAAGAAGAGGATCCAGCGAAAGCCTCTGTAAAAGATCGAAGTTGATTTTTAACATCAAGAAAACCTGGATCATATCTCTTAAGAGGGAAGATATCCATCAGTACTTGACAGAAAATCAAGAAAACTTAGAAAAGAAATAAACCCTAAAAATGGAAAACAATGGCTAAAGCAACACGCCGACATACGACGACCTGAAAGAGAAACCAACCGCAAGAAGGTTTAGAGAACTTCCCTGAGAAGCGTAGATAACAGAAAAAAATCCTGAAGGCGATCGACAAGGAAGCAAGAAAGACGACCAAGATGCAAAACCCAAGCAGAGCCGAAAACTCATGATCAAACCAAGCATAATTCAATAAAAAAAGAAAGGAAAATCTTAACTTAGATTAACAAAACCTTGTAATTAGCAAGCTAATCAAGCCTTAAAACTAGCTAACTATGATTAACCTACCAAACAAAAGCCATAATGCATAAGGTTTCCAGAACTCTGACAGTACATGAACATCTCTAACAGCCACAACACATAAAAAAAAAACGGTTTCGAGTGTTTGGTTCTCCTAAAACAGACGGTTAATTTACTGAGATTAGAAGACGCACAATACGCATAGGGAGAAGCACATAAAGCATGGAGAGAGAATGTAAGGCTATGCGTATTTACAAGACGAAAAACTATAGAGGATCGAGATCTCAGGCACAGAATTCCGTCAAGAAACGATCAGGTAATACTAAACCCTATTTATGGTTTTTTAAGCTTTTCCTTCTTCCGTCGCCGGCGACCAGGCCAACTCCGGCCACGCCGGAGCACAGATCCGTTATCTTTCATAGCGATGAGTGTAACCTAGCAAATGGGTTGCTTTCATAAGGAGCCTTGCGAGTCTACTGCGTAGCTTGAAAATCCTAAGCCTATGAGCGTCGGGGATGGTGATTGGCAGCCCTCAGATGGAGGGAAGCAGATATGAACCGTTCAGATGAAGTTAGATAATCTAATTAGTGCTATAAAATTTTGTTTATGTTAAGTAATTTAAAATATAAATGGTTAGTAATCTTTTTATTCCATTATTGAAAAGAACATTTTCTAATGATTAAACGTTAAATTTTCAAAAAAATAAAAATAAAAAAAGCTTATGATCTTTAGCTTAATGGTTTAGAGTTTTGTGAACATTAAAAAAAATGCAAGAAAATTTTAATTAATAATTGAAAATAAATTATAAGCCAAAAAATGTTGAGATGAATTATAAATATTATGTAATGTTTCATTAAAACTCATTTTATCAAATAGAAATTTTATTTTAAATTAACAGTATATCATGCAACACTGTCGTTGCCAGGTCCCAAGTCCTGGATGAGAAAAGTGGAGGGTTGCGTTAGGTAGTCGACAGACAGCGTAAAACTTGTCAAACAATAATGATATGAATCCTTTAAGAAATTGTGTTATGCTAGGGCGTCCCCTAGAAGCGACGCGTTGTATGGCCTGAATACAGTGACAAGTGTGCAAGGGCCGCTGCACTGGCGCTCGGGTGCAAATAGGCAAGGGTTCCCACATCAAGGACGGATGTGGGTAAAGAAGCTAGTTCATGAAACTAAAATTAGGATAGGAACTTGGAATATACGTCCCCTTACAGGAAAATTAATGGAATTAATAGATATTATGATTCATAGGAAGTTAAATATTTTGTGCATTCAGAAAACTAAATGGGTTGGAGAAAAAGCTAAGGAAATTGATAGTTTAGGATTTAAAATTTGGTATTCGGGTAGGAGTTGTACTAGAAATGGTGTAGGTGTTATTATAGATAAGAGTTTAAAGGATAATGTTATAAAAATTAATATGAATGGAGATAAAATTATAGCTTTAAAGATTGTTATTGATGATAAGATTGTTAATATTATAAGTGCTTATGCTCCTCAAGTAGGTTTGGATATGAGTTCTAAATTAAATTTTTGAAATGACTTAGAAGAATTAATATAAAAGATACCTCTTGAAGAAAGAGTTTTTATTGGAGGAGATTTAAATGGACATGTTGGTAGAGAGGTAGATGATTTTAAAAGCATTCATGGTGGCCATGGATTAGGAACGACGAATGAAGGTGGCAAGACCATATTGGATTTTTGTTTTAACTTATGATTTTTCAATTGCTTATACTTTATTTAAGAAAAAAAAAGAGCATATCATCACTTATAAAAATGGATATAGTACAAGACATATTGATTATTTTCTTATTAGAAAATTAAATCATTTAGAATGCAAAGATTGTAAAGTTATTCCGAATGAAAATTTATATACCCAACATCGATTATTAGTTTTGGACTTTAAGATAAAGGGGCATAAAAAAAAAGTAAAATGATTTTCTAGGATTAGATGGGGGCATTTAAAGAATATTAACAAAAATATTTTTAAGAATAAGATTTTAGATCTTAAGATTTTGTCTGTGCATGAGGATGCTAATGCTATGTGGGAAAAAGTGGCTAGTGATATTAAGAATATTGCAAAAGACGTTCTTGGAGTAAGGGAAAAGCTCCTAATAGTAAAAATAGTTGGTGGTGGAATCCAAATGTGCAAGAAAAGATTAAAAATAAGAAGTTTTGTTATAAAAAATGGTTTAATTTTAAAAATTATGATAATTGAGAAATATATAAAGTGGCTCGTAAGGATGCTAAGAAAGCAATATGCGATGCAAAGACATTAGCTTTTAGTGATTTATATAATAGATTAGATACTAAAGAGGGAGAAAAATACTTGTATAAGTTAGCCAAATAAAGAGATAGGAGTAGTAAGGATTTAGTTCAAGTGAAGTGTATTAATGATGAAGATCAAAAAATATTTTTCTTAGAAGATGATATTCAACAAAGTTGGATGAGATATTAAAAAAAAAAAAATAGGTGGATGAGATATTTTGCTAAACTTTTTAATGAAGATTATGAAAATAAGATTTACTATAGTGATCTTAGCACCCTAAATGAAAATAAAGATTCCTATTTTTATCAGTGTTTTAGTAAAACTGAAGTTAGAGAGGCTTTAAAGAAAATGAAGGGTGGAAAGGCTGTTGGACCTGATGATATTCCAATATAGGTGTGAAAATGCTTAGGAGATGAAGGAATTTCATAGCTTACTAAACTTTTTAATACTATTTTGAAGACTAAAAAAATGCCATATGAGTGGAGAATGAGTGTGTTAGTTCCTATTTTTAAGAATAAAGGTGATGCACAAGATTGTGCGAATTATAGAGGTATTAAGTTAATGTGTCATACTTTAAAACTATGGGAAAGAGTTATGGAGCATAGGCTGTGGCGTGATATTGATGTTTCTTAAAATCAATTTGGATTCATGTCAGGTAGGTCGACTATGGAAGCCATACATTTATTAAGAGATTTGATAGAGAAATATAAAGAAAATAAGGAGGATCTACATATGATATTTATTGATTTAAAAATAACATATGATAAAGTTCCAAGAGAAGTGCTATGGAGAGTTATTGAAAAGAAAGGAGTCAATAATGCTTATATTCAATTCATTAAAGATATGTATTCAGGAGCTATTACTTGTGTTCAAACACAAGGTGGATTGACAAAATATTTTCCTATTTCGGTTGGGTTACATAAAGAATCAGCCTTAAGCCCATATCTTTTTGCTTTAGTCATGGATGTTCTCACTAGACATTTGTAAGAGGATGTACCTTGGTGTATGTTTTTTGCTGATGATATTCTTCTTGTTGATAAGACTAGAGAGGGAGTTGAAGGTAAACTTGAATTATGGAGGTCAACCTTAGAGTCTAAAGGTTTTCGCTTGAGTAGATCTAAAACGAAATATATGGAGTGTAATTTTAGTAGTAATAGACCTAGTGAGGGGATTGTGACTTTGGGCGATCAAGTCATTAATAAGAGTACATGTTTTAGATATCTTGGATCTGTTGTTCAAAGTGATGGTGAAATAGATAGAGATATTATCAGCAGAATTCAAGTTGGATGGTTGAAGTGGAGGAATGCATCGGGCTTGTTATGTGATAGAAATGTACCCCTCAAACATAAGGAAAATTTCTATAAGATGGTAGTGAGGCCTGCAATGCTTTATGGTGCCAAATGTTGGCCATTAAAAGAGAAGCATAATACTAAGTTAAGTGTGGCAGAGATGAGGATGCTCAGGTGGATGAGTGGCTTTACCCTTAGAGATAGGATACGAAGTGAGCAAATACGTGAAAAGGTTGGAATAGCTCCAGTAGAAGATAAGATTAGAGAGAATCGCTTTAGATGGTTTGGTCACATAAAATGGCGGCCTTCCGATGACCCGGTTAGGAGCGTAGAGGTATTAGATTTGATTTATGTTAAGAAAGGTAAGGGTAGACCTAAAAAGACTTGGTTAGAAAATATCAGGAATGACTTTTCTTTATTAGATTTAAATGAGAATTTGACTTTTAATAGATCACAATGGAGAAAAATGATTCATGTAGCCGACCCCACGTAGTTGGATAAAGGCTTGATGTTGTTGTTGTTGTTGTTGCTGTAACAGTATATCATGCAATAATTTATATTTTAAGGTTTTATGAAAGAGCATGTTTCCTTATAATTTAATATGATTTAAAATTATAATTTATTTAATAATATTAAATATGATGATTTACAATGTAAAATTAAAGAAATTGATTTCTTTATATTTGAATTATTTTGATATTTAAAAACACTATTATTTAATATATTCTTTTGTTTTAAATTATACATAATTTTAGAATAAAATTTAAAATATCTTTTGATATTTAAATAGTTTGAAAAATGAAATATATGATTTTCAATAAATATTTAAAATTATTTTTATGATATTAAATTATTATTTTCTTTGATTTATATAAAGAGCATGACATTTTATTAAATTAAGAAAAATTCTTAAAAGAACTTTAATAGTTTAATTTTAAATTACTAGGTTAAATTGGATTTTTTAATCTTTGAATTTAATTAAAATGCTCAATTTTCTTAGTTTATGAATGAATTAAAAAATTCAAGTAAATTAGGCAAATCTTTATAAAAAAAAAGTCTATATTATGTAATTTTAGTTAATTTCATTAGCAATATTCATATGTTGACAAATTATTTAGATTGACTAACATCTTAGATTAGTAGAACCTAGACATCCTAAGATACACATAGATGATATTTAAGAAAATATTAACCTTTGTACTTTGGTTAATCAGCTGATTCCCTTCTAATCATCCTTATGGGTTTAGTGCCACATCAAAGTTTTGATTATTGGTGTGTAAGTTGCTTTGAATGGAACCAATGATATGCTTTAACGCATCGATCATTCCCTTTCTTAAGACATAAAGAGAGCTTAAAACAAGTAGTCAGTTAGCTTTCGATGACCACTATATATATGGTGAGACACTAAATGTATATAAGCTCAATGAGGAATGAGTTTTCTCTAAAGGAAGAGATAGAGTTGCACAAACTCTAGATAACACACCAAAAGAAGAGATTATGCATGGATGCAAAACATGTATTAACATACATAATGTTTATTTTATATTACACATGGCACACATGTTTAAATATACTTTTGCTCTATGAAATATGTGAGCACACAATCACATTTATGGCACATGTGTTTATGCATAAGCATAAGCATGGTATATTGTAGTATTCTAGTATAAAGATGATGCATTATGATATGAAAATAAATTTATATTTATTATATATCTTATTTTGGTGCTATATCTCATATGCATGACATTTCATATATATATATATATATATATAAGGTAATACTAGTCATCATAAAAGGGTTAGAATTGATAGAATCTTGCAATCCCTACACTTTTCTACTCAAGAAATCACCTTTTAAGGGTTCATCAAAGTAGGCTATACATCTAATAAAGGGACCAAAATAAGAAGAATCAACTTCTCAAATTTTATTTTACTTCACTCTTTCCTGCTTTCTTTTAATTTTGAGCAATTATAAATGTAAAAAAAAGATATTTGGTATGCATATTTTAAAATTTATCGATATAATATTATATGCAACATGAAATGTTATGCAATAAAAAATAATTATTTTAAATTCTACTCTCTTAAATTTATCTTTTATAACTTAAATGCATTTTCATCACAATATTTTTTATTACTTAATTTATCTATCAATAATTTATTTATAATTGAAGCTAAAATTTAGACAAAAAATGTAGGAAAATTATGGTTTTTATGCAATGATGAATGTAGTTGAAATGAATGGTAAGAAACCCAACCATTTGCTCAAACTCAAGGAACTAAAGAGCCAATATGTCTCAAGACTTCATAAAGACTTAATTTAATTAAAAAAAAAAAAATAGAAACCTCATCATAAGGGTCACTTTCTAGAAGACCATCCTCTTTGTGTTCCAACTTATGATTCTATAAAGACATAATACATTGTTTTATAAGAGTGATTACTTGTATAGTGGCCACTCTCACCACATGTCAAATACATTATATCAGAAGACTTAGAATTACAATTTTAATACATAAATTTTCTCTTAGTATGTTTGCATACCTTAGAGATAAAGTTTTGGGTTAGCTTGTCTTGATCAGGAGTGGCCGACTGCTAGTGATAGTTGTACTAATTTGCTTTGATAAAAGAGTTTAAAATTCTCCTTAAAAAAATTTGACTAAAATGCATTCTTAAGAGTATAGATATCCCAAGTTATTATTTGTTGATAGATATTAGCATGGAGCTTAAATCTAAACCTATTAATGATAGAATTATTAGGGTCTTGTATGATATCACATTATATTATTAGCTCATCGATCTAAACAACTTGCATAAAAAGTGTTGGATATTGATCCTTGATTAAGTATGGTCGATTCTTCTAAGAGTTAGTCATGTGATGTCAAAGGATAATACATCTACTTAAGTTCAAGCCAAGAATCATTTAAGAGGTTGCCCTAACCTTTGATGTGGACAATCCAAGTTCACTAGGTAATCTTTGGAATGGACTATGTTCATTCTAGCTAACCTTTTCCTAGTTGTCCTCTAGCAAGGTCTTGCAATCAAATATAGCTTCATGTTAGTGAGATAATTAAGTAAAAAATCTTATGATCAAGATAATAATTCACAGTAAAAAATATCAATTTTGACCCATATAGAAATTTCTATCATGATTATATATATATAACATTACAATGTAATATGAATCATAACCTAAACGAAATTCCTCAAAGTGACGAGTATATGACTCTTAGGAAAGTGACAATCGAGGTTGATTGGTAAAATGTCAACTAATGTCTTTTTTTCTACCAATTGTATCTTAGTGAAACCTCTTCTTTATTATGATAAATAGGTTACTCATCCATAAGGAATGGAAAAAAAAAAAAATCATAGTGGTCAAAACCGTGTTTTGTTGTAGAGTTTGAATCAAAAGATTGTGTTCCTTCACCTTCCTTAAAGTTATTTGGTTGTTTTGGATCAAGTTTGACTTATAAGTTACCCTAAGAAAATCTTAGAAGAGTAAGTAAAGTATGTACTGTTAAAATCTCCTTCATGATAATTCATCTCTATAAATTTGATACATGATAAGCACTATGTCTATGCTTGTATCATACCAATCCAACATATCTGGTTATGCTTACTTTCCTATTTTTAGGCTCCACATTACATGTGATTTAGCTACATATATGACCACTATGTGTATTGAGTGAAAACCTAATATATTAAAAACATCATAAAAATATTAATGAAGAAAGCTCAATAGTACTTCATATTTTATTTACACTATCAATCCAAAACAAAAGAATTTAGCTAGATATGAAGAAAAGTGAAGCATATTCATTTTCATTAATTGCATAGTTAAAAAAAAGTATAGAAGAAAATATATCACTAGATAATCATTAGTCTCTTATACACTTCTCCTTGAACTTACAGAATTGCTTCTACAAATACGAGTTAAACACTTAAATTGAATGTATCTAATATTTCTCTGAATGTCCTTAGTTGTCACACCTAAGGAAAAATCAGAGAAGCACTATAAAGAATAAAATTACATAAGTGATTGAACTCCTCTACTAAAATTACAAACATAATATTTATATAACACAGAAAATGAATTCTAGCACCCCCGCGCTCAAGACACTTGCACTGTGATGCCCATAAAATGAACTAACGTCACATAACTGAAGGGTTTTCCCCGCTGCTATGCTTGCTAATATGGACTCATTATTTAATGAATTGATACATCACTTTCACTGACAGATAATGTCCTAAAGAGTTATAACTATAGTGATGTAGCGCTGCTGACTCTTGAGCGCTACGATTCCCATGAGGCACTCCCTTGACTTAGCGACCATAGAATTTTGCATCGCGGTGCTGTGTAGACAAAGATTGGGCTTTTCGATGCTGAATCCTTTGATATTGCGACACTGTCAAATAGAGATTGTATACTTCCATGTCTATATTTGGATGCTCCTACAATGTCAATGATGGTTGTAAGACAATATTGTGTTCGACACAGCAGAGTTGTACAATACTTAACAATTTTGCTAATTTCCTGCATTGCCATTCACAAACATAACTAAAATAATACTTTTTCACTAAGAAATTAACACACAAAATATAACATTATTTACACTTATCAAATCTTCCATACCTTAAACTCTTGCTTGTCCTCATGTAAATAAAAGTTTATATAAAAAGTGATAGTAGAAAATTACTAAAATATAAGATAATACATAACTATGTAGAATTAGTAAAAATAAATCAAAGATATACTTCTAGTTTGAAAAAATACAAATATTTAATCTGAATTAATCATTCTTATTTTTACCTAATTTAAAATTATAGGTTATATATTTAATCTTTAACTTTTAAATGTTGAAGTGAATAATGTAGTTTTAATAATTGGATATGAGTGTAGTTAAAATTATAGTTTCATTAGTTCATCATTCCTTGCATTAGCTTTCTCATTTTATTCTTTATAGTTTTTGTCTAAGCTTGTATTTCAAATATCGAGCTTTCACTTATACCAATTTTTGAATGCACACATCTTTTTCTTTTGATATTTTTTTATTTCTTTTTTTCTTTTTAAGAATTATTTGTAGTTCTTTTTCTATTTTTTTTATGAAGTATATAATAAATAATTTTGAATATCAGCTTCTACTTTATGATTCTAGTACAATCTTAATAATTTCAATGTATGGGCTAAGATTACTAATACCATCTTCATGTTAGCTAAGATTTCAAATTTTAATCTACTCATATTTATATTTTAATAATAATTTTTCTCCTTATAATTTTTGAAAGTTAAATTCATAAAGGTATAGCATATAAATTCAAATTAGGATAATAGCTCAAATGGTTGAATGAGTTAATTATTAATTTTTCCAACCTATTAAGTATAAAGGTATAGCATATAAATTCAAATTAGGATAATAGCTCAAATGATTTTATTATTATTCTAATTTTTCATAACTTTTAATTATCAATTTTATAAAGGTTAATTAAATAATTATAACAAAAAAGTAATGGTAGGATAATTAGAATTTAAGCATGAAGAAAATTGGCTAATATGTAAATAAACACTACAACACAAGATTTCATGTGAATGGTAAAGAGCGCCTATCATTAACATAACGCAATTACAGGATAACCAGTGCACATGGTACCCAACATTCAATAATGACCCTCAAAGTCAAAATTTTCAATTAAGTACAACTACATAAGTCAATATCTCCCATCACTTCCTTTATTTCTATAAAATAAAAAAATAAAACAACAAAAATACATACTCATCCTTAAGAATTCTTTACTCCTCTAATCACATGGTTTTAATCTTTACCCACTATCTTTGATAATTTACAAAATTGTTTTGTCATGCATCCTGATGACACCATTAAGAAAATTTTTAATGATTGTGAAAGGATCAATCAATCCATATTTGTTTTTTCATGGCAATTCTTTTTCTTATAATCAAATAGCAACACATCTTACATAGGAAAGAAATCATTCAAGAAAACTTTACCACCATGTTGCACTAGATTAAGAGTTATCAAAGAAATTCCTTTTTTATTAAAATTTTAATAACTCTCTATATAATGATTAAAATCAGCCAAACTAAATTTTAAAATAAACTTGAGCTCGAGGCAGTTCCAACGAGACTAAGAACATCAAATGTGGACAAAAATGGATTTATTGTGAATTTTTAAAGTTCTGGACATTTAAAAAATAATTGATTTTTAATTAATTTTCAATCATTGGATGGTGGTGGCAATGATTGCACTACTGTTGAGTTGTTCTAACAGGTGGATTACACATGGAGTGCAACAGCGTGCCACTTAACCATGCCGGACATCTAGAATAGCTGTCTGATCTCACATGATTGAAACAGACGATGGGATTAAGCCACATCACCCCACACAATTTTGGGTATACTGAGTTCAAAATTGGTCGACTGCACACAGAATGAAAGGGGGTGACATAGCAAAATCTAGGCCGTCCGATTGTGCATTCTGTGTAATCAGATGGCTTAGATTGAATCTAAGCCAATGTAGTTCAAAATTGACTAGAATTTCAAGTGCCTATAAATTTCGATCTGACTATCCAAATTTGATGAAATTTGAAATATAGGATTTAGATAGCATAACTTTTCAATCCATGGAGCTTTAAGGCTCCATGCATTGGGATTTGGGAGAAATTAAGGTTTTATCATAGAAAGTAAAATGAGGATAATTTTCTAACCTTTTGGCAGATTTTCAAGATTTTGAGTTTGTTGGAAAGTTGGAGATATCCTCTTTAAAATTATAGATGACCTAGAGGTGTGGTTCTAGCTATATTAAAAGTTGAGTTGAGAAGTTTCCTTTATCTCTCTAGATCCCTTTCTCTTTATCAAAATAAGATTTTGGGGCTTGGGTTTGTTGGAGAAATGCTTGTGAAATTATGGGAAATGCTTAGAAAAGTTGGGGAAGGGTTTTGGGGGTTGGAGAGAGAACTGAGAGAGTGTGTGTTAATTGAATGAACTCATTTTGGACCTTTTGGCTAGTTCAAATGCTAAAGACTGAAATAGAGGGCTGAGATTGATTTGGAAGGATGTTAGGATGTTTGACATATATCTTAGAGTAGTTAGAAGGAAGAGAGAAGGACAAGCCACTTCAAAATGACTTGGAAAGGTCATTTTCTCCTCTTATGGGCATTTAGGACCATTTTTCTTGGCTTAGGCTTAATCCAAATGTTAGAGCTGGTTTGGTGATGTTTGAGAGGCTTCTATAATAGTTTAAGCTGCTAGAGTTAGAGGGAAACAACTTGTATGAGCTAAATTAGCAATTTGATCTCATACGAAAGTTTGTTGACCACATTGACCAGTCAAATGGTCAAACCAGTGAGGTGGCATCCAACGAGACCTAATGAGCTTGTGAGGTAGTTTGGAAGAAGTGTGAAGCCATGGGTTTGATATTTAAGCAAATGCATGAGAATGGAGAGGGTTTTGACCCCTCCAATTGTGTTGACCAAGTCAAATTAAGGGATATTTGTCTTGGGAAAAATTTGGACATGGTGGGTTATCAAATTAAATGATTTTGAGAGGTTAAATTGGTTTGAAATGGCTTGAAGGATTGAATTTGACATTAGTGTGGGTTAAGGGTTAATTTGGTCAACCATGATTGACTTTGTCAACTTGGTCAACCCATGGGATGGGTTTAGGTCCAAGAAGTTCAAATGAGTGATTTGAGACCAATAGAGATGGTCTCATGCAATGGAATGGTCATTTGCATTGAAATACCATTTTGACTCTTTATGGGCAATTTGATCAAAGTGAGTTGACTTGGTCAACCATACATGATAAAGGCTTGGATTTGAGTCCAAATCATACCTAATAATGTTTAGTATGCATTAGAGATATTTTTAAGGTTTGATTTTACTTAACCAAATTGAGGTTTTGGGAAAAGTCATATTTTGCCCTTAAAGGGCATTTTTGTCATTTTGACCCCTAGTCATCTATGGGTCAAACTGGGTCCTCCAAAATGTAGTTTTTTGTTCAACATATCATAAAAAGAGTTATGTACATATTCAAGTATTTTGGGAAAGGTCCCGAGGTCAAATTCCATAAGGCATGATGTTTAATGATATATGCTATAAATATTTGAAGGCTTTGCAGTCTTTAAATTTCAATTGAGTTTTTAGGGTTAAAGGTGTCAGTTTGGACTCAAATTTGGAGGGTTAACCATAGGGACATGACTAATAAATATACAATTGATAGATCATGAATCATTAGTTATTTAACTGGGTTTTAAAGTTATTGGAAAATCAATTACAAAGGGTTTTAGGACATAGGACTTTATTCTTGATAGAAATTTTGGATTTAAGTTGGGTTATGGATTTGATTGATTGAATTAGAATTATCCACATAAAAAATAATTAAGTGGATGATTAGATATGATTAAAGCTTGATTGAAGATTAGATTGAAGTCGGGGTTGAAGATTGATTGAATGTTTAATTAAGGTTTGGATTGAAGATTGATTGAAGGTTAAATTGAGGTCTAGATTAAAGATTGATTGAAGGCTGGATTAGAGTTTCATTGAAAACAAGATTGAGGTTTGATTGAAGACTAGATTGAGGTTTGATTGATGACTTGATTAAGATCTGGAATAAAGTCTGGATTGAAGTCTAGATTGAAATATAGATTGAAGATTGATTGAAGTATAGATGATTGGCAGCTAGATGATTGTTAACCATCAGATCAACAAGTATTTTAGTGAACATAATTCAGGAAATTTAGGTATTTTTTGTAAAATATATACTTGATATTTTTGAAATAGTGCATGTCTAAAACTATAATAAAATATTTAGGCACAAAAAATAATGTTGTAGAATAATTAAACCTTTAAAATATAGCTCTGCACAATCTCTGGTGACTTGGTAGAATTTTAAGTTAGTAAACTTTTACTGCATAACACTAGCTTTGATTGCTAAAAGGCTACATAGAGGGTAAATATCTAAAATTTTATAATTGGCCTTATTTATAGTTAATTGTTTATCTGCATAATTATAATGTTATGTGGCATGATTCATATGTTGTTCATCTTTGGATGATTATATATATATATATATATATATATATATATATATATATATATATATATATATATATATATATATATATATATATATATATATATATATATATATATATATATATATATATATAGTTACAAAAATTTAAAAGGTATGACAACCAGGAGTAATGGGAGGCTAAGAATTTTGGAGTTATGTATGGGAGACACAAGGGATAGAGCTTTATTACTTTTTGCTATGCACTATGTGGACCTCGAAAGGGATCCGACACGGTAGAGAGTGCAGAGGGTATATGACCGCACCATCCTGAGGGATAGAAACGATCGCAGTCCTCAGTGCCCTTTGCAAGCTAGCTAATAGGAGGGTAGATTAGATCCTGCATATGATCAACCATTGAGGATAATGGATCTCACCAGCGCACCCCGATGGGTGATAATATGCATGACCTGATTAGTGTCACGGGGTTTCTCCTTGCCAATACATCAGCTTGAGTGGGGTTTATTTATTATGGAGTTTCATTTCCCACGGGCGCAAACTCCCGTGGTTAATTACCTCTCGAGCCTAGGGCCCAATAAAACTCTCGATTAAGGATCTGGTATTATTCTTTCCAAAATGGGGATTTATACACAAAGGGAGAGTAAGAAATCATACTCAAAGGGAAAGTAAGGGCTCAACTCAGCTTAGTCAACATTTGTGGTTCATCTCAGCATCCGGAGGGACTAAGGCAGTGAAGAGATAATAAATAAAAGGAATTCACACATTCAAATAATACATATGGAAAACATGGAAGTGACGTCATCTATGTGATGTAGATAAGCAGGATTTATAGTTACTAAAGAATAGGGAACTTACCCGCTGTTTATGCATACTACAAGAAACCCAATGTAGTAGCCTTGAATCCTAGATCTAAGATGGGTTTAGTGTTATACCCAACTCTAATATCCGTGTCCTAGCTAATGCAATATGGACTTATATCTTGCTTGAAAAGGAAAGTCATCTAACCATCTAAGCACATAAAATCCATGTTATCTAATCTTTATAAAAGATAAGTAGGTAGATCAATTTTTGGAAGTAGGGTCAACATCTGGAGAGTTTCCTAATTGATCCTAGACTTATGTAGGGTGAATGAAATTAAAGTTTTAATTAATGAGTTTCTAATGTAATGCATGCTAATTGAAAGGTCCAAATCAGGAATGCTTGAGATTTTAAAAACATACTTATAGAAAATAATTTTTAGAAAAGATTGGGTCTCCTCAGGTTCGTCACTTCATCCTCATAGGCTAGATTATCCAGACTCTACCCGCAGGCGAGGAGGTGTCTTATTAGCAAGGAGGAAGAAGAAATACATTAATATGCGTGCGACCCCGAACAACTCTGGTTATTCCTTAGGTCGTCAGATTTCTAAATTATTTAATTCTTAAAATTTTAGAATATTGATTATGTGTAGAAAAGATTTTTATCCTAAAGAAATTTAAGAAAAGTAGATAATTTCTACTACACAACCAATGTAAACACATCAATATAAATCAACCAAAGTAGAGTAAAGAGAAAGTCCATGACAAGTTCCATAAAAGTACAACCTAGGGTCTGTAGAAAAGTAATGGTGGGCAGACCCCACCGACAATATCCTAGATTCTAATCCTAGCAAATGATGCAAGTACTAAAAGCCAGGCCTTTTGTTTTCAAGTTTTCATCTTTGAGTGGACCGTTATTCTCCGGATCATCTCCCTTCAGATCGTCCTCTTTAGGCTCCATATGATTTGTCCTCCAAGAGCGTACCCAAATGAATAAGAAATTCCCCAAGAGGGGGCCTTTCTTTTTCTCTTTGGTACCTTATATTTGAAATGCCTCACTTTTACAAACTTTCACAACTCGATTACATCAAATTAAATTACATATAAAAAATAAAAAATCTAGACTCAAACTCATATATGGTTATCCTAATATAATTCACAAGCAGTTCATATATCACATCTCAAGCAATTAATATTTTGTGCAGAAAAGATAAACACATTTGGTCATGCTCTTTTAATTTTAAAGGTGGCTGAGTGATTTCTAGAGCATCTGCAAAAAATAGCATTAGTCTTTAAGACTTCAATTATTATTACTCCCTTTATTTAGCGCTGCATGAGCGTGGTCAACTACATAAGACTTGATTAGTACCAAAGCAGACCTAGCCCATGGGTAGTCTATAGCATAAATCATACCATAATCAATGTCTAGAAAGTATAATAAACTAAAGCTCAATCACAACACAACAGAGCAAAGTGATCAATCAGTACTCGTGTCACACATACACCAGCACAACACATAAAGCTTTAATTGAAGTATAAATATTAATGAATTAGGATCAATTTTAGTTCATTTTAGTTTTTTGATCCATTTTAATGCTTAGGGCTGTAATTATTGAAGTTTAAATTGCATTAACCAGTTTTGGAAGTTTTTGAGTCCTCCTATAGCTAAGCTAAGGGGGTCCAAAATGTCACTATTTAAAATGGGCTAAATTTGGTTAAGTATTATGGCTTAAGGGGAGTAGTTAGGCTTTGATTTCGCTAGATTTGGAGTTTTCTAGTCCAAATTATAAATTTTAGAAGTTTTGGACAATTAAGGAATTATTAAAATTAATAAATTAGGGGTGTTTTAAGGATTTTGATCCAAATAAGCTCCAAACTGTTTGTAATCACCCTCAAAGGTCTGAAACGGCCTAAAGAAGTGTTTCCAAGTGTTTGAGGAAAATTTAAAATTTTTAATTAAGTTAAAATGGTGATTTTTAATTAAGGTTCAGATTGAAATCCAATTAAGGAGCCATAATTATTTAAGATTAAGGATTAAATTTTGAAGAGTTAAAGGTATTATGGGTAATTTTGTGATTTAAAATAGATTTACTAGAATTTTCTAAAGTTATCAAGGCCTAATTATAAGTTAAATTAGAGTTTATTAATTAAGGGGTTCAAAGGCTCCTAAAAATTCCTAAAAAATTTTGAGAGATTTAGGATATTACTAAGTTTATATTTTTCAAGCTTTATGTCAATCAGAAGTTTATCCTAGCTCCTAGAATTTTTAAAATTCACTAGACGAGTCCTTAATTATTGTCCTTAGGGTGTCACCATGTTGAATGAGTTTGAAGCAAGTTTTGAACTAAACCTTGGATAATATGCAAGAAAATGCAGCAAAAACAAAACACATTAATTCCTAGGAACTAGGAGGGCCTAAATTAAGTGCTCGTGCATCCTATGCATGTAAAAGATGATAAAATGGGTAATTAAGAGAGCTTATCAAAGCGATTAGTGAACGATTGAAACTCGACCACCCACTAATCACTCCCCCATGAATTCCATTCATGTGTATAACTCATGTTTAAAATCTCATGCAGTGGATCTCCCAAAATTACAGATTAAAAATATATGTAATTTAAAAATAATTTAAAATACATATATTAAATAAATTAATTTTAGAAAATAATGTAATTCAAAATAATTCAAATGTTCATACTCATGGGAGATCCACTGGTCACCCGAACAAGAATTCAAAATCATTTGAAAATAATTTTGTAATTTCAAAATATTTAACATATTATTTAATTAAATAATAGTTAAATAATATAAATAATTAAAATATGCAAAAATAATACCAGAATAACATATTATAATATGTGAAAATATTTTTAAATAAAAATACATATTTTTTTAAAAATACGAGGTATTATACGTTAAAATCTAATTTAAAATGAAATAGCTACAAATTTTTAAAGTTTAAAGCATTAAAAGCTATATTTAAAAAATAATTTTTGTATAATTATTACTTGAAAATAATTATTAAATCAAATTAAATTAAATATTAAAGCTTTTGGAATTTCAAATAATTTAATAAAAATAATTTTTTAATTTTAGAAAATAATTAAATTCTAAAATTAATTAATTAATTATATAAATAATTTAAGTAATTAATAATTAAGTAAAATATTTAAAATAAGAAAATAATAATTATTTAGATTTAAATAATTAAGAAAATTTTTTATTTTAAAAAAAATAGAATAAAAAAAATAATAAATTTGAAAAAACATTTATATATTAAATTATATAATTATTACTTAATAAGTTAAATTTTTAATTAGGCAAAAATTACAAAAAATATAGAAAATATACCTTAAATTTTAATCAATTTAAAATAAATTATGTATAAATAATTTTCTATTATTTTTAAAATAATTAAAAATAATAGTTATAAAATAATTTAGAAATATTTTATATTTAAGTATATAAGTATTTAATTAATTAAATAATTATAAACTAATTAAAATATTATAATTTTTAAAGTCAAATATTAATAAAATAAAGCTCTAATTTTTAAAATAAATAAGCATCTTTTATAAATAATAATTAAATAATGATTATTTGAGAAAAAATAATAATAAAATAATGGTAAAATAATTTTAAGATAACTCAAAAGAAATTGATAATAATAATAATTAAAATAATAAGAATAATTTTTAAAAATAATTTAAAATGGTACAATAATATTAAAAATAATAATTTAAAATAACGATTTAAAATAAAAATAATAATTATTATAAATATTATTATTAATATATTTAAAAAAGTTTAAATAATACTACTAGTAATAATAATAATAATAATAATAATAATAATAATAATAATAATAATAATAATAATAATAATAATAATAATAATAATAATAATAATAATAATAATAATAATAATAGTACTAATGATAATAATAATAATAATAATTT
The DNA here is from genome assembly GCA_016618105.1 of Dendrobium huoshanense. Classification (NCBI taxonomy): domain Eukaryota; kingdom Viridiplantae; phylum Streptophyta; class Magnoliopsida; order Asparagales; family Orchidaceae; genus Dendrobium; species Dendrobium huoshanense. Next base: position 67,916,918 of record CM028351.1, read on the forward strand.
AAACAATAATTTTTAGATTTTCAGATTAAATTAATTATTATTATATTACCATATATTTTATTAAAGAAAATTATTATTAACGTTATAATTATTTATAAATTAAATATAAGCATTAATTGATAATTAATATAACTAATACATAATTAAAATTTTAAACTAATTATATTTTTAAATTATAAGAAATATTTTTCTAAACATTTTGATATATAATACTAATATTTTTTATTTAAAAATAGTTTAAAATTAAAAATTTTTAACAAAATCTTATTTTAAAATACTTAAAAAAACTAATTTAATTTAATTAAAAAAAAAGAATTGACAGCGGCATCTCTCGGGGTTACGCTTGGCGCCCAAAGATTCACCGATTCAAACTGCGTGGTGGCGGCAGAGCAATGATCTTGTCGCCATGCAATCATCTCCATATGATTGATACGGTGGCAGTCATATTCGATTTTAACTTAAATGAGTTAGCGGCCTACGAGAATCATCTGATCATCTGCTGTTGTGAACGAATGATTATGATCATGTTAGACGACCAGCGCAGTGACAGACCGTACCACGAGAGTTGATTCAACAGCTGATATGGTGAGATCTGGACTGTTAATCGTAGGATCAATAGTCCGAGGCTCGCCCTACCCATGCAAGTTTCAATCTGAGAACCCTAAATCATTTTTTAACTCATTCTCTCGAACGAGTCAATCAAACATAATGAAACTTTAAACTTAGGTAGAAATAATGAAGAGCAAACATGGGGTATCATTTTCACAGTCTAAAACATGTTTAATGAAAATCTAATTATCTAAGTGTCTTAGGCTAAGATTTATGATTTTACCTAATCCTTACAATGGATTCAGGAGATCTTGGGCTTGTTGCACTTGTAGACAATCCACACTCCTAGTTGTAAAAGGAATCATGAGCTCTCGATTCCTAGATCAACAGGAAATCACCTTGGAACGTAAATAGTCTCGGTTCATCGGTATTCTCACCTCCGGTGAGTGTTTAGCGGTGGACTTGAGTGGAAGAAGGTGGGGAGATGCTAGGGAAGATCACACATGAGAAGAATCGGCGTGGGGGAGCTTAGGATGAAAGTAGTTGCAAGAGAGCTCTTCATGAAGCCCTAAAATCCCTATTTATAGCCTTAAGCATTCAATAGACAGTTGAAATTGCTCCTAAGGCTAACTAGAAGGGAATTAGATTGAATTAAATGGGATTTGAGTGAGAAGAAGCAATAGGAAAGATTTAAATGTATTAAACATGATTAATTTGACCTAAATAGGTCAAATTTAACCAAGGAAGACTTAGGTTGACTAAATCAAGGCTTGACTTGGTCAACTTAGTTGATTTGACCCAAGGGATGAGTGGATTGGGTCAAGGATAGGTTTGAATTGAACTGAATTTGATTTAAGCCCATCTAGGCTAATTGGGTCAACCTAGGTTGACCTGGTCAGCCAGGTTAACCTAGGACATGGGTTAGGGCCTAGTGAGATGGGTCTGACCCACTGAGTCCAAAGGAGGTTGTATCTGAACTTGAAAAGATATGGATTTAATTTAAAATCAAATGGAAGGAGTTTTGGTCAATTTGGTCAACCCAGGTTGACTTGGTCAACCTGGTTGACCCAGGGCCATGGTGAGGGCTCATCAAATTTGGTTTAACCTACTAAATTAAATGGGAGGGGTCTTGGGACCTGGCATGGTCAATTTGATCAAGTCAACCCTTTGAAACAAGGGTTTGGAGAAAAATAGGGTCAACACACTGCAGATTTATTTACATTTTGTTTCGCACATTATGCTTTGAATTCTAAAACCTACTTAGTTGTCTACATAACCTCACACTATTATGACTACTTCACTATAAGTCTACTGTTAAGTTTGGAATAACTATTTTTTTAAGTCATTGGTTTTAAAATTAAGAAGAAATGATTTTGATAATGCAATCTTTATAATTGTGTTAACTCATTCTATTTTATGCATTTCATTTTCAGGTCATGGCAAAGGTAAAGGGTCATAAGGCTGATTTTCTAAATTGCACTGGTGTATAGGTACCATTTCATCTTTTTTTTTTTTTTTTTTTTTTTAAGATTTTTAATAGTCATGGAATTTCTATATTCTTATCCTTTATATGCCTAATGTTGAGGACTATGATATCAAGAATCTATAATATATACTTTTGTGGATAAATTAAAAGAAATGTATCTTCTATGGATAAGTAAATGTTATGTCTAGTAGGAAAATTATAAGATATGGTGCCTATTATTTGAAAAGAAAATTGATATAAAAGTTATTGATCTGTATGGTTCTACATTTGTTCTTCCCCCACCCAACATGGTGTGACTTGTATCTTTGTGTCATGCTAGGTTGGGTTACGACAGTTCTTTTGGTATCAGAGCCTTATTTGGAGAAATAAATTTTAAGTAAAGCTATAAGAATTTATTCATCATCACATGAGAAAGTTATGGGTAGTATCATATATATATATATATATGATGTCACCGTCTGGTGGGTTAGAAGCACAATTGATGTGTGAGACCCAGTGCAGGGGTTCTTCTAGTAGGACTGAGGATGTGGATCGATATCTGTAGATATTTTTTAGGCTAAAGCTTCCAAGATTCAAGGGTACTGTTGAGCCTAGGGTTATAGAGAATTGGATGATGAGGTTAGAAAAGGCCTTTAATGGTATGGAATATCCTCCTAAAAGGAGTGTATCTCTGTCTATATTTTTATTAGATGGTGAGGCTTAGTAATGTTGGCAAGGCCAAATGCAAGAAAAATTTTATGGGAACTTGAATTCTTTGATTAGTTGGGAGGAATTTATTAATGTATTTAGTATATGGTTTGTACCTCCATCTACTTGACAGAAGATGTAGGAGACATCTCTGAGAATGGTTCAGGGGAGCCGAACTATGATGTAATATAAATCAGAGTTTACTATTTTTGGCAAAGTTTTCTCTACAACTGGTTAGCACTTTGAGCGAGAAGTGTTACTTATTTTCTGAGAGGTTTACGATGTACTCTAAGATAGTCGTTGATTCCATTCAAAATTACTATTTTCTTAGATGGTTGAGCAAGCCTATTTGATTAAAAATGAACTGACTACTACTATACAGTAGTGAGTTGTTAGTAGGAAGAGATTTGATGGAAAGCCATCCAGGAGTGGGAGTAGATATTCTTGAATGAAGAGTATATTTGGTCCCTATGATCTTAGGAATGGTAGTTCGTCTAGGCAAATTTTTGTTGGTGGTAGTATGACCAATTTTGGCAATTTTGTATAGATATGCTCAAGCAATGGGAGGATACATACAACGACATGTTATCAAATTCAAACTAATGTTTCCATTATGGGTAGAGTGAACAAAGAGTTGTAGAATGTTCACATGAAGCACATAATCAAATTTGATGTTTATTCTAAGAGCTCTGTCAGATTAGTGGGAAGATCGAGGACTATTCCACCTTAGGGATATACTGATGCAGTCTACGATAAGGTAGTGGCCTTATGATAAAGAGATGATATGCAAGTGATTAGAGAGGGCCTAGTTGTTTAACTCTAACTCTGATTCGACCATATATAGATAGTCTGACTCATCAAGACATTATGGATGCTCTAGATGTAGTGATATGTATGGCTCATATTTTAGCTACTCCTCATTATATTTTATTTGATTCAGATTTTCTTTCATTTATTTCTGATAGATACTTTGACCTCCTATATTTAGCTTTTGTACTATTATCTTGTACCCTATCTATTCTTCTTCCTTTTGGAGATAACATGATTGTCAATAGATTTCATCTCAGTGAGTTAAAATTTTCTAAAAGAAAGTGGAAGTTTAACATGTTAGTTATTCCTAAGTTTGGATTTGATATCATGTTGGGCATGGATTGGTTGAGTCGGTATAAGGCTCATATTGATTGTCTGAAGAAGAAAGTGACTTTATTTCTTGAAAGTGAGAGTTTCATATTTCAAGGAGTGGGAAGTGTTCTGTCATGTCTATGATCAGCTCTAAAAATAAATAAACTTGGGAAAAGGGAAAAATGGTATTTCTAGCTTCTGTTAGAGATATGAGAGTAGATTCTAGATCATTGGATAGTATTCCCATGGTACATGAATTTTTGAACATTTTTAATGAAGTGTTGGTGAGCTTACCACATGATAGAGAACTTGAGTTATGTATATATGTATTTCTATTACAGTCTGTTTGATTAAAAAAAGTTGTTGACCGCATACATAGTTAAGGTCAATAAGCTCCAATCTTCAAAGCTCTATATAAATTGACACCTAAAGAGCTTCAGGAGTTGGCTGATAGATATTTTATTCGGCCTAGTGTTTCTTCGTGGGGAGCATCTATTTTTTTCATGAAGAAGAAGGACAATATTATGTAAATGGGTATTGATTACAGGAAGAATAATAAGATAACTATAATGAATAAGTACCCTCTACAACAGATTGAAGATTTATTAGATCATCTTACAAGATCATCTATATTTTCAAAAATTGATTTAAGATCTGGATATCATCAGTTGAAGGTTAAAGAAGAGGATATTGCCAGGACTGCTTTTGGCCTAAGATATGGACACTAAGTTTTTAGACATGCCTTTTAGGGTGATTAAAACTTTAACATATTTTATTGATTTGATGAACAAGATCTTTAGGACTTTCTGGAATAATTTGTGATTGTAATTATTTACGATATTCATGTATATTCTAAGTCTGAAGAACACTATGCATTTTATCTGAGAAAAGTTTTGAAAACTCTAAGACAACATCAACTTTATGCTAAATTCTCTAAGTGTGCTTTCGGGTAAGAGTATCATTTTTTTGGGACATCCAATTAATAGTTCAGGTATATTTGTTGATCCCTTAAAAATTTAAGCAATTTTTAATTGGCTAAGGCTAACTACGATATCTTGGGCACAATTTTCTACGTATGGCAGAATATTATAAGAAATTTGTGAGAGATTATTTTAGATTTATATGCCTGTGACTAAACTAACTCATAAGTCAATGATTTGGAATTTTATACCTGAGTGCGAGCAAAGTTTTTAGATACTAAAGAATTGTCATAACTCAACCTAATATGACCCCGATACCACACAAGTCATACCGTGTTTGATTATGGCAAGATTGACCTCCAAATATGGTTGGAGAAATACTAAAACAAAACTTTTAAATTATATACTACACAGAACCACTATTAAATGCAATATAAAGTGAAAGATTATCGAATCTTAAAATATTTTTTATATATCATCTAAAAATATATACAATATAAAATTTATCTATAATAACGCTTTACAACAGACAGAAACATAAAATAAATTCTAATCCTACAAAAATAAAAACTAACAAAAATATAACTACAACACAAATCAGTCTGATATCCAAAACCACTCAACGCACTCTTTACCCTTCTCCTGGCCTGAAAATAGAAACAAAAATAAGAATATGCTAACACAACTCAATAGGTTATCGTAACCTAAAATAAAAATCAGTAAATGAAACTAAAAGAACTGAAAATATTGTGCTGTAAGATTATTGTATGGAAAACCGAGACTCATTTAAAAGTAAAAGCTGAAATTGAAACCAATTAAATCATAACTAGATATTCATTTTATCAGAATGTTTCTCAGACCAAATTTTTATATATCTTTATAGTATCGTTAACAGAATCCCACATCGTAGCCCATAGGCACTGCCATAAAAAAATCATACCTCGATTGCCCACTAGCACTGGCATAAAAGATTCCACCTTGATTACCCATTGGAGCCGGCCGCAGAATGGAATTTCACCTCGGTCACCCACTTGCGCTTGTTGAAACTTATTAATTATGTGTTAGGTTGTTAGACCTAATCTTATATCCCAGCGGCTAACTAGGGGGGGTGAATTGGTAATTTAAAAAATTTAGGCCCTCTTAAAGTTTAAACCTAAACAAAACGCTTTAAGGAAACATTTTATGGATTTTTCAACCATAGATTAACCACAGAAACAGTAAAGTAAAAAAGTAGCAGAAAATAAAAGACACAAGATTTATAGTGGTTCGGTCAAACACGACCTACATCTACTCCCCGGAGGCACCCTCCGAGTATTTCACTAATACCAATAGTGTCTCTCATTTTGCCCCCACAGTAATACGGAGAAGCCTTCACAAAACTCTCTTCCACCACTACCCAGTGCGACAGAGAATCGTCATCTTTTTACACCCTCCAATTATAGGCAGAGAACCTTTCCGCTGTTTATACTCTCCAAGTGTACGCAGAGAACCTTTACGCTGTTCACACTCTCCAAGTGTAGGCAGAGAACCTTTCATCCTTTCACACTTCACAGAGTGTCGGCAGAGAACCTTTTGTCCTTTCATACTTCACCAAGTGTCGGCAGAGTACTGGATCTCCTTGAAAGATCTTCTCACAAGAAATCTAGAAGGAAAAGAGAAAAGAGTGGTAATCACAATTCACAAAGTTGAGATTCTTACCTTTGAGTACCAAGTGAATCCTTCACACTCCAATGGTAAGAACTCTCCTTCAAACACTCTCTCTTACTCTCTCATTCACTCTTATTTCAGTAAGCACAAAGACCAATTATCAAAAAGATTAAAGTACAGTTTACATTGGACCTTTTATATGAAAGACACGAAAAACTGTAAAAAAACTACAATTTTTCAATTATGTACATACTTGATCGTCCCGTACGATCGAAATTCATACTTACGAATAGTGTAAAAACAGTTGCATACGAACCCCAATGTGTATTGGTACTAAATGACTTCATACCCGATCATTATCCCTTACGAACATGGTTCGTATGGTACGAACAGTTATTTTCAACCTCGTTGAAAGATAGCTACAGGACGACTCTTAAGGTTAAGAAACATAGCACATCGTCCTGGGACGAATGTGCAAGTTTTTTTGGACAATCAGAATAAAGCATGAGTTCAGAGGACATCGTCCAGGGACAAACAGGGTAAATCATCTGGACGAACAGTTCAAATCATGGGTCCAGAGGACATCGTCTAGGGACGAACTAGGTATTTTGTCTAGACGAACAGTTCAAGTCATGGATCCAGAGGACAGCGTCTAGGGACAAACTAACTATTTCGTTTGAATGAATAGTTCAAAGTGAGAAATTCAGGGACGAATTTGGAATTTCGTTTGGACGATTAGGACTTGAAAAATTTCTTCGCTTTTTGTTCGTTCCATTTCTCTTTGAGGGGTATAACTGACCTTATCATCCCGTACGAACATGGTTCATCCCGTACGATCAGTAAAAAAATTTAACTTTTAAAGATCTCCCTTAGTGTTTTGTGTGCTAGGTTGCTCAATTACAATCACACTCTCTCAGACTCAATAAAGTGAAAAATACATACTTCAATTTACAAAATATGATATGCTGAATTTGATTTGAAGTCTTCAGTAGTCTAGAGTACAATTTCTTGAAATGTTAGTCCACACAAGAGCAAAAACAATTCTTCTAAAAAATGTTAGGAGAAAATAATAATTAAGAATAATAATATTTGGAATAATCAAAACTATATAATTTGCAAGAATGTAAGATATGCAAAAGCTAAGTAACAACTCTCTTAACAATCTCCCCCTTTTTTATGATAGCAAAATAATTATTGTTTGTAAAATTTTCAAGTTCTTTAGTATGTCCTAAACTCCCCCTGAATTGATAAGCATGTGAGAATAAGAGGTATTTGAACATAAAAATTTTGTTTTTAAAATTTTAAACAAACACTTAAACACAAAGAAAAAAAAATCAATTAAACAAAAATAAACAATGATAAAACTAAATGCAATGTTATGAATATACGAACAATATTTTCTCTCCCTTTTGACAACAGCAAAGGAGAAGAAGAAAAAGAACAACTAAAGAAATGCTAGAAGTCATATGATAATTCTTTAATAATTAATCCTTTGAAAGAGATTGAGATATATTTTATAAATAAAATTAAAGAACATTAGAGAAATAGAATGATTCATAAGATTTAAGAAGAGATATAACATAGATAAGAGAAAAAATATCAGAATCATGAGTCAATTTAGACAATTGTGATAAACAAAATCATTGCAAAGTATATGAATATAAAATTTATATATTTCAAATTTCAATACTAAATGAAATCATATAGAAGATTAATTTGAATTTAAAAATTGAAAGATTAGGGAAAAAATCAACTACCACATATGGCGCGTTGCGCATCTTTACAATATTTGTTGCATAATTTTGTGCATATTTTTACTTGTAGGCTTATTTTGTGTCTCTTTTTCACATTGCGAACCATTGCGCATTATTTTGATTTTTGTTCATTTATACATTTTCAAGAGTAATCTTAATCTTTCCAGAATCAATAATCTAAAATCTCAAATTTCTCTAAGTAGAGTAATATTTATATTGATAAGAGAAATACAAAAATAAGAAAACATCATATTTACGATAATAATATAAGAATTTTGTTAGTCTAACAAGAGACATGAGATTGACATTTTTAACTAGATCAAGTTATAATCACACCTTAAATTTTGAAAATTTAGATTTTTAATGAATTTAATTTTGAGTTGCAATTCAAGATATAACACTATTAAGATTAAAAATTAGAAAGATGATCATATATGCTAATACACATTTCAAACAGATAAAAGCAAGATAAGATTTTTATTGATATCATTGGTAGAAGATAGTACATTGTGCATTCAAGATATCAATAATAACATTTTTTTAAATACAAAAAAAAAACATAAACTAGCAACATAAAAATAAAATAGCTAACATTACATCACATCACATCAAGTAGAAAAAATCATAAGGAAATACATACATCACTCAGAGGGGCCCTGATCTGGAGGGGGTGGCATATTGTAGAAGTTAAAATAGCTACTAATCATAGCCATATTCACGTTTATACCATCTATTTGCTCTCTCATCCAACCCATATCCTGCTAATGTTGTATATCCTACTATTGTAGATTAGTTTCAATTTGATCAAAGCGTTGATCAAAATGAGTCTCATGATGATCAAACATGTGAACCAAATCTTAAAGACTAGGATCACCAGTAGGTGCAGGTGCATCTCCCATCTCCTCTTCTGAGTCACTAATAATATATTGTTCATCTTTATTAAATATGGCTTGAAAAGATCTATCATTGTAGTATAGTGGCTCCTCTAGATTTTGAACTGGATGGACTAAGTCATATTTCTTTTCCAAAATATAGGTCACAAGATGTCCTAAGGAAATATTTTTCTTTCTCTTATGGGAGACATGACCAATCTCAGAGAGTCCATACATGTAGTCAATGATAAGTTGGGCTTCATCAATGGGTTGGCCAGTCAAAATCAAATAAATTACTATAGAAAGAAGTGGTGTGATATTTATTCTATCACCAGTTTTAAGAATTATGAAAGTGCGAAGAACATGCTGGATGATACGAGCATTGCGGTTAAGAGATGCTACCTTAGGAAAATGGCCTACTCCTTTATGTCCTCTAATGACTAGATTCATTTCTGTCCAGTCAAAAGTTGGTGAAAGAAGTCAAAGTGTGGGCTCTAATCCCTTGAGTCCTTAAGTTTAAGAATATTCCCAAATCCTCCTTAGTGATTTCTACTTTCTTCTTAAAAACATACGACCTAATCACAGTTTGGTCAGAGTTGAAGAACATGTTGGCAAGAAAGTAGTGGAAAGTCTCCTTATTGTAGAGATGGATCAGAGTGAGAATAAGGCCAAACTGGGTGGAAGCAAATAGGTGTATTACCTTGAAGTTGAGTTGTTCTTGAAGAAGAACTTTCGAGGGAGTGATTTTGGTTGATGCAAACCTAGGGAAGAACTCCTCATTTTCTTTTGAAAGAAAGTTATCTCCAGAGTTTCTAGGAGGTCCCTTTGAAAGTATCTTTTGCCTTTTTCTCAAACTAGCCATGGAGAAGATCTAGGGGAATAGAGGTTTGAAAGTGATTTTTGAGGAGATGAGATTTGAGCTCTAAACCTCTCTATTTAAAGAAAAAACAAACTTTTGTACGAATGAAAATAAATTCATCCCGTACGATATTGGGTTCATACGTACGAAATAAAATTTCATATGTATGAATGAATGAGTCCAAAATTGAAATGGCTTTTTATAAACATGAAAGTTACGAGGCATCCTTTCATACAGACTTTTGACCAAGACGATCGTACAGACGAACAGGTGTTCGTCCGGGGCGATCAGATATTAAAGATCATTTTAATGGCAGTTTGAAACGTCCCCCACATTGAATTTCCATGTATTCGTATGTACGAACCAAAAGTTCGTACGTACGATCATGTATAATGAACTTGATCTTATCCGTATAACTGTTTACATACATACATATGATTTAATACACATCGTCCGGACGATCATGAATATCGTACAGATGAATGGTAATATAAAAACTGAAAAATTGTATGCAAATCGTTCAAAATGACAGTTAATATACACGATTCATCCCGTACGAAAGGAATTTTGTACAGACAAATTCTAAACTTATAAATTTTTAAGCCAACACTTAAAATTATGAATCAAGATGTGAGGAAATACAAATATAAAACACACAGAAGTTCGCAAAAACAAACACAAACAAAGAAAAGAAAAAATACAGATAAATACAAAATCAAAAGACACACAACACACTAACAAAAACACACATCTATATTGTAGAATCACTTTAGTTAAGCATTTAAATCAATCACACCAATCCTTATTCTTAATGTACTGAAAGTAACAAAGGCTAGTGATTTTATAAAAATGTCTGCTAGTTGATTTTTTGTTGTAACATGAATGAGTTCAATTTTTCGTTTGGACACATGATCCCTTATGAAATGATGCATGATGTCTATATATTTGGTTCTTGAATGTTGAATAGAATTTTTAAAAATGCAAATAGTACTAGTGTTATCACAATAAATAGGAATAGTGCCTATAGTTAATCATAAATAAATCAACTATTGTTTCAACCAAAGTACTTTTTCCACATAACTTCCTAATGCTATGTATTCAGCTTCAGCAGTAGATAGGGCTATTGAATTTTGTTTTCTACTGGACCAAGAGAGTAAAGAATTTCCAATAAATTGACAAGTTTCAGAAGTGCTTTTTCCATCAACCGTACAACCAGCAAAGTCAAAATATGAATATCCAACTATTTTAAATGAAGAACTAAACTTAGGATACCAAATTCCTAAGTCCTGAGTTCCTAACATATACCTTAAAATACTTTTTACTGCTTTCAAATGTGATTCTTTTGGATCTGATTGAAATCTAGCACATAAACAAATACTAAACATAATATTAGGTCAGCTAGCTGTCAAGTAAAACAAAGATCCAATTATCCCTCTAAATTTCTTTTGATCAATAAATTTTCTCTTAGGGTCCTTATCCAACTGAATTGAGGAACTCATAGGTGTACTAACATGTTTAGCATGATCTATTTCATAGCTTTTGAGGATGTCCTTAACATTTTTTTATTAACTAAGAAATATGCCTTCCTCAATTTGCTTAATGCTAAAGGTTAGAAAGTAACTCAAATCTTCCATTAAACTCATTTTAAATTCACTACTCATAGTTTTAGAAAATTTCTCATAAAGATTTTTATTTGTAGATCCAAAGATGATATCATCAACATAAATTTATACAATGAGTATATCCTCTCCCAATTTCTTTAAAAAGATAGTTGTATCCACACTTCTGTTTTCAAAAGATCTCTCAAGTAGGAAGGTACTCAATCTCTCATACCAAGCCCTAGGTGCATGTTTCAAATCATATAATGTCTTTTTCAATTTGAAAACATGATTTAGGTATTTAGAATTTTCAAAGCCTGGAGGTTGTTCTACAAGAACATCCTATTGAATTATCACATTTAAAAAGCCACTTTTAACATCCATTTGGTACAATTTAAATCCTTTAAAACAGATAAAGATTAAAAAATCCTAATTGCTTCAAGTCTAGTTATCGTGGCAAAAGTCTCCTCAAAATTAATTCCTTCAATCTGATTATGCACCAATCCATCCTTATCCTTCAAACACTCTCTCTTACTCTCTCCTTCACTCTTCTTTCAGTAAGCACGAAGACCAATGATCAAAAAGATTAAAGTATAGTTTACATTAGACCTTTACTATGAAAGACACGAAAAACCGTCAAAAAACTACAATTTTTCAATTATGTACGTACTTGATCATCCCGTACGATCAAAATTCGTACGTACGAACAGTGTAAAAATTATTGTGTACGAACCCCAATGTGTATTGGTACGAAATGACTTCATACCCGATCATCATCCCGTACGAACATGGTTCATCCGGTACGAACAGTTATTTTCATCCTCGTTGAAAGATAGCTGCATGATGATTCTTAAGGTTAAGAAACATAGCACATCATCCTGGGATGAATGTTCAAGTTCGTCTGAACGATCAGAACAAAGCATGAGTTCAGAGGACATCGTCTAGGGACGAACAGAGTAAATCGTCTAGACAAACATTTCAAATCATGGGTCAAGAGAACATCATCCAGGGATGAACTAGATATTTTGTCTAGACAAACATTTCAAGTCATGGATCTAGAGGACATCGTCAAGGGACGAAATGACTATTTCGTTTGGATGAACAGTTCAAAGTGAGAAATCAGAAGACATCGTCTAGGGATGAATTTGGAATTTTGTCTGGACGATCAGTACTTAGAAAAATTTCTTCACTTTTTGTTCATTCCATTGCTCTTCGAGGGGTATAACTAACCTGATCATCCCGTACGAACATGGTTCGTCCGATACGATAAGTATAAAAATTTTAACTTTTAAAGATCTCCCTCAGTGTTTTGTGTGCTAGGTTGCTCAATTACAATAACACTCTCAGACTCAATAAAATGAAAAATACATACTTCAATTTACAAAATATGATATGTTAAATTTGATTTGAAGTCTTCAGTAGTATGGAGTATGATTATCCTGAAATGTTAGTCCACACAAGAGCAAAAACATTTTTTCCAAAAAATGTTTGGAGAAAATAATAATTAAGAACGATTGTATTTGGAATCATCAAAACTATATAAGTTGGAAGAATGTAAGACATACAAAAGCTAAGTAGCAACTCTCTTAACAGTGCCAGCATAATAGAATCCCACCTCAGTCGTCCACTCTTGTGGGTATAACATCACATAACTTTTCTTTCATATTTTTGATGCATTTTATTTGTTAAAGTATAATTAAATGAAATTAAAAATTATCAAAATGCCTTGACAATAGGCAACAAAAACACCTTTAAAATTTTAACTATTTCAAAATATAACAAAATCACCAGAGATTGTATAAAACATAATTTTAAAGTTTTAATTGAATTGAAATATTATTTTTAGATGTTAAAATTTTTCAGAATATACTCAAAATATTTATAATCTCAATCTCTATAACATATAAAAAGTTTTACGGTGAAAGTTTTACCTAAATAAAATTATTCTCTTTTTTCAGTAATTTAAATAAAAATTTAATAAAAAATCTCAAAAATACAAAATTATTGAAAACTAAAATATGTAAAACTTAACCCACCTCGAGACGAGCAAATTTCCTAACTAGGCTGGTGGACAAAACTGGCTCTATGACCGCCAAACTCTAACTTTTCTTCTTCTTTTTCCATTCTTTTCTCCAATTTTCTAAAATTATTTCTATTTTTTCCTAATGCAATAGTACTCATATGCATATCCAGCATTTAAAAAGTACTGTAACGTGTGTCTATCTTTAAATGTAATGCCCATTTTAATCAAATATGTAGTAGCATAGTGAGTTGTAAGGTTAATAAGGTTAATTTTATAAAAATAGTTAGCAAAGGCCATGCAAATTTTACATTGATACCAAAAATATCCTCACTTACACAACTTCTCATTATTAATAATTTTGATAACATATAATGATTTGTCTTATTGATAATATTATGAATACCTGCCACTATGCAATACTCAATACCTAAATAATATTGCCAACGAGATTTATAAGTTTTAAAAAATAGGCATCATCATATCTATTTATAAGGACCCCTCCATAGAACTTTTATTTGGTACAGTCACCTGACGTAGCTCTACGTTCGGACGCCAGTAAAATAGTGCCACGTGTTCTCACTATTTACCGCGCGACCCGACAACCCTGACCCGAAACAGAGACGGGATTGTTATGTTCGCATGTTGCTAGGTATTTCTCGGTATTTGTTCGGTATTGGTCGATTTTGCTTGGCAATAACAAGAAATATCATTCTGTGAAGATCAATACCCAGTTTTTCTTGGTATTGCTCGGTATTTCTCAGTATTGCTCAGTATTGGTCTTCACAAAGTGATATTTTTCATTATTGTCAAGCAATACCGAGCAATACCTAGAGCAATATCGAGCAATACGCGAACATAGCAATCACGGGTCAAGTCGTCGGGCCGCACTGTATTGAGTAAGACCACGTGACAACATGTTATTGCCGTCCGAACGTAGAGCTACGTCAGGTCACCTGACCTAATAATTGTTCCCCTCAATAAGAGGCAAGACCATCCTTATCATTATAACAACCTTTTGGTATTCAATTTAAATTTCCCAAAAGGAGGTAAGACCCAAAAAGTTATAACAACACAGTTATTTATTTTATAGGTTTTGAAATATTTAACTAGCTAGTTAGCCAAACTTTCTACACAAAAAGGAAAAAAGTTAACCAATTTAAAGTAATTAGAAATTGCATATATCATTATAGATAGTATTGATTAAGCTTTGTTAATTTATAAGGGCATTGCTAGAATTCGTATGATTCCAGACAACCCATAAAGTTTATTAAATAAATAAAAAATAATATTATACATATGACATTTGGAAATTTTAATGTTAAGTATTGGCTCACTTGTGGTATATCGTACAAATGCCATAGTTAATATTAAATTTTGTGTTAAAATAGTATGAGAAATGAAGCCAAATTTTAGTGGCAAATGCATTAGATTTGAATGCATGTTGGATAGATTTGATATGATCATCACATTGTAAACTAAAGGCCCATAAAAGACCCATATAAATATAAATATATATAATAGGGTATCTTTACTCCAAACTAATATCATAAAATATTTAGGTTTACATTGTCTAATGAGCTTCAAAGTATTCAAAAATTAGAAGAATTGAATATGCTTATTGAAGAAACCAAAGGGTTCAAGAAAGTAAAGCACAGAGAAAGTTTAAAGAAACTTGTATATGTTTTTTCTATCTATTACAGCAGCTATAGGTTGCTTTATATAGACTAGGTGTGTACGGTGAAGTTAAAGAAAGCCAGTGGCTTATTTACACGTTGTACCCAAATCGAAAACTAAATTAATCTTTATGTATTTCTAGTTCTAATACTCCCCCGCAAACTGATGGGTCTTGTATGACTGTCAGTTTGTGATGAAGTTTTTGAAATCTCGGAGTAGAGAGAGCTTTGGTGAATATGTTCGCAACTTGATCAGTTGTACTGATCGGTAGAATGGAGATATGATTATTTTGTATATGGTCGCGTACAAATTTCTGATCGATCTCGATGTGTTTTGTGTGAGCGTGGAAGACTGGATTGTTTGCCAAGGCGATTGCGGAGGTGTTGTCACAGTATATCTTGGTAGGACCGGATTGATGAATACCAAACTCCGAAAGAAGCCTACGAATCCATATAATGTCCACCGTGAGTGCCGCCAATGCTCTGTATTCTGATTCGATGGATGAACAAGCCACTGTGTGTTGCTTCTTGACAGTCCAGGATATAATTGTGTTGCCTAAAAAGAATAGTGCCCAGAAGTTGATCTTCTGGACTCCGGATCTCCTGCCCAGTCAGCATCTGAAAAAGATTGAAGAGTAAGGTCAGATTTTGAAACTGGAATGTTGTATTTGGACGTACCTTTGAGATAGGGCAGAAGTCATTTGAGTAGATAAATGTGTTGTGGTTGAGGATTATGCATGTGCTGTGAAAGTTGATTGACGCTATACGAGATATCGGGGTGAGTGATAGTTAAATACTGTAATGAGTCGGTCAGGCTGCGGTATAGTTGGGCATCTTGAAGAACATTTTTGATGTTGAAGGTGTCGAGAATTTTGGTACAGGTTTGGTTCGCCAGTTCCTTGCATCCTATCAGGTGAGCTTGCGCAAGGAGTTGATGTATGTATTTTTCCTGGGATAGAAAGTAGCAGTTAGGAAGCTTAGTAATTTTGATACCAATGAACTCTGAAACATCGCCGAGATGTTTCATGTTAAACTGGTGATTTAATTTGGTGAGGATTGTAGTGACCGCTTCTTGGTCATTCCCTGATATGAGAATATCGTCAACGTATACCATTAGGTAGATTCGAGTGTGGTTTTTGTTGTAGACGAAGAAGGATGGATCAGATTGATTGTGATCAAAGCTGAGATGGATAAGCGTAGTGGTGAATGTATTGTACCACTATCTTGGTGCTTGTTTTAGGCCATAGATTGCCTTATTAAGATGACAAACATATTCCGGGTGAAGGTTATCTTTGTAGCCTCGTGGTTGAGCCATGTACACGGTTTCCGAGAGGTTACCATGTAAAAACGCATTCGCCACGTCGCGTTGTTGCACCGTCCAGTTGTTGTGTATTGCAGTAGCAAGAAGGATCCTGATAGTTGGTAGTTTGGCCACCAGGCTGAAGTTTTCTAGGTAGTCCAGTCCGTATTGCTGGTGATTGCCTTCAGCCACCAATAGAGCCTTGTGAGTAGCCACTGTTCCATCAGTGCGTCGCTTGGTCTTGTATGTCCATTTACATCCAAGAACTGACGCGTTTGGCGGTGGTTTGACTAGTTGCCAAGTTCTTTGGCGTTGGAGGGCTAAGAACTCAGTGGCCATTGCTTGACGCCATTCTAACTTCTTGACGGCTTCGGTATAGGTTGTAGGATCCGTCTGAATTGTCTCCGGATTGTGGGCATGAATTAGGTTAAGTTTGGTTGCTGGTCGAAGAGTGCCAGTCTTGCTTCTTGTCACCATTGGATGTTGCGGAGGTGGGTTGCAGATCTGGTCCAGTGGACGATGTTGAGCTGCATTTGGGGCCTCTGAAGTTGATTTGTGGTGCTCTATGGGGTAAGCTTCAGAGGGTTGCTGAGTTAAGAGTGGTTGCCGACAGGTGCAGGTAGGAACCTTCTGTGGTATCGAAACCTGAGTTAGGAGTGCTGGGGGCAGGATTCCCGGGATGTTGATTGGATGAGATGATTGAGTTTCGCAGAAGGGAAATCTGTGTTCTTGAAATGTTACATGACGAGAGATGGTTAGTTTGTTCGTGTGTATGTTTAGGCACTTGTAGCCTTTATGAATGTCGGAGTAGCCAAGAAAGACATGTGGATATGCCTTTGAATGTAATTTGTGCTGGGCCTGCTGAGGTATGAGTGGGAAGCACTCACACCCAAAAACTTTGAGATGAGCATACTGTGGTTTGCACTTGTGAAGAAGTTCGAATGGAGACACCTTGTTCGTTGTTTGTGACGGGAGTCTATTGATAAGATATGTTGCGGTGGATACCGCATCCGGCCAATATTTGTACGGGACGGAGGCGGTGGCTAATAGTGTGCGGGTGGTTTCGATAATATGACGATGCTTTCTCTCCGCCATGCCATTTTGTTCAGGTGTATATGGGCAGGAGAGTTGGTGTAAAATGCCGTTTTTCTTAAGAAATGACGAAAACGATGTTGAGTCCAGTAATTAGGTTGTTAAGCCTAAGTAAATGTCCCACGGCTACCAAGAGGGGGGTGAATTGGTAGTTTTAAAAATTTTAAACCCTCTTAATGATAAAGTTGAACCGAAATAAAATTTTCTTTTAAAGTTTGTAGAAAAATGTTTTTCAACCACAGAGTTGTTAAAACTGAAATTTAAAGTGCGAAAACGTAAAAGCAATAAAGTAAATGACACCAGATTTATAGTGGTTCGGTCTATAACCAGACCTACATCCACTCCTCAGAGGCACCCTCTGAGTATTGCACTAATACCACAAAGTGACTCTCCTTTAGCACCCACAGCAAGGCGGAGAAGCCTGTACAAAACACTCTTTTCACCACTACCCGGTGCGGCTGAGAACCGTCGTCCTTTTACACAATCCACAGTGCTGGCAGAGAACCGTTGTCCTTTTACACTCTCCTAGTGTGGGCAGAGAACCCTTCGGCTGTTCACACTCTCCAAGTGTAGGCAGAGAACCTTCGTCCTTTTACACTCTCCTAGTGTGGGCAGAGAACCTTCGTCTGTTCACACTTTCCAAGTGTCGGCAGAGAACCGGATCTCCTTGACTGATCTTCTCACAAGAATCTAGAAGGAAGAAGGAAAAGAGTGAAGAAATCCAATTTCACAAGTAGAGACTCTTACCTTAGTAATCCAAGTGAAGCCTTCTCGCTCCAATGGTAGGAATCCTCCTTTGAATGCTCTCTTCCACTCTCTCCTTGGCTATTCTCTCAAGAAGCACGAAGATCAAATGACAAAAAGATTGGATGGCAGTCTAATTTGGACTATTTATATAAAAGACAAGAGAAACCGCCAAAAAACTGCAAATTTTCAATTCTGTACGCAGTGGATCGTCCTGTACGATCCTGGATCGTCCTGGACGATTTTACTTAAACGATCTGAAACGACCCAATTTGTATATGTGTACGAAATGACTTCGTACAGCTGATCGTCCTGTACGAAATAGGTTCGTCCAGTACGAACTGTTATTACAAGGTCGGTTCTAGAAACTGCTGAAAACTGTTCTAAGTCGGTTTATCGTTTAGACGAAAATATGTTCGTCTGGACGAAAATTTTCCAGAGAGCCGATCGTCCTGGACGATTCTTTATTTTGTCTGGACGAAAATTTTCCAGAGAACCAATCGCCGCGGACGATAATTTGTTTTCGTCTGGACGAAAATTTTCCAGAGAGCTGATCGTCCTGTACGATATTTATTTTCGTCTGGACGAAAATTTTCCAGAGGACTGGTCGCCTCGTACGATGATAAAATTCGTCTGGACAAAATTTTTACAGAGAACCCATCGTCCGGGACGATAATAAATTCGTCCTGGACGAATAGGACTTAGAAAAATTTTTCCAAGCAAGTTCCTATTCGTTCCAAGTGCTCTATAGGAGATAACTGACAGATCGTCCAGTACGATAAATATCATCCTGTACGATCAGTATAGAATTTCAAGATCTCCTTATTTGTGTGTGTGTGAGATTTTATTCACTCAATTACAATCATTCCCTTTCAAAATTAATTCAAAGAAAAGACAAACTTCAAATAAACGAAATATCTCATGTTGAATTTGATTTGAAGTTTTCGTAGTCTGGAGTCTGATTTTCCTGAAATGTTAGTACACACAAGAGCAAGTGCAAATCTTCTGAAATAGTTAGGAGATAACTATACATTTGAACAATAATGTTTGGAATTATCAAAACTATATAAGTTGCACAAATATAAATCATTCAAATAGCAACTATTCAAACAATCTCCCCCTTTTTGATGATGGCAAAATAATTATTATTTGTAAGGTTTCAAGTTAAATAATTTTCCTATCTCCTAAACTCCCCCTGAATTGATGAGACATTAAAATAAGGAGGCATTAAATAACAATATTTTTGTTTTTTCAAAAATTTTAACACAAACAAAAAACTTGCAAACAGAAATAAAAAATAGAAAACAAAAATAAAAAACACAAACACAATAATTTCTCCCCCTTTTTGACAGCAACAAAAAGTGAAGAAGAAATAGACCAGAAATATAAGTAATTATATGAAATTCATTTTTAAAAATTAATCTAAATGGTGATTGACATAGGGTATGCAATTTTAAACTAAAGATATTAGGTCAATCAAAGAAATTCATAAAATTTAAGAAATGATATAACATTGTAAGTAAGAAGAATTTATCAAAGACATGATTCAATTTAGACATTTTGACTATTGAAAATTATTACAAGAGAGATGTAAAAAAAATTCTATATTTCAAAGTTCAATAGAATATAAATGAACATAAGATTAATTTGAATTAAGAGATTTAACGAATTTGGAAAGAAGAGAATTACCTCATGTGGCGCTTTGCGCATCTTTTCAAAGTTTTGGAGCACATTTTTGTGCATTTTTCTTTGGTTGGACTTATTTTGTGCCTCTTTTTCATTTTGCAAATTTTTGCGAATTCCTTTTGATTTTTGTACATTTGTACAATGTTCAAGAGTAATTTGACCAATTCTTTCCAAAATCTATAATCTAAAATTTCAAATATTTCTAGGTGCATAAATATCATTTGAGCATAGAAATACAAAATAAGAAAACATCAAAATTGCAATAATAATTTTAACTTTTATGTAGTCTAAATGAATAGACATGAATTTAAAAGTTCTAATTACAACAAGTTATAAACAAATTATAAATTTAGAAAGTCTAGATTTTCTAATATAGATAATCTCAAATTACAATCGAATTTAAGCACTATGTAGATTAAATAATACTAATGAAATTCACCAACATTAATCACATTTCAAAACAAATCTAATAGAAACAAACTTTCATTGATATTAAAGAAACAGATTACAGGAAAAAAAATATATTGACTTAAAAATATAAAAACAAACACATTACAATAAAACAGATAAGATAAAAACAAAACAAACAAAAACAAACAAAAACAAAAAAAAATACAACAGACACAGACATAAAAACAATTTCTACTGTTCTGGAGAAGGAGGAGGAATGCCGCCAAAGAGGTTGAAGTAGGAGGCCATCAACATTACATTGGTATTTATTTCATGAACTTCATCTTTAATATTACCAATGTCATGTTGCTGCTGCGTAAGTTGAGCATCAAATTGATCAAACCTTTGATCAATGTGAGTCTCTAGTCTATCAAATCTCTCAATCAGATTCTGGTAATCTGATTGAGAAGCAGAAGCTTGCACTCCTTCTTCTTCTTCTTCTGAAGCACTAGCATGTTCTTTTTCTTTTTCCTCCTTGAAGAGCAATCTGAATGATGCATCGTTATAGTAAACTGGCTCTTCATATTCTTCATCAGGATGCACTATATTGTACTTCTTCTCCAAAATATAAGTAATTAAGTGTCCTAATGAAATGTTCTTCTTCCTCTTCTGATCAGCATGTCCTATTTCTGAAAGCTCATAGATATGATCTATGATGAGTTGGGCTTCATCAATAGGATGTCTTTGCATGATTAAAAAAGTTAGACAAGAAATCAGAGGAGTAATGTTAATCCTATCACCAGCTTTAGGAATAATTGAGGATCTAAGGATATGCTGGATGATTCGGGCATCTTGGGTCATACCGGAGACTCTAGCAACATGATTGTCAATCACATTTTCTCTAATTACCCTATTGATTTGAAACCATTTGAAGGAGGTTTCTGACATTAGGGTGTGGGCTCTATATCCCTCAGTTCTTAAGTTTAAAAATGCACCAAGGTCGTGCTTGGTGATCTCAATTTTTTTCTTAAAAACAAAAGAACTAATGGTGGAATGGTCAGAATTGAAACTCATGTTTGTTAGAAAGTAATGGTAGGTTTGCTTATTGTAGAAGTGGGCGAGAGAAAGAATGAACTGAAATTGGGTTGAGGCGAAGATGTGCAATACCCAAAATTTCAACTCTGTTTGGATAAGAATGCGAGACGGAGTGATTTTTGCGGATGCAAAACGAGGAAAAGATTCCTCATTTGCCTTGGAAAGAAAGTTGTCTGGGGCATTCCTGTTTGGTTTCTTCACCAAAACTTTTTGTCTTTTGCTAGAGGAGGCCATTGTTGATTTGATGTAGAAAGGGATTGAAAAAAGAAGTTTGAAAGTGTAATTGTCAAGTTTGAAAGCCTTCATATTTAAAGAAAAACGATACGTTCGTCCTGGACGAAAATATTCGTCCTGGACGAAAAATTATCGTTCGTCTGGACGATATCATTTCGTACAGACGATCCGATTTGTCCAAAATGTAACGGCTTTTCGTAATCAACACAACTTACGATGCGTCCCTTCGTACAGGCTTTTTGACTTGACCGATCGTACAGACGAAAAAATTTCGTACAGACGATCGAAAAGTGAATCGTTTTAATTACTCTTGAAAACCGTCCCCTACAATGAACCGACACATGTTCGTCTGGACGAACGAAAATTTCGTACAGACGAAGTTCGTATTAAAAAGTGTCTTATCCACTCAACCGCTGCATTCAATCGTCCCGACGTTTGAGAAAAAAAAAATTCGTCCTGGACGATCACATATCGTACAGACGATCCAATTAAAAACTGCTCTCAAAACGGTTTAAATTCGCGCAAACTGTTCCTTTACACATCGTCCCGTACGAAACCAATTTCGTCCTGGACGATTTCCTCCAAAAAAAATTTTAATTTTGAATTTTTTAAATTAAGAAAATCAACAAAAACAATCAAAACACAGAAAACATAAAACAAAATCATAAATCCAAAAAAAAAAACAATTCATTCAAAAACACACAAAATTCATAAAATCACAAAAATAAAACACAACAAGTATCAATGTTGCAAAAACATTTTGGTTAAGCATTCAAATCAATAACACCAAGCCTTGTTCTTAAAGTACTGAAGGTATCAAAGGCTAAAGGTTTTGTAAAAATGTCTGCAAGTTGATTTTCAGTTGAAACATGTATGAGTTCAATTTCTCCTTTGGATACATGATCCCTTATGAAATGATGCCTTATATCAATGTGTTTGGTTCTAGAATGTTGAATAGGATTTTTGGAAATGCAAATAGCACTAGTATTGTCACAATAAATTGGAATAGTGCCTATAGTTAATCCTAAGTCAATCAACTGTTGTTTTAACCAAAGTACTTGTGCCACACAACTTCCTAATGCAATGTATTCTGCTTCTGCAGTAGATAGTGCCACTGAATTTTGTTTTCTACTAGACCATGAAACTAATGAATTTCTAATGAATTGACATGTTCCAGAAGTGCTTTTCCTATCCACTCTACAGCCTGCAAAGTCAGAATCTGAGTAACCAATAATTTCAAATGAAGAGCTAAACTTAGGATACCAAATTCCTAAGTTTTGAGTTCCTAGTAGATATCTTAAAATCCTTTTTACTGCTGTCAAATGTGATTCTTTTGGATCTGATTGAAATCTAGCACATAAGCAAACACTAAACATAATATCTGGTCGGCTAGCAGTCAAGTAAAGTAAAGATCCAATTATCCCTCTAAATTTCTTTTGATCAACAGATTTTCCCTTAAGGTCTTTATCCAACTGAACTGAAGAACTCATTGGTGTACTAACAGGTTTAGCATTGTCCATTTCATATTTTTTGAGGATGTCCTTAATATATTTGGTTTGACTAAGAAAAGTACCTTCCTCAAGTTGCTTAATGCTAAATCCTAGAAAGTAATTTAAATCTCCCATTAGACTCATTTCAAATTCACTACTCATTGTTTTAGAAAAATCATCACAAAGATGTTTATTTGAAGATCCAAAGATGATGTCATCCACATAAATTTGAACAATAAGTATATCCTTTCCAATTTTCCTTAAAAAGAGAGTTGTATCCACACTTCCTTTTTCAAAAGATCTTTCAAGTAGGAAGGTGCTTAACCTCTCATACCAAGCCCTAGGTGCCTGTTTCAATCCATATAATGCCTTTTTTAATTTGAAAACATGATTTGGAAATTTAGAATTTTCAAAACCTGGAGGTTGTTCTACAAAAACATCTTCCTCAATTACCCCATTTAAAAAGGCACTTTTGACATCCATTTGAAATAATTTAAAACTTTTAAAACAGGCAAAGGCTAGTAAAATCCTAATTGCTTCAAGTCTAGCTACAGGGGCAAAAGTTTCCTCAAAATCAATTCCTTCAATTTGATTATACCCCTTAGCTACTAATCTAGCCTTATTTCTAATGACTACTCCTGAGTCATTCATTTTATTTTTGAACACCCACTTGGTTCCAACAACACTTTGATCTTTTGGCCTTGTAGTTAGTTCCCAAACTTTATTTCTTACAAATTGATTTAACTCTTCTTGCATGGCCAATATCCAAAATTCATCTGAAAGTGCTTGATCAATGTTAGTGGATTCAATAGTTGAAATAAAGGCTGAATGATTGACTTCCTTGTTTAATCCACGCCTAGTTCTAACACCCTCACTTGGTTCACCTATAATCAATTCCTTTGGATGGTTTTTAGAAAATCTCAAATCTCTAGGCAAAGGGTCTTCTCTTTCTAAATTTTCTTCCACATTTTCTTCCAAATTTAATCTATCAATCTTTTGGGAGTTTTCTTCAATTTCTTCTTCAACAACTTTTGGCTCTTCCATATTTCCATTTTCATCAAAAATAACATGTGTGGTTTCTTCAATGACTAAAGTTCTTTTGTTGAATACTCTATAAGATTTTCCAACACTTGAATATCCAACAAAAATTTCTTCATCTGATTTTGGATCAAATTTTCCTAAGGCAGATTTTCCATTATTATGTATGAACACCGTGCAACCAAATACATGCAAATGAAACAAATTTGGTGTTCTACCTTTTAGCAACTCATAGGGTGTTTTATTCAAATTTGATCTCACATTCACCCTATTCAGAACATAGCATGCAGTGCTAACCGCCTCAGCCCAAAAATATCTAGGAAGCGAGTATTCTGCTAACATTGCTCGGGCGGCTTCTATTAATGTTCTGTTTTTTCTTTCAACTACTCCATTTTGTTGAGGAGTTCTAGGTGCAGAAAAATTGTGATCTATCCCCTTTTCTTTATAGAAATCTTCAAATCTTTCATTTTCAAATTCTCCTCCATGATCACTTTGTATAGAAATTATTTCACATCCTAGTTTTCTTTGTATCCAAGTTGAAAAATTTCTGAATTCCTCAAATGATTCACTCTTATGAAAAAGAAATTTAACCCAGGTGAATCTTGAAAAATCATCTACTATAACAAATCCATATACCTTTCCTCCTAGACTTACCGTGCTTACAGGTCCAAAAAGATCCATGTGAAGAATTTCTAATGGTTTACTGGTCCTAAGATCTTTATTGGACTTAAAAGAGGACTTCACTTATTTTCCTAGTTGACATGCATCACACAGATGGTCCTTAGTAAAGTCTAGTTTAGGTATTCCTCTCACCAAATTCTTTTGGGTAATTTTTCTAAGATTTTTCATACTAGAATGACAAAGTCTCCTATGCCAAAGCCATGATTCATCAGAAACAGTTTTCAAACAAAAAGCAGTAGGAGATTGAATACAATTTAAATCTAGCATGTAGACATTGTTCACCCTTTTTCCATTTAAAATAATTTTCTCATTTAGGCTAATTATGCAGCTAGTAGGTAAAAAATTTACATTATAGCCCTTATCACATAGCTGACTTATGCTAAGCAAATTATGTTTTAAGCCTTCAACTAATAAAATATTGTCTATGAAAAGGTTTTTCAAATTTCCAATCATACCTGATCCAACCACTTTCTTTGTGGTATTATCTCCAAGTGTAACCTTGCCTCCACTCCTGGCTTCCAGCGTTATGAATTGAGCAGTATCTCCAGTCATGTGCTTAGAACATCCGCTGTCCAGGTACCATATACTCTCACGAGGTCTTGTGTGAGAGTATTCCTGCAAAATTCTCAAATGTTAGACCTGGGAACCCAAACTAGTTTGGGTTCACCTTTATGAAATTTATAATCAGATGCATGTGTGATATGTCTAGGTTTATGCATCTTAGTTCTCCACACCAAATTAGGTTTCATCTTTAAAGTGCAGGTGTGAGATATATGTCCCAAAAATCCACAATTGTTACATTTAACATTAGGAAAAATATTCTTATGTTTTCTTTCATATGATTGTCTTCTAAGAGATTTCATGAATTTAGGATAATATTTAGGATTTGTAAAATCTTCAAGTTTAGGGGGGTTCCTATTATCCTCGAGAGCTCTTATAGTAAGTTTATAAAATGAATTCATATCCTCCAAGATTCGATTTGTATAATTGATTCTATATGTCTTGCTCTCAGATTCATCCTTAAATTTCTTAAATTCTTTTTCAAGTTCAGCATAGGATGATTTTAAATTCTCAAAATTTTTATTCAAGTCATCATATTCATCAAATAGTTTCATGTGGTTGCTATCAATTAAAGCATGATCTTTCCTAAGGATTTTGTGTTCCTTATTAAGCTCTTCCAATTCTAAAACTAAACTAGCATGCATCTTTTTCGTTTTCCTATATGCATCATGCATGTGTTCAGAAACTTCAAACAATTCATTATAAGTTAAATCACATACCTCTTCTTGATCTGATTGTTCAGATTTATCTGCCATTAAGCAAAGGTTGGTGACTTCTTCTTCTTTTTCAGTCTCAGATGAGTCTGAAGATGAGTCCGCCCAAAAAGCCTTTTGAAACTTCTTCTTGCCCTTCTTTACCATTGGTTTCTCCTCTACCTTCTCCTTGCTAGGAGTGGCTTTGAGTTTTGGACAATCAGTCTTTATATGACCTGGTTTCCTGCATTCATAACAAATCACTTCATTAGAAACCTTGCCATTTCTGTTATACTTACCTCTATTCCATTGCTGGCGTCTCTTCTGCTTCCTCTTTAAAAAGCTTCTGAATTGTCTAGTCATCAGTGCAATATCGTCTTCATCCTCAGGTTGTGAGTGTTCACTTTCTGACTCTTCCACATTTAGTGCAATATTCTTGTCCTTTCTTGGTTCACCTGCATCAATCTTTCTTTGACTTACTCCTTGCTCGTAAGCAATGAGTGAACCAAGAAGATTGTCAATTGAATAAATGTTCAGATCTTTAGACTCTGTAATTGCAGTAATTTTAGCATCATATGCAGTAGGTAAACAACGAAGAATCTTATTAACCATTTCAGCATTTGTTAATTCCCTACCAAGTGCATGCAAAGAGGTGACAATTTGAGTGAATCTTGTGTACATGTCAGATATAGATTCATTAGGTTTCATGCGAAATAATTCGTAGTCATGTAACAAGATATTGAGTCTTGATTGCTTAACCTCATTTGTCCCTTCATAAGTAATACAAAGTCTATCCCATATGTCTTTTCCGCTTTTACAAGTGGAAACTCGCATGTAGTCTTCAGATTTTAAAGCACAAAAGAAACTATTTAAACATTTCGCATTTAATTGTGCTAAGTCACGTTCTTCTATAGTCCAATCTACATAAGGTGTTTCTACCCTAATTCCATCAACTAATCTAGTTGGTTTTGTGTAACCTTCCTGGACTAGCATCCACATGCAATAATCAAGTGACTGTAAGAAAGTAGACATGCGTGTTTTCCAAAAATCAAAAGGAATATTGTCAAACAGTGGAGGTCTAGTGATAGAGTAACCCTCAGGTGTGTTTCTGTTTCCAAATGTAGCCATCTACGTTAATCAAAAAGTAGTTCAAACTTATGATTTTGAAACAATGCTCTGATACCACTTGTTGAGTCCAGTAATTAGGTTATTAAGCCTAATTAAATGTCCCACGGCTACCAAGAGGGGGTGAATTGGTAGTTTTAAAAATTTTAAACCCTCTTAATGATAAAGTTGAACCGAAATAAAATTTTCTTTTAAAGTTTGTAGAAAAATGTTTTTCAACCACAGAGTTGTTAAAACTGAAATTTAAAGTGCGAAAACGTAAAAGCAATAAAGTAAATGACACCAGATTTATAGTGGTTCGGTCTATAACCAGACCTACATCCACTCCTCAGAGGCACCCTCTGAGTATTGCACTAATACCACAAAGTGACTCTCCTTTAGCACCCACAGCAAGGCGGAGAAGCCTGTACAAAACACTCTTTTCACCACTACCCGGTGCGGCTGAGAACCGTCGTCCTTTTACACAATCCACAGTGCTGGCAGAGAACCGTCGTCCTTTTACACTCTCCTAGTGTGGGCAGAGAACCCTACGGCTGTTCACACTCTCCAAGTGTAGGCAGAGAACCTTCGTCCTTTTACACTCTCCTAGTGTGGGCAGAGAACCTTCGTCTGTTCACACTTTCCAAGTGTCGGCAGAGAACCGGATCTCCTTGACTGATCTTCTCACAAGAATCTAGAAGGAAGAAGGAAAAGAGTGAAGAAATCCAATTTCACAAGTAGAGACTCTTACCTTAGTAATCCAAGTGAAGCCTTCTCGCTCCAATGGTAGGAATCCTCCTTTGAATGCTCTCTTCCACTCTCTCCTTGGCTATTCTCTCAAGAAGCACGAAGATCAAATGACAAAAAGATTGGATGACAGTCTAATTTGGACTATTTATATAAAAGACAAGAGAAACCGCCCAAAAACTGCAAATTTTCAATTCTGTACGCAGTGGATCGTCCTGTACGATCCTGGATCGTCCTGGATGATTTTACTTAAACGATCTGAAACGACCCAATTTGTATATGTGTACGAAATGACTTCGTACAGCTGATCGTCCTGTACGAAATAGGTTCGTCCAGTACGAACGGTTATTATAAGGTCGGTTCTAGAAACTGCTGAAAACTGTTCTAAGTCGGTTTATCGTTTAGACGAAAATATGTTCGTCTGGACGAAAATTTTCCCGAGAGCCGATCGTCCTGGACGATTCTTTATTTTGTCTGGACGAAAATTTTCCAGAGAACCAATCGCCGCGGACGATAATTTGTTTTCATCTGGACGAAAATTTTCCAGAGAGCTGATCGTCCTGTACGATATTTATTTTCGTCTGGACGAAAATTTTCCAGAGGACTGGTCGCCTCGTACGATGATAAAATTCGTCTGGACGAAAATTTTACAGAGAACCCATCGTCCGGGACGATAATAAATTCGTCCTGGACGAATAGGACTTAGAAAAATTTTTCCAAGCAAGTTCCTATTCGTTCCAAGTGCTCTATAGGAGATAACTGGCAGATTGTCCAGTACGATAAATATCGTCCTGTACGATCAGTATAGAATTTCAAGATCTCCTTATTTGTGTGTGTGTGAGATTTTATTCACTCAATTACAATCACTCCCTTTCAAAATTAATTCAAAGAAAAGACAAACTTCAAATAAACGAAATATCTCATGTTGAATTTGATTTGAAGTTTTCGTAGTCTGGAGTCTGATTTTCTTGAAATGTTAGTACACACAAGAGCAAGTGCAAATCTTATGAAATTGTTAGGAGATAACTATACATTTGAACAATAATGTTTGGAATCATCAAAACTACATAAGTTGCACAAATATAAATCATTCAAATAGCAACTATTCAAACAAACGAATGGTTCACAAATTCGGTGCCGCCATCTGTCCGAAGAGTTTTTATTTTCCTGCATGTATAGTTCTCAACCTGTGATTTAAAATGAACAAATGTGTCAAACACTTCAGATTTTAATTTGAGGGGAAACAACCATGTGAATCTTGAATGATAATCGACAAAAATCACATAATATCAGAATCCTTGATTGGATTCTACTGGTGCCGATCCCCACACATCGGAATGAATTAATGAGAGCAACTTTTGATTACTGCGTTGAGCTGTATCGAGAACTAGCTTATGGCATTTAGACTTATTACACGAAAGACAAGAAAAATCATGAATGCCTACACCTAAAGCAGGATTACAATTAGAGATTATATCAAGAATTCATTTATTGGGATGTCCCAGACATTGATGCCAATGAACCGCCGACGAGGAGTTGGCAGCTAACCCGCTAACTTGCTTCGGTTGTGGATGAAGAGGAATCTTGTAGAATCCCTCGTTACATGGCCTGCGAAGAATTACCTTGTGCGTCTTCAAGTCCTTCAAAGTGAAGCCGTTAGGATCAAAGATAATTGATATGTCATTATCCTTAGTGAGTTGAGATATGGAAAGTAAATTGTACTGAATGAATGGTGAATGCAAGATATGAGATAAATTCAACTTACGAGATGGGGTCGGGAGAATGCCCGACCCTGCGTGAGATATGTTGATGGAGATGACGTCGCCTATTGTGACGGTATCCGCTCCTTGGTAGGGTGTGGAGAGAGACATGTTTTCGAGCGAGTTCGTGAGATGTGAAGACGCTCCCGAGTCCAAGAACCAGTTTGGTTATGTGTTTTCAGCTCCGGCAAGAAGAGCTGTGTTTGCGTTTCTTGATGAAGGAGTGTACTGGAGATTTAGACGATGCCAACAAGATTGCGCCGAATGTCCCTTCTTGAGACAGATTTGACAGATGAGGTTCGCTGTTGTAGGTGGACGCGAAGAATTCGGCGTGCTGGAGGAGGCTCTTCGACGCGATCGTTTATCTCTGCCATGATAATTGAACAGAGCAGTGTTTAGATCAGGACGAGCTGTAGTTTTTGCGGTGTCTGATGCCAGATTCACTTCTTCACTGAGAAGAAGCGGGTAGAGTTGGTCGAGCGTGATAGGTGTGAGCATCGTTCGTATAACTGTTATGAATGATTGGTATGCCGCGGGCAGGCCGTTGAGTATGTACAGAATAATGTCCTCCGTGTCCACAGTTGCACCGGCCGCCGCGATCTGATCAACCAGAGATTTGATCTCCGTAAGGTATTGAGTCATGTTTGAGTTCTTGAAAGAAATGTTATGGAGTTCATTCTTTAGTTGAATGACTTTGGATCGATTTGTAGATTGAAATCGGTTTTGTAATGATAGCCAAATCTATGCGGTAGTCTCCAGGTATATGATGTATGGAAGAACCTGAGAGGAGATGGTAGAACAAACGGCTGCAGAGATATTCTGGTCCGTGAGCCTCCATTTGGAAATTAGAGGGTTCAGAGAGGACGATCCATCAGGATTCTTTATCGTGTGAGGTGGAGGATTTGTAGTAGACTCAAGAAAGCTTTGAAAACCATTAGCCCCCACGATCTTGAGAACCTGTGACCGCCAAAGAGAATAGTTGTCGGCGGCGAGGGGGATCGTGACGACATTCTTTATGTTGGATACCAGAAACTTGAGGTTGGACGGGATGATCGGATCCACCGCCTCAACCATTGTCGACGGTGTGCGAGCGTCCGTCTGGGAGGAAGCAGAATCGGCCATGGACAGGATACTATCCTACTCTTGATACCATGAAGAAACCAAAGGGTTCAAGAAAGTAAAGAACAAAGAAAGTTTAAAGAAACTTGTATATATTTTTTCTATCTATTACAACAGCTATAGGTTGCTTTATATAGACTAGGTGTGTACGGTGAAGTTAAAGAAAGCCAGTGGCTTATTTACACGTTGTACCCAAACCGAAAACTAAATTAATCTTTATGTATTTCTGGTTCTAATACTTATGCATGTAGTGAAATTGTCTAGATAAGCTTATGAATATCTATATGATAGTCTTTTGGTTTGAATCCAATAAGTAATCTATTATTGTAAATCTAGCTCTTGCTACTATAATAAATAGTACCTTATCAAAATTGTGCCTCATTTGTGGTGATCTTACTTCTCTCTACGATTTCTCCAACCATTACCTGAATAACTTCTCTCATGAACTTCTTGTTATTAAGGGTGGCTCATGAAGCCATCCTTAGTATTAGTAAAATATAAGGGTTCATTATCACATTGAGGTACACATTTTTTAATTATTGATAATTTTAGTGTAAATAACCTTGAAATAAAATCCTAAGGAAAACCAAGTGAATTCATCAACAAAGAGGAAAACCTCAATAATTTGATATCTTATAGAGAATATTAACCTTAAAATGGGATAATAAATAGAGAAGATGTGAAGATGACCACCTCTCCTTTTTGGGAGCATGCACAAATATTAATTTATTGAGTTTCTTGGATCTCAATTTAGAACTATAAATAAGAGTATATTAAATAGAATTTTTGGGGATTCACATTTATTTCATAAAATTGTGTCACAATGTGAGCAAAATTAGTGCATATTTTGATGTCTTACATAAAAGAGTATCTTTATGAACGTGACTACCTTTTTTTTTTTTTGGACTAGATTCTACATGTTTTGTGTGTAAAATGAGTCATTTGTGCTGTCATGATTAATGATTACACTTAATATATTAATCTCAATATTAACTCATAATTTCTTTTAATGAATTCTTATCATATATTATGCATTTTTTTGTATTAGGAAACTACCAATGCTCTTATCTAATTTAGAAATTAAATGAAAACTAATTAACTTTAGAAATCATCTTAATTTAATGCAATGTATTATTTGCATTGTCCCTGGTCAGATGCTATCAATAATAGAATATGTAAAATGAATACTTCATTTTTTAATTAAATTTTCTAGAATGAGATATGTGCCATTATAGAAGCACTTGAAGAAGGCAATAAAAAAAACATATATAATAAGGAGAATATTCATAATAATTAATAAATATGAAGCATTCCTTCTATAAATAATTAGCATATTTGATAATCTATATATGATGATATTCTTACTATAAATTTATAAGCAATTGAAGAAGGCAATAAAGGAAAAATAACTAGGAGAATACTTACAATCATAAATACTAAATGTTCCCACTATAAGTAATTATCCATATGATAAATTGGCTAGAGTGAAATTCTCTCACAAACTTATGTTATACAACAACAACAACAATATCAAACTTTTATCACACGTTGTGGGGTCAGCTACATAAATTCTTTTTCTTCCATGTGCTCTATTAAGAGTCAAATTCTCATTTAAATCAAATAAATAATGGTCATTTCTAATTTTTTCTAACCAAGTCCATTTAGGTGTACCTAGGGTGTCAAAATTAATTTTCGGGACGAGTTTAGGTTGAACACAGAATTGAATAGGATTCAAACAGGTTGATCCAGACCCGACCTAGTTTTGCAAACGGGTCAAAAATTCAACCTGAACCCAACTTGACGATTTGCTTGGTTGACCCAATTAGACCTGCTAACCCAAATCCGTATTTATAAATGGTGTGAGAGAATGTACGGGCGACCCGCAAGCGGTGCGGGTTGCTGGTGCCAGTGCGACAAGGCGTCGGTACTCCTCCATCTTTCGACGAGCTCCCCGCCTCAAACTCTGCCTCCCTCCGCCATTCCTGTTGGATTAAAAAACAAACCAAAGTAACCTATTATCCTCACTCGGGAAACACCCAACGCTCTGTGATCCCATATATTCGAGATCATAATTGGGGCAGACATCCACGACTTTCAACTCTATTGTCGCCTATGCTCACTGGCAGAATCATGGGATCTTTGTTCTAAGTGCTTCCGACATAGATGCCGACATCTCTCTCCGTAGCCGATCACCTGTCGATTCCGATGTAGTCATGCTATGAGGTCGTTTTGAGATTCTTTCTCTCTACGGTGGAGCATCGCCGCCGACCCTGGTGGAGAAGAAATTATCGTCAATGCAAACTATCAAGCACTCGAGTGGATTGGGTGAGGAGTGCAGACTATGGAATGTAAAGCACTCAAGCAGAGTAGTGAATTGAGGAGAGCGGGCTGGAGATAGGTGTTGCTTTTGGGTCAACCAGGATGGTTTCGGGTTTTTGGGTTAACCCGAATCCAACTCAAATTTTTAAACGGGTCAGAAAACAAAACCTGAACCTAACGTACTCGTCAGGCAAGCTAGTTGACCCGAACCTGGATTTTATCGAGTCGGGTTTGGGTCAGATCAAATATTGATACCCCTAATTCTACCTCTACCTATCTTAACATAAACCAATTCTAATGCATCTACTCACAAACTTATGTTAGCATATGAAAATTTTAATTTGAGTATGAAAATAATAGTGATTAGTCATAAAGATAAATAACTGCAGAGTCATTAATATTAAGAAAAAAAATTGAAAGAAGCTTTTTGTTGGCTGAGAGCATGACAAGAGATGCTAATTACGAATTTTAGAGTAACTATAATGGCCCAAAGAGTAGAGGTGAATTAGGGTTTTTTTTTCAATTTATGAAGGATAAAAACTAAGCTATGATTTGATATTCTAATTGCCACTAAAAGAGTATATAATATTTAAATAATATAAAAATATTTACTGGAAACCTAATCTTTCAAGTTATGATTAAGCAATGTAAAATACCAAGTGCTAGGAAATATATTAGGAAAATATTTTTTGACAACACCTATAATATATTTAGTTTGTTCGGCCACAAACTGATCAACTTATGTGCACAACTTTTTAACACTTAAATAAGGACTACCACTAACTAGATTTTGTGTCACAAACTCTCTTCTTAATGGTTGAGAAAAATTATACATCCTCATAACTTTCTTTAGGGTTTGTGAAAGCAAAAAACTATTTTATAGACTTTAAGTGTGACATATGATTAAGCCTTTTTAAAGACATAATATAGAAATTGTTAATCTCCAATTTGATGGGGACTGGAGGAGGAGATTCCATTTAAATTAACTGTGGAAGCTTGATAATGGTTCCAATATATAATCATTGATAGGAGAATGAAGTGATCGATCACCACAATGGTTGCAATACTATGTGCAGTGACTTGGATAAGCTAATTAATTAGTTAACTGGTTAACTAATTCAATTAGTAGGTTCACATATAGCTAGTTATCTTGTAATGAAACCATATTAATTAATTAGGATAGACCTGTTCATGGCTATCAAAAATACTCGTGTGCATGCAAACTTTTGGATATATTTATGCTAAATGAGGATATCTATCCCTTCTATATCCTTCCATTGAGTTCACACCTACTCAAAAGGTGCCTCATAAGTGCCATTTTTTATTATGTCAAGAATCATATTAGAATGCTTCATCACTACGGCTTCGTTTACGATAACTTTAGCTAGCTGATGCTCATAAGAGCTATATCAAAAAGAAAAAAACTTAGAACCTAAGATACCATTTAAGTATAAGTAAAAGGGGAAACCTAAGTAAAATCTAGGGCTATCAGGAGCCATCACCCAAAAAAGTTGATCAACAAAAGGGCTATCTGCACCATCTTTTAGGCAAAAAAATTAATCTAGCAAAGGCTAAAGAAGTCGAGTACACCATAAAAAAGATACATGCAAGAGAATATCAGCAGCTGCAAAATCACATAATAGCAGAAGAGAAACAACAAGACCATCAAACACGATCGACGGTAGCAAAAAAATAACAACCAAGCCAACCAAAACCAAAGGCAAAAACATTCATCCAAACCTATAGGAAAAGATAAGACTTGAAAGCAAAAAAGTAGGAAAAAAGAACAAAAAAAACCCACCAGAACAAACATCAAAAGCTAAGAAAGCACCCAACCAACAACCAACCCCACACAAATGGGGAGCAAAAATAGCTAACCGCAACACCAAGCCACCAAACAACAATGAAGCACGGACACACCCAACCAAGAACGAAAGAAGGAACCCAACTAGAGTAATCCAAAACCAATAGCTAGGTTATAATAATCCTTTTTTTTTAATGTTTTTTTTAAGAAAAATTTGAATTTCAACATGGTGCCTTGTCAAAGAAGAGAAAGGGAAGAGAGAGAGAAGGTTGTTCAGGGCTTTTTCATCCGTCAATTTTGTTCATATATTTCTTCTATTTGTTGTAAGTAACTTAATTCACATTTTAGTTTTCAATAATTTTGATTATTATATAGATTTTCTTGTATTGAACATAATTGATTAGATCCTACTACATTTTGATTGTGACATTTACATAAGCAAGAAAGGATGGCTGTTAATACTATAAAATGGGTTGGCTGTTAAAACATAATACTCTATGCAATAGGGTGGGCTGATAAACTTTTCTGTAAAGATAGCTTGAGGTGTTATCCCAGTTGTAACATGTAACATATGACTTATTACGTCGACGGGTAGAGAGCTAGTGACAAGTTTTTATTGATTTAATGAAGTCACATGTAATATTAATTGATTAATTAGACAAGTGATAATTAGTATGACTAATGACCAATCAGAAATTGGTTGGGATAAAACATGTTAAAACACCACATTAAAAATGGATGTCCTACCTTTCTAAATCATATATTGATGCATGTACATAATGATAGCACTAATGACATTGACAGATACTTAATATCATTGAAAATATTGGATGTATTGATAACACACAAATAGATTATTCATATGAATATATAAGATTAATTTTTTTAGCGACTTATGAATGATTTATGCATCAAAATTTTATACAAATTATTGATTTTTAGATTCATTATAATGATTCTCTGCTGTTATTATCAATCATTTAGAGTTTCATTTATAATATTTGGTCATTACCTATATTTATTGTTATTGATTATATTAGACTAAGCATTTGATGTTAATTCTTTAGTCCTTGTATTGAAAGTTTTAGTAAGTTTTGGATTACTATTAGAATTTTTAACTCATTATGTGGATTTTATTGATTTCAAGTTAGGAAAGGGATCATGATCTGTTGGAGTGAGATTGTCAGAGATCCTTAGGTTTTCTTTCAATTTTGTTTTGTATTTTTCTTTATTTTTTTCTAGTTAGAAGCTTGTGATAGATTAGTGATTGTATTGATCCTCCTAGCTATTATTGGGGATAATGAATATAGTGCAATATTTTAATATAGGTAATTGTTAGTTATTTTAACTTGATATATAGATTTATTATTTAGAAGCTCTAGTTGATTAATTAAAAAGATAAAATATATAATTCTTTTAAATTTGATTCAGGAGCATTACATTGGCCCCCAAACACACCAACACAAGAAAACCAAAAACCCCACCACAATAACGCTAAACACCCAGAACACCAGCAGCAAAATAATAATCAACCAATTAAAGAACCACAAGAAGCTAACATAGGCAACTAACAACAATAAAACCAACCAAACTCCAACAACTAAGAGAATACCAACAACAAACCACAACCAGAGCAACACTGACTACCACACACTAAAAATGCAAGCAAATGAGAAGAGCACTAAAAGAAACAGTAAAACTAAACAATAGATGCATTTCTAAAATAAACATTAGCTTCAATAACCCGAGCAATAATAGGATTGAGTTATAGTTTTCTTCTTCCTCTTTGATTTTTTTTAATGCTTAAAAGAATACAATATATAATCATCTTTGGAAACTTTAGTAATATTAAGTTTTTCCAGATCATGAGTATCCAGATGATCCATATTTGCATCATCCGGGTAAAACTCTCCATCATCTTAAATGGAAATCGAATGGGAATTAAGTAGGGCTAGACCCATCTAAAAGAGCATTAGGTCCCTAACAGAATTTGAAGCTCCCTGATAGAGCCCAACCACATTATACATTGGCCACTCATCTTTAGAAGGTGAGATAATGGAAATGGGAATAATCAAAACTATATTAGAAATTGCAATAACCCCTGAAAGGTCACCAACAATAGCTTCCACTTTAGAATTAGTGAGGATATTAACATTATTATCAACCAAAGAGGAGTTATGCAAGCCAACCTTAGAGGAAATTAAAAAACCATGATTATCAATATTGCCCTTAAAATAAGTAGTATCATCAACATTAAAATGACCTGGTATGTTAACAACCGATGGAGCTGAAAGGTCCAACACCATATTTAACCCAACCAAGTTTTCCCGAACCACAACAATATTGGATTGATCCTGATCATTAGGAGCAATAAGGGCAACACCACCTTGCTCATCTGCAATATCCCCAATTCCACCATTAACTTTTTAAATTTTAGATTTCCTTAAATGAGGATGTAATTAAAAATAATCAAATTTTTCATATCAAGTGCATTTACAATGCCCAAAAAAAGAAGCAAAATCACTCATAAGAATTTTTGAAACTAACCAAATTTTTTTGGGCCAAGCCAAACCTCATTAGGATATTTCTTAGTCATATCAAGTTCAACTGAAACACGAGCAACCGATGGCCCAGAACCAGTTGCAATAGCATTATCCAACTGGAGGGGAGGACAAAGAGGGAGCCCAACCCTAATAGGATGCGTTGAAAAAGTAAATGTAGCTTAAGCTCAAGAAAATAAACCCAAATCAGAATCATGGGAGATTCCTAGCTAAGATCAAACAAAGGAGACCATTTGATTAACCTCATAAAACAATTATTAACATAATACAAACCTCTAGCAAAAATTCTGTTATGATCCAAAATGTTGTATAATTTAACCAAAATATGCCTAGGATTCAATAAAGTTACATAAAATTCACCTGAGAGTTTCAAGTTAAAGAAAAAAAATTCATATTCCATCCAAAGGAGGTCTGCGGTAAAAAAACTTCCCAACCAGTGAGAACTCAAATGGTGCGGCTAAGGCATGACTCTCCTCCTCTGAGATCCAAAGAAAAGGCAAACCACAATGGGTACAAGCCCTCAGATCCGAAAAATAGAGGAAGAAGAGTCGGGGAACACATCCTTAATGATTTGAATGAGGTTTACCTACCAAAAAATCAGGATCAAAGAGTTATTTTCCATAGACAGTGAAACCCCTCCCAAAATAAAAAAGAAATGACATTAAACACCAACACCGACCAAAGGACAGTCCATAACAACAAAAGACAAGATAAAAGGAGGAAAGTGAACATCTCTGAGCTCTGAATTAAAGAGACTGAAGAAGCAGTGCCAAGGGTAGTGAGTCGCCTCAGCGAAACCTAGCATAGCAAAGGAGTTGTGTTTGGGTTTTCTTTTTTGCAAAGTAAACTTCCGAATGAGATGTCATTTTTAGATTGCAAGTTGACTTATGAACTAAAAGCTAAGCTATTATATGAGTTGTAATATCTCAGCATATGACAATAATGCATAAAATTTTCTAAAGTAAAAAGGACAAATCTCATAAATAAGATGATAATTCAATAATCCAGAAATCCATTCAATGTGATACTTCACAAGTGTTTTAAGGATTGATAGAGATAAAATTTTGATAATTTAAGAGCCTTTTTTTTTTCATTAGAGAGATCTTGAGTTAAACTCATAGGATTACATACAGAAGGGTTGAGGATCTTATTTAGAAATAACACTAACTATTAATAGAAACTCCTGAAAATCATTTTAGCATTTTTGAAGTTCCACAATGGCTCCAATATTGTAGCTGTTACAATAAAAAAGGTTCAGAAATGAATAACGATTCAGTCACTATAACTTCTACTTAACAAAAAGACTATTTAACAAGCTGAGACCAGTTCTTGCAAGCCAACAGCAAGCTATGGTGACCAACTGGCAAGTTGTGGTAAGCCAGTAGCGAGCGACTGACAACAACAGCTAGTAGATGCTACAAAATTAGAATAGTAAATAAAAATTTAAAAAAAGAAACTAAAAATCATCAATTGGCTAAAATTTAAATTAAAAAATGCAAATACAAGATCCTTAAGAGGGTCGACTTTCAGCTCACTATCACTCTAAAGAGATACAGAACAAATCCAAGATAAAAAAAACTATGAGCCGAAAAGACCCTTGTAGAAAAAAAATTACAGGAAAACCTAGGAACATGCTAGGACGGCTAGGAGCCAACACAGAAAAAAGAAAGATCCATATAAAAAGGTAATCAGCTCCATCTTTCTCGTCAAAAAAATTCGGCTTGCAACCAGCATGAACAAGCCAAAAAACCATTGAATAATATTTCAGATTCAATGGTGATAACATTAATGTAAGATTTTTAGTATTTAAAATATTTTATATTTACTGAATATTAAAGCATACTGTTTTGAGTATTTAAAGTATTTACATATTAATTAAATATTTAAATATGAAAATAGTTCATTAAATACATGACACAAATTATGACTAATATACCTAACTTCATTGAAACTTGTGCAAACAAAATTTAATTTCTTTTTAAGATTTAAAATTATTATTTTTATTAAATTTTAATAGTTTTATATGTGATTTGTCTATTATGAGAAAAAGGCAAATAAAAAATATAAAATAAAATAAAGAAAAACAACCTGAGAACCCTTAATAACTCATCTGACACAAATAAACTTTAAAGCAAATGTCATAAGCTGCATTGGATTTGATGTCTCCTAACTTGTTTCATGAGTTCCCTCAACTAACTTAATTAAAAATAACTTAAAATTAATAATAAAAAAAACCTGCAATTTTGTGCCTTGCCTTGACCATTAAACAATATGTATATGCATGGATGCATTCCATATGTTTCTCACAATCCATCATGTAAACTTTTTTGTTCTTACATCATATTGTCATTTGCCAAATCTACATCACATGCCACATGAATTATATATATATATATATATATATATATATATATATATATATATTGTTAAAACCCACTGTGCGGCCTACGCGTTAATATCCAAAAATCGGTTACAAAATCCTTAGAAAGATCCTTCAGCTCACCACTGCTCATAAGAGCTACAAGAAAAATAGAAATAAAACCTAAGAGCCAGTGGTTCCTTTTCCTAAGATTACATAAAAGACATAAAAAAAATCTCGGGCTACGAGTAGACAGCACCCAAAAAAGGAAGAGCAGATTAATCCCGTTCAGCACATTCTTCCTGCAAAAATATTGATGAAAATTGAAATGGCATTGAAAAATACAAACCAAGAGTACCTTGCGATCATTGAAGCTCCCTAATTGAACAGATAAATTTTCCCTGCAAGATACTCTCCAAATAGAAATATTAGAACGATAGTAAATAACACAATAAAATGATCCAATAATATGCCTGTTGGAAAAACTATTACTATGAGCATAAAATAACCCCAGCATACCCTGCATAGCAAAATAAATATAGCTAATTCTCCAACCAGCCAGAAAAATCACCTGAATAACATCCTCCCTCATATCCACGGTATCATTGAAAAACTTCCTCATATGAAATCCATTCATACACAGAACATAAATGGAATTGCTATCAATAATCCATATTACTTCAGTAATACCAGCATGTCTATTATAAAGTAAAATAAAAAACAAACGACTACCCAGGTGATAAGTATGGATCTCCCACATTAACCAAAACATATTCAACCCCCCAGTAAGGCAGCTAGCATTATTTACACAAACATGAAATTAATAAAGAAAATCCCAAATCGAAAGACTCACCATCAAATAAATATAAACATGAAACTGCTGCTGTAAAGAAAACTTCTCGATCAGAGGCAGTAATGAATTGTAAAAAGTCTTATCAGCAGCCAAAAACACCCTAGCAAAGGCAAAATAATAGGGACAAACGTCCAGCAACCAGTAGCAAAAGCAAACCAGCTCACACGAGCTAACCACAATAATCAAAGACACCTAAAAAGAACAATCAAACATGCCGAATATAAGGAAGTCCAATTTTGTCCAGCGTAATCATGCCTTTAAGAGGAGAAGGCAGATTATTTTCAGGCAATTCCTGGAAGAAATTAGTCTTGGAACCAAAATTAGCCAACCAATTATATATATATATATATATATATATATATATATATATATATATATATATATATATATATATATATATATATATATATATATATATATATATATATATATATATATATATATATATATATATATATAATTTTTAGTAATATTTTCTAAATTATATTTTTACAGAAAAATAATCAAATGTAATTAATTTATTAATATTACCTTATCTAGGTAATATAATATTAAATAAAACAAATGAAAATAACAATTTTTTGATATTTCTACAACAAATGTAAGAAAATTAAGTCCAGATATCTTCATACAAATTTTATCAAGATAGGTTTAAAAATTATTAGATTTTTCTAAAGATTATTATTTCATATAAAAAATTATATTTTACTAATCTCAAAATAAATTCAATAATTTTAAGCTATTATAATATTCAGGATTTTATGACACAGCTTCTATTCTCATCAAATAAAATAGGAATTATGCTTTGCATATTTAAACATCATCTAAATCTTGTTTAATTAAATAACTAATATTTTTCACTAATACAAAATCACATGGCAGACATAAATGAATCAAATAACCATTACAATTTAGAACAAATTCTACATCTAATTTAATATCCATCAAAGTAGAACGTTTTTATTTAAAGATATTATCTAATCATATGACTAATATATAGTTACCACTAATGTAACTTTACATGGCATATATACGAAAACATTCTATCAGAATATACTTATCAAAATTTTAAGATTGGTGTGTGTGAATCAAATTCACCCCCCTAAAATTTACTAATTCTAACTTTTTTTATAAAAGGCAAAAAGAATTACAATGGTTTCTTTTTTTTACTATTTTTTTGTTTTTTTCAGGTCCACCACTCATCCTAAACATGTGTGGGAGGTGGAATGATTTATAAAGAGAAGCTTCTGTGTAAACCAAAACTCACAACCATTCCTCTAACTTTCCTTCTTCAAGCTCCTCTCTTCTCCCTCCTTCCATCCATGGCCACCGCTGTGGCCGCGGTCATCTCCTCCCTGGCCTTCTTCCTCTTGGCAGCAGCTTGGTCCATCCTATCCTCCTACTACCTCACCCCTCGCCGCATCCGACTAGCCATGGAGAAGCAAGGTGTTCGGGGCCCCAAGCCTCGCTTTCTCGTCGGAAACCTCCCCGACATCGCTGCCCTCATCACGAAATCCACCTCCGCCGACATGCCCGCAATCGACCACAACATCGTCGGCCGCCTTCTTCCACACTACCAGCTCTGGTCAAAACTCTATGGTATATATGCATATAGTTATATATAATATACATAGCGGCAAGACTTATCGCTCATGCATTTATGTTACTGAATTGAACTTCGTTTGTAGGGAAGAGATTTGTGTTCTGGTATGGAAGCGAGCCGAGGCTTTGCTTAACAGACACAGAGCTGATAAAGGAGTTTCTGTCGTCCAAGTATGTGCAGATTTCTGGCAAGTCATGGCTACAATTGCAGGGCTCGAAGCATTTCATCGGCCAGGGTTTGCTGATGGCTAACGGCAACAAATGGCTACACCAACGTCATGTAGTAGCGCCGGCTTTCATGGGAGAGAAGCTCAAGGCATGCAATTTTTTTTCCTTTTTTTTATTTTAATTTTTTTTGCATTATTCATGCATGATAATTACATGGCAGCCCAAATGTCGAGAAGCTAAAAAGAAATCTTATAAGAAAATTTCTTTAATTAATTACTCGTTATCATTCAATTTTTATTTTCTTTTATATTGATAGTTATCTTTCAAATAGTTTAATAATGACAACAACTTGTATATTAAATTAACTTAAGCCTGCATCTAAATGGGTGATTAAAAAGTTAATTACTCATTAATCTTTCTTAAACACAACTTTATTAGTGCTCCAGCAAAATGTGGAGCCCGGCCTTATCAGTGATGGCTGAGAGCAAGCCAAACATTTGCTTTATAAGAAATGAAAAAAAGAGGCATTTTTAAGGCTATTTTTGATGTTGTATTTGCTTGACTTCTTTGTGTTTTTATTTTTTTTTATGATTTCCTTCCTATTGATGTTACACATCCTTTGATATACGACACTAAGACTAAGCAAGATAGAAATCCTAAAGGTAAATGACAATTCTCAATACAAATTTCTTCAGAGAATTCCTTGTAGGAATTTTGACCAGGGCTAGCTGCTTAATTAATTAACTCTTTGTACGGTAACGGTCATGTTCATCTAATAATATATTTGTTATTATTTTCAAAGATAATCATAACGTTTATCATATATAATGCCATGTAACAAGACAAGAGAATTAGGGACCCCTTTTTTTGTTTTG
Source organism: Dendrobium huoshanense (assembly GCA_016618105.1). Lineage (NCBI taxonomy): Eukaryota > Viridiplantae > Streptophyta > Magnoliopsida > Asparagales > Orchidaceae > Dendrobium > Dendrobium huoshanense. The sequence continues at coordinate 67,960,382 of CM028351.1, forward strand.
TTTTTGTTTTTTGGATGTTTTGCTTTTCAGATAATAGGCCACAATTTCATTTGAGTATTTTCTTTTATTTTTTACTTTATAAAAAGATGCAACTATCTTAAATATATCTATAGAAGCGTCGGGAAAACAACTTTATTAAAAGTTATTGTAAAAATTAGCTTTCTAGCTCAGAAATTTTTTGAAAGTAACGAAAAAGTATTAGTCAAATAGAAATTATGGTTGCGACCTGAAAAATAAAACATTAAGAGACTGTTTTCTTTTTGCTTCTTATAGCGGCTTTCTAAAACAAAAATTAAAAAGTTTGTATTAAAAAGCCGCTCTAAAAAGTAGTAAGAAAGCAGTTCCAAATGAAGCCTTAGTCTTACAGGGCTATAGATTGTCTTCTAAGATGTATCAACACAAAAACTAAAATGGGAATATCTTGACTTATTAAGTTCTTAAAATCAAACAAAAAATTAGAATTATAATATATAAATATGATAATTAAAAACTTCTAAGACAGGTGGAGAAATTATTTGCTGAACATAAGTCAAGATTCGGTTGTGTAATGACTGTTCTCTAATTTTTAATAGAGAATATGTCTTATAATATCAATTGAAAAATAAAATATTGATTTTAGAGTTACAATAATGAAACAATTTCGTCTGTTTCTTTGTTTGTATTTTCCTTCTTTGTTTGTATTGACAAAATCATAAAGAAGAATCTAATTGCCATGTATGTCTTACCTTGATTGGGCTTGCAGAACCACATGGGCTATATGGTGGAGTGCACGAAGAAGACCATCAGTGCACTGAGCGCAGCCGTCGCCGTCGCCGGCGGCAACAAAGAAGTGGAGATTGGCGAGTATTTGACTAGGCTCACCGGCGATATTATCTCCCGGACTGAGTTCGATAGCAGCTACGAGAAGGGCAAACAGATCTTCCATTTCCTCACCCGCCTGCAAAGTCTCACTGCGCAGTCCAGTCGCCATTTGTGGATTCCTGCAGGCAGGTTCGTCTTCCAATGTAAATTCATTATTATTTTTTTTAAATGGTAGTAATCGATTCAAATATTTTACTAACTGAGATTGGTTATGTGTAGTTAGTCAAGAGATTATTTATAATTAAAGAACAAGTAAATTTTTTAGGAGTTTTACATATATACCTCAAATTTTGTTATGTATATTAAATTTTTTATATTTATAATGCAATATTTTAATGTTTCAATATTAAAAATAGGCATCAAAATACTAACTTAAATATTATATAAATATATGTGATACAATCTTAAAACTATTTTCTCCTTATTTTTCTCTTACAAGAATGTTTTCCCCACCGGTTTCAGGTTTTTTCCAAGCAAGTTTAGGAGGGAAATAAAGTCATTAAAGAAGCAGGTGGAGAAGCTTCTAATGGAGATCATAGATAGCCGGAGAGACAGCAAAGAGATCGGCCGGAGCTCTTCGTATGGGAAGGGCCTTCTTGGAATGCTTCTCGCTGAGACGTATAAGAAGGAAGCCTTCAGCTATACACTCGAGCTAGTCATGGATGAGTGCAAGACTTTCTTCTTCGCCGGCCATGAGACCTCTGCTCTTCTTCTCACCTGGACTGTAATGCTCCTCGCCACCAATCCTGAGTGGCAGGAGAAGGCCCGCTCAGAGGTCCAGCAAATCTGCGGTTATCAGCCTCCTACTGCTGATCAGCTTCCCAAGCTCACTCTGGTAATCAATCATTCAATTAATTAATCTTAAATTAGCCTGCCATTATAAAAAAGACTTTAATTTTTCTATCAAGAGAGAATTTAAATAGAGACATCTCCTCTTTAAATTTTTAATAATATATAATTTAATGAAGCTTTTAATAGTAAAAATTCATTTTATAATTTATCTAAATAATAAAATTCATTTATGTTATTTTGTTAAGAAGAAAATTTGATTCAGTGGCTGATTTCTATAAAATGATGTCATTCGAGTCAATGTTCAATACTTTTGATATGTGTTTATGTCAAGAGATCTTATTTTATATTTTAATTCTTTATTATTAACTAGTGGTCAAATTAATATAATTTTATTTGACCTTAATATTGTAGATGATTGGCAAAGTACTTGTATGAATTTTTATATTAGGAAGATTTATATCTATATAACATAATTTTTAGATATTTAATTACCTATCTAACATTTTTTTTTTCGTTATATAGTGTTTAAGTTTCTTAATCAAATCAAAATATATGTAAGAGAAGAAAAATATTGCATTGGCATTATTTTATTTCATAAGTAAAATTTATTTATAATTACTTTTGAACATTACTTGATTATGATGTAAAGCATAATCTATTGCATAATCAGTCATCCAAATTGAATCATCAATTATGATAACATCAAAAGTATAAATCAATGAGGTTGAAGTCATACATGAAATACAAAATTTTTAATGTATTTTCAATTCAAAAAGCTTAACAAGTGATCAAAGATATATTATTTAATAAACTCACCTAACTATGGGCCACCTTGTCACAAATACATGACTTGTTCAAAAGAAATCATAATTATGCCCCAATGCTTTATGTTCTCATATACATATTAATTTTTAATTTTGATATGTTGATATAATGTTAAACTTTTCATTGACATTATAATTTCAACACATCTAATCATAAGATATCGTCTTTATGAGAGAAGTCTAAAACCAAAAAGAAAAAAAAAATTATATAAAAATTTTTGACACATTTTGCATAGAATAGGCTTCAAAATTTTTATACTTATTTTGAAATTAGTGTTGCACTAATCTTCATACAACAACAAAAATAACATCAAGTATTTTTTTTAACTACGTGGGATTGGTTATATGAATCCTGATTCTCCATTATATCCTATTAAGAGTTAAACTCTTACTTAAATCTAATAAAAAATGTCACTTCCAACACTTTCAAACATATTTTTTTTAAGTCTAGCTATCTCCATCTTTCTTAACATATATCATATCTAATATATATACTGTCTTAATCGGGTCATCTAGAGGCCGACATTTTATGTGATCAGATCATCCAAAGCGTCTGTCTCTCTCTAATCTTATTAGCCGCCGTAGCTTTTGCACTAATCTTAATGTAAATTCAAAATTTAAAAATTTTTCATGATACAAAATGCATAAAGATATAATATTTGTGCACGAATATTAACTCAATATTTTCTTGCAGCTGCAGATGATAATAAACGAGTCCCTACGCCTGTACCCTCCAGCAACCCTTCTACCCCGAATGGCCTTCGAGGACATGAAGCTGGGAGAGCTACACATACCCAAGGGCCTCTCCATCTGGATCCCGGTTCTCGCCATCCACCACGACGAGGAGATATGGGGCAGAGACGCCCACAGCTTCAACCCGGACCGATTCGCGGCACGGTCCTTCGCCATGACCCGCCACTTCCTCCCCTTCGCCTCCGGCCCGAGGAACTGTGTCGGCCAGGCCTACGCCATGATGGAGGCCAAGGTCATACTCGCCATGCTCCTCACAAGCTTCAGCTTCACCATTTCAGAGAATTACAGGCATGCCCCCGTCAATGTTCTGACGCTGAAGCCCAAGCATGGCGTTTTGGTCTACTTGAAGCCACTTAGGAATTAGTTGAGCTTATGATGAGATCGTGTAGGGATGTCGGATGATCAATGGGTGGATTGATTGATCGGTCTGACCGCCGGTTTTGTATTATTTTTCTTTGTTTTTTTATTTGAGTTATATCGATAGAGATATATAGATGTTTTTCATGACGGGAGTATGGTGCAGAGAGGAAGGATCAGTTGAATGACAGTACTGCTACTGAAACGGCTGTGCTCATCAAATTTTAATTATAATAAAATTTAAAATTATTAATTTATTTTTTTATGAATGTTATATAAATTTTAATTCAATTACTTATTTATTACATTTGTTTAAAATAAATAAAAAATGAAGAGAAAAATGGTCAGATTTGTTCATTAGTCATATCCATGTTTGGCTTAGTTCGGGTTTTGGTGAGTACAAGTAAACCAAACAAATCATAACTACAACACAATAACAGCATCAATCAAGCCTTTAGAATTTAAGAAACAGCTTTTAAGAATCAACTAGTAAGCTGTGCCCTAGCCGTTTGCGCTCCTCTGTGCGATTTCAAGGCGATCTCATCTTCTCGTTCTCGGGAGATCTTCGTTCTCTTCCTCTGGTCGATTGAGCTTGGTTTTTACCATCAGCTAGTTCTGGTATCTTCGTTCTACTCTCTGGTTATTTTTTCTGGGGGGGGATGACGTCGTCCATCCCGAATCCCTCTGTCCCGACTGGTAAGACCCATTTCTTCAAGGATGTCTTGGCGGGTGGTTCCTCATATGCGGATTCTAGGGTTCATTTTGTGCACTCTTCGTTTAAGGGTTGTCTAGCCCTGTTGTTTGAGGATTCTGTGGTTTCACAGCTTGCTGCTCCGTTTTCTTTTACTATTGTGGGTAAATTTGTTTTGCGTAGATCTAATCTTGATGTGATTCGAAAACTTTTCTTGCTTTAAAACTGTCTAGATCTTTTAATGTTTGCTTGTTGGATCCCCGTCATATTGCGATACAATTGTCTAATGACTTAGATTATAGTCGCATTTTCTCACGTTGCTCATATTATATCCACGGCTGTCAAATGAGGCTGCTTAAATGGTCACCAGATTTTGATGTGAGGGAGGAATCTCCCATTGCCCTGGTGTGGATTGCTTTTCCTAATCTTCACTTACATTTCTTTAATACTCATATTCTATTTGATATGGCTTCGATTTTCGGTAGACCTTTACAAACTGATCAAGCTACTGCATATTTATTTAGACCTTATGTGGCACATGTTTTAGTTGAACTTGATGTTACAAAAAAGTATTGTCATGAAATATGGCTTGGTTCGGAAGTTAATGGTTATTTCCAAAAAAATTGAGATTGAAAATTTACCTATCTTCTACTCTCATTGCAAAATGCATGGTCATGCGATTAATGAATGTTTCTGATTACATCCTAATCTCCGAAAAGAGAAAGGTTCTTCAAAAGCTAATGCAAATGTTGTTAAGGGGGATTTGCCTATGGTCCAAAATGAGGTTGGTAATGGTTCTGTTTCTATGAATATGGGGTTGCATAACTGTGAGCAAGTGGGGGTGGTTCCTTTGACTAAGGAATTGGAAGAGAATCTAATTACCAATGTTTCTATTAATAATATGCCTAGCCATGATAAGATTTCTATTGCTCCTATTACCAATGAGAATGATAACAATGCCCCTATTTTTTCTTCTAATTTAGTTCCTAATTTGTCTCTGATGGTTATTCAGGATGATGGTTGTTCTAGAAGGGATCCTTCTCATTTAGAAAAAGACAAGTGGCAGGATGCTTTACCTGTGAATAGCATGGATAATCTTGTTGTTTTCTTGACCTTGGGGACATTGAGTCCTCCAAAGCTAATGATACAAATAATGTTAATGAGCTTGATATTGTTAGTAATGATCCTATTTTGCATAAGAAAGACTTATCTTCTAATATTATCCAAAACAGTTTTGATCGGTTTGAGAGGAATAACTCTACAGTGGAAGATGGTGTTTTTTACTTGGAAGGTCATAAGTCTTCTTTGGAGCATTCAGGTAATCTGAATAATGATGAGTTACTTTTATGGGATCATTCTCATTGTGATGCTTTCACTAACACTGAAGTGGAAATAATGGCAAAATGCTATGCTAGAAAAGATCAAGATATGAGCTTCTCTAAAGGCCATGGTAAGAGAGGTAGGAAACCTAAGAATATTATTTTACAATCTTCTAGAAATACCCACTCGCATACTACTCATTAATTTGATTTTATGTTTAATGCAATTATTTGGAATGTGAGGGGTATTGGTTGCCCTTCTTCAAAATTTAAAGTTAAAAACATGTGTCATATTCATAACATTTCTATTCTAGTTTTGCTTGAACCTCTTGTTTCTGTGGATAAACTGTTTGGTACTGCTAAATATTTAGGTTTTAAACATGTTAAATCTAATGTTACTAATAAAATTTGGATTTTCTGGAAAGATTTTGTTAGAAATGATATTATAGGTGATTTCCCTTAAGTTTTACACTGCAATATTGAAAGTTTGAATTTTCAATGTGGTGCATCTTTTGTTTATGCTACTTCTTCTCATTTTTCTATAAGTGTTTTGTGGGATCAAATTATAAATTTTCATAGTGTGTGTACCCTTCCTTGGTTGGTTGGTGGTGACTTCAATACTATTTCTAATCCGACTGAGCACATAGGGGGTTCTCTTCCTATTTATTAGTCGACGGAAGATTTTAATGATATGATATGGCTTGCAATCTTATTGACATTGGTTTTTCTAGTAATAAATTTACTTGGCATCGTGGGTATTTATGACAACGATTGGATAGAGTTCTTTTTAATAATGCTTAGATTAGTTCGTTTAATTTAACTAAGGTGGAGCACCTTAGCTGTACCCTCTCTAATCATTCCCCTCTCCTTATCAATGTTAAGATTAAAATTTTGGCTGTGCCTGCTCAATTTAGATTTCAGAATATGAGGTTAAATCATGAGTCTTTTCTTGATGTTTTTCAAAATAATTGGCATGCTCCTCTTTTCCCAAATGACTCTATTTCTGGTATGAATAGACTTTGGTTTAAACTGAAAAGATTAAAGCTTATTTTGAACTGGTGGAATCATAACATTTTTAAGAATATTTTTTTCAATATTTTACCGACTGAAGACAGGGTTAATTCCATTGAGGAGCTCTGTTAGTTAGACCCATCGGTGTCTAACCTTGTGCTGTTACATGAAGCTAAATGTGATCTTGGTAAGCTTCAAGCTCAGGAAGAAATTTTCTGGAAGCAAAAGGCTGCTGCCAAATATTTGGTGGAAGGTGATAATAATACTAAATATTTCCATGCTTTGGTTAATAAAAAATGTGCTATTAACGGTATTCATAAAATGACTCAGGAGGATGGCTTTGTTACTGAGAATACTGATGAGATTGCAAATATTGCTGTTAATTTTTTTCAAAAGCATCTCAATAAGTCTTTTACTCCTATTTCTTTTGATGAGTATTCTTTTATTCCTAACTTAGTTTATCAAGAGGATAATTGGGGTTTATCCGGTTGTCCTCTTATTGATGATATTAAGGAGACTTTGTTTGATATGAATGTGAATTTTGTGGCTGGTCCTGATGGCTTTACTACCAAGTTTTTTCAGCATTCGTGACATATTATTGCTAATGATGTTTCTTCTGCTGTGTTTGACTTCGTTAAGGGATCTCTGATTCCCAAGTTTTTCTCTTCCACTTCGATTGATCTTATTCCTAAGAATAATGATGTTAATTCTTGGAATGATTATAGACCCATTAGTTTGTGTTTGATTTTTTACAAATTAGTTTCTAAAATTTTGATGAGTCGGCTTATGTTACTTTTGGCTAAAATCATTTCTCCAATCCAAATGGATTTTGTTAAAGGTCATGCGATTGCGGACAATATTTTGCTGGCTCAGGAATTTTGTCATGACCTTGATGTGAAGGTTAGAGGGGGTAATATGATTATGAAATTGGACATTGCTAAGGCTTATGATAATATTAACTGGTGTTTTATTTATAAAATATTGATTTTTTTTGTTTTGATGATAAGTTCATTTCTCTTATCAAAGTGTGTATTGAAAGTCCTTTTTTTATATTATTGTGAATGGTAAGAGTCAGGGCTTCTTTAAAGCTTCCCATGGACTGTGTCAAGGTGATCCCATCTCTCTTGCGATCTTTATTATTGCTGCGGATTACCTGCCTAGTGGGCTTTCAAATCTGTTTTATAAATGCCTTAGTCTCTACTTTAAAATGTTGGGTGGCATTAACATTTCTCATTTATGTTTTGCTGATGATTTCATTGTGTTTTTGAATGCTTCGAAGAACAAGGTTAGCAAAATTTTGAGCTTTTTTGAACGGTTTGAATCTGTTAGTGGTCTTATTTTTAATAAGAATAAAAGTTATTTTGTTATTTCTAGAAATGTTTCCTCTGATAGGGTTTTGGATATTAAGAATCTTACTGGTTTTTTGCAAGCTTCCTTGCATTTAAAATATTTGGGTATTCCGCTTTACAAGGGTAGGAAGAAGGCTTTTTATTTTTTATGGTTTAATTTCAACAGTGCAGAATAGACTGTCTTCTTGGGATTCTAATTTTTTGAGCTTTGGTGATCGTCTTGTGCTTATTACAAGTGTTCTCTCTTCCTTGTCGGTTTATAGCTTTCAAACTTTTTTCCCTCCTAAGTTGGTGTGCACTAGGATTGACAAAATTTTTAACAAATTTTTTTGGATGGGGTCAGGTAACAGCTCTAAAATTCATTGGACCTCTTGGGTGAATTATTGTGGGTCTTTACAAGAAGGGGCTCTTGGTTGCAAGTATATGTTTGATTTGGTTTCTGCATTTTCCTATAAATTGTGGTACAATTTCAGGTTTAATGTGAGTATTTGGACCAAGTTTATGTGGGCTAAGTATTGTGGGGTGTTCCATCCTTCCAACTATTTTTATTCTAAAGGTCAGTCTAAGATGTGGCATCGGCTTTGTCTGGTTAAATGGAAAGTGGAGCCCTCTTTAGTTTGGGGTCTTGGAGAGGGTAATATTTTCTTTTGGCAAGATCGTTGGGTTAATGGGCAGTCTCTGGATTCTTTAATTAATACCATTTCTATTGACACTATGAAGGTTAATTTTTACTTTTCTTCTAATGGCTGGTATTTGGAGAAGCTGTCTCATATTCTTCCTGAGTTTATTATTCAGTTTATTCTTAATATTCCACTTAACCTTAACTCTAAGGATGTTTTGCTTTGTACTTTTACTAAAGATGATCTTTTTAGAACGAAGGATGCTTGGCATTTTTTAAGAAGTAAAAAAGATTCTAATAAGCTTTTTAAAATGATTTGGCATAAGAGCATTCCCACCACGATTTCTGTGTTTATTTGGAGGCTTCTTCATAAGTATATTCATACTTATGAGTTGTTAAGAAATAGAGGTTTTATTATTACTTATAAATGTCAATGCTACTTTTAGGTTGAAAATATGTATCATATTTTCATATCCGGTCCCATTGCTGTGAAGGTTTGGAGTTTTTTTGAGGCCTTATTTCACTTTAATTTCTATAGCCCTAGTATCAATGTTCAAAATTTGCTCGATGGTTGGTTTGTGAGTAATAAAGGTCATGTTTGGAATATGATACCTTCCCTGATTTGTTTGTTTATTTGGTTGGAGAGAAATGACTCTCGGTTCAATGAGATTGCTATGGATCATCAAAGAATCATCCAGAAAATTAAGGATAAGGTTAAGGCACTTTTTTCTGCTAATTTACTTATTTTGAAGAATTTTAAGAACTTTCTTTTTACTATTGAGGCTTTCAGTATTAAGTTGGAGGTGGCTAACTCCCTTGTTCAGACTAGAAGTATTTATTGGTGTAAGCCTACTCCTAACTCTATTAAGTTTAATATTGACTTTATTCATATGGGGAACAAAACTAATGTTGGTGGTCTCATTCATAATCATAATGTGGTTTTTTTTTTGGGTTTTGCTGGTATGACCAGTGTCAGTGAGAGGATTGGTGGCCTTCTTATTGTTGTTCTTCATGGGTTGAATTTGTGTGCTAGTCTTGATCTTAAGAATATTGTTATGGAGGTTAATTCCTTTTTTTGATTTAAATTGTCTGCTTAATCTGGATGATGGTAATTGTTCTTACTCCTTGTTTTACATTAGGAGGAGTATTATAGAGATCTTGGCCTCCCTTAACTGCTCCTTTTCGACTACTTTGGAGGAGGCCAATTCTTCTGCTCGGGCATTGGCTAAGATGGGATGTAATTATGCTAATATTACTGAGTTTTCTCTTAAGCAGTTGCCTGTCCCGATCAAAGGCATGGTTAAATTGGATCAAATTGGTTTACCTTATGTTAAAGATTAATTCTTTTGGCTGCTGGTTGTTATTCTGTATTTCTGGTTGTCTCGCGGGGGCTTTGGGGGTTTTTTGGTTTTCTGTTTTTTCTTATTTTCCTAGATTGTGGTGGTGCTTTCCTGGGGTTTTCTTTGGACTCTCGGGTGGTGGCCCTGGTTTTCTGGGTGATTTGTTGTGGCTTTATTTGGGGTGTTGTTCTATTGGGCTCTAGTTTCGTGGGTTTGCTGCGCTGTGGGGTTTTGCTATTATTGTGCAGGGGGTCTGGCTCTTCTGCGGGCTGTATGGCTGTGTTTAGTTCAGTTTTGGTTGTTTGTCTTCATCTGTTTCTTGGAGGGTGTGGTGCGTATTTAGTTTTGCTGCAAGTTGGTTCCGATTATAGTATTTTCCTGGAGCAGTGCTGGCTTCATCATGCTCGGCCGTATCCTTTTTAGAATGACTTTAATCTTTTGTTTAGTATTCCCAATCGCTATATTTTCTATTTGCATTTTCTTGTCTATATTTTGGTTTTGTAGGCTCCCTTTTGGGCGTTTGATTGGAAGATTTCTGTGGAGACCTACTACTGGGAGCATTTTGTTTGGTTTTTGTTTACTCCCTTTTTTTGGGTGCTTTTTCTTAAGCACTGTAGCATGTTCCTAGGTTGTTTTATATTGATCAATAGCGGGGAACTCGAGCTCGTATGTTTTCTTTTATCTTGATTTTGCAGCTCTTTGAGCGATATTGAGTTTGAGTTCCCCTTAAGGATCTTGTAAATTTTTCCCTATATTAACGCGTAGGCCCCTTTGGTGGATTTTCCCTAAAATAATAATAATAATAATGACATCAATCCTTTATCTTACTATGTGGGCTCAGAAATAAGAATAATTTGACCTTTGTAATATAAGAGGAAGACTTATTAGGTCAAAGGCCTATCAAGCTACTATCAAAGCTTAAGTCTAAGCGTGACTAGACTAGTTGCTATAAGTGAGTTAAATCCCCCAAGCATAAGACTTATAGGAGAGCCGAGGCCCCAGGAGGAGAAAATTCTACACTTGGAAAAGTCACCTCCCTATTCTAGCTGGTTGCTTTGAAAAAATTGAATTACTTTTGAAAAACTCAACATAAACATTCTTTCCTCCCAACATGCAGAGAGAGAGAGAGAGAGAGAGAGAGAGAGAGAGAGAGAGAGAGAGAGAGAGAGAGAGAGAGAGAGAGAGAGAGAGAGAGAGAGAGAGAAATAGTTAATCTTACACAAAAGACTAACTATCTCAATGTCCTTTCCCAACACTAAGGAAAAACTTGCAAGAAACTAACCAAGTTTAATGAATGAAAGCCTTCATTAATCTAAGCTAGGGTTTGAATTGTGACCCCACCTCTATACAATTAAATATGCAATGGGTGGCATGCCAATCTCATCCAGCTAATAAGTATATGTGATTATATGAGTAAATACTATAATGTCTACCATAAGGTGATGGACATCTAAGGTAGTTGCAAGTTATATAAAGGCAACATCTAGCCTTGGATGGTGAGTTCCCCTTTTACAGGAGATTCGTAATGTGTAGCATGCAAATCTCATTCAATGAGCAAGTCCAGGCAGTTACCCAAATGAAGGTGAGTTTAGAATAAGACGAGATTAACCTAATAAGAAATCATGAATTCACATATTAATAAGAAAATGACACCTCAATTTTCAATCATTCAAAAGCCAAGCTGAAGGCTTACTCCAATAATTGGTTATTTCATCATTCAATGTTAATTAAGTTACAGATTGGTGAGTGCCAATATAATTTTTGCTTGGTTCCTTTTCACCTATTATACTCATAAATTCCAAGTTCACCGAGTATAATCCTTAGTTTAATTTCATTTTTATATTACTTTATATTCATTTAATAGTTGCAAATATTAATGTGTTCCTCTTAAGAGCTTAGTGGTTATAATACTCATTATCTAGTCATAGTTTTTCTTAGTACTTAGTGGAATCTGTTAATCAATTTGAGTGAGTATTAATGGATGCATTATCACACACAAAAACTAAGTTCAAGACTTAGACCCAAAAAAAAAAATCACTATGAGTGAGTACATAAGTATACATAAAGGGGATGAGTAAGCAAAAAAACCATTAATTTCTTTTATTTGTAAATACATTATGTTTGCCTTAAAGGAAAGAAAAGAAAAGAAGAAATCCTTACAAATGAGGTGACCTTAATCACCGGTCACACTCTCCCTGTCACTCTCCTTATCATCGGACTTGAGCTAGTAAAAATCTGAGCTTAAAATTTTTGTAATGGAATACTCAATCATGACAGTAAACTTCTTATTAAGGATCTTTTCGTATTAGGAGGAACAAAATAAGGAAACCATATTATACTCCTAATCCAAAAACTTAGCTGATAATCTGATGATCTCTATATATGCTTAGCCCTTTATCAATTACTCAACCTTCTTCAAGGAAACCTCTTTTTTCCTTAATTCCTTCTTGTGAATTGCTTCCCTCCACATAAGTATAGCCTTCAAGTACTGGACCTTTTTTTTCATGATAGCTCATCAAGAAGAGCCTTCATTCTTAAGGTGTAATTATAAGGAAAAGCACCACTTCCTTGAACTACTGAGCTTCCCCATGGTCTATCAATGGTTATTGGCTAAGGCGAAGATTGCTGCCAATAAGAATTGATTGACTTCCTCAGGGCATAAGCAAGCTAATCTTCTATAACCTTCTTTAAGTTCACCTTTAAATCCTTTGAGTAGAAGGTCCATCCAATTTCACACATTCTTATTAGGGGTAGTAGGAGTCCACCTTTTTCCACTACAGGAAAATCTATTATTACTGTCGGACGTCTGGCGCAACTATTTAGATTAGTGAAATCGGTGGATTTACCAGCCAAATACCCGCTCATAAGTTAACGGTGAAATATTCGGCTCAATTTTCATCGCTAAAACATTGGCACATATTATGCTAACCTTTCGTCGATATTTTAAAGTTTTTCAGTGCAAATATTTGTCAGTAATTATCGGCAGACTTTCCAGCAAATATTGAGCTGTCTTACATAAACTCAATGAAATGTTACCGACACATTATCTGTCAGTAAAATAACTGACATATATTCCACCAAAAATATGTCAGTATAGGCCTTATTTCAACCCAACCAACGTTTGACTTCTCATTTTTATTCCCACCAAACCTCATTCACTTTATTTCCCTCTCTCGCGTCCAAGAGTTTCCCCAGTCAAACCCTCTTCAATCGTCGTCCTAGAGCTGCCCTGACGTCAACATTTCTTTCCCTGTCTTCACTCGTGTCTGAGAGTTGTCCCAACCAAACCTGCGACCATCTCTTTCATGGCATTCGAGAGCTGCGCCGACCAAACCCTTGCCAACTTTCGCCAAAAGCTACCCCAAACGCCACCAGTAAGAGAATGTATTATCTCATTATCTTGGGTTTGGATGTTCTCACCAAACATTTGCAAGAGAAGGTATCTTGGTGTATGCCTTTTGGTTTTTGTATGAATTTTCTCACTAAACAATTTCAAGAGAATGAATCTTAGTGTATGTTTTTGCTTTTGTATTGAATGTTCTCACTAGACATTTGTAAGAGAATGTATCATTGTGTATGATTTTAATTTATTTTGTTTTGGATGTTCTCACTAGACATTTGTAAGAAAATGTATCTTAGTGTTTGCTCTTGACTTTAATTATGGATGTTCTCACTAGATTTTTGCAAGAGAATATTGTACCTTGATTTATGTTTTTTGCTGATGATATTGTTCTTGTAATTGATAATAGTAGAAATGGAGTTGATGGTCAACCTTAGAGTCTAAAGGTTTTCGCATAAATAGATCTAAAATTTATATAGTGTATTTTTAGTAGTAACAGAGCTAGTTGAGGGATTATGATAAGATAGATGTGGATATTATTTATAGAATTCAAGTTGGATGGTGGAAGTAGAAAGAATACATTGGGCGCTGTTGTGTAGACGTAAAGGAATGCAATGGACATACATGATTATAGACAGGATACGATATATATGTGAGAAGGTTGGAGTAGCTCCAATGGAAGATAAGATTAAAGAGAGTAGCCTTTGATGGTTTGTTCATTTAAAATAACTGCCTTCTGAGCAGCTAAAACTCTTTGTATTTTTCTTCAATAAATATTATAATATTATCTAATATATCCATATTATATGTAAGTTATATTATGAATATCATAACTCAAAGAAGTAGGATGTATAATTGATTGGCATAATGACAAAGGACATTAACAGGTAAGTTCATTAAAGGGGTGAATTTTTTCATTCATACAGCTTCTCAATTGTCCAACTTCATCTCAGATGAAAAGTTTCGTTACACATGATCTAAACATAAAAATTAGGTGCACCTAAGCCCAGATGATGTAACTAGTGATCTATACCATTGGGGCTTCATACGAGAATATTAGTATTGGACTTTTCATGGTGAGATGGCATAATAAATACATTTCACAAGAAGGTTTTATTACACATCCGTTAGAAGAAGAAGTCTATAAATACTTTGATCGTACACATCCCACCTTTTTCATAGAATCAAGAAATATAAAATTAGGTTTATGCGCAGATAGTTTATTAAATTTTGTAAATCTGCTTCACCTTACTCATATTGGCCCATGATACTCACCCCATATAATCTTCCACCAGAGTTATGTATGCTAACATCTTATATGTTTATGATTCTTACAATTTCTGGGCCACATAAACCAAAAACAAATATTAATGTATTCTTATAACTGTTAATTGATGATTTAAATTTATTATGGGAAAATGGAGTAAGTATATATGATATCTCCACCAAACAAATTTCATTATAAGGGTAGCATTACTTTTAACAATTAGTGACTTTCTTGTGAATAATATACTCTCATATTAGAATACTTTTAAGAAATTAGCTTGCCAATATTATATAGAATATGCAAAGTCATTCACATTAAAGCATAGAGGGAATAACAATTGGTTCGACTGTTATTATATGTTCTTACTTATAGGTCTTCGTTTCAAGTAAAATAAGGATGATTTTGTTAAAAATAAAATGATGATTTTGCAGCCTCCTCCGAGATTAAGTAGTGAAAAAATATTTGAAAGAGTACGATTTATATCTATAATAATGGATTCTTCAACATTAGCTAATTATACATTGTCAGAGTATGGTGTCAATTACAATTGGAATAAAATAAGTATTTTTTAGCCATTGTCATATTGGAGGACAATGATCATACATAACTTAGACGTGATGCATATAAAGAAAAATATTTTTGATAATATATTCAATACAGTCATAGACATCAAAAATAAATTCAAAAATAACGTGAAAGTAAGGATAGACTTAAAAGAGATTCATATGTTAAAATCATTAGAATTGAAGGACGGTGGGCATTGAAAAGTTTTCAAACCAAAAGCTCCTTTCACATTGACTTTAGAGCATAGGTGAGCTGTTTGTGAATGGGTGAAGACACTTCGGGTACTTGATGGATATTCTTTAAATCAAAGTAAATATGTTAACATAAGAATAGGGAGATTATTTGGTATGAAGAGTCATAATTATCATATCTTTATACAATGTATATTACCAACTGCCTTTAGTTATCTGTCAGACCAAATTTTAAAGTTCTTGATCGAGCTAAGTATCTTCTTTAAAGATTTATATTCTTCAAAACTATATGTGGAGAACCTAATTTTTATGGAGTAGCATATACCTTTTATTCTGAGTAAACTTGAGAAGATATTTTCTCAAATTCTTTTTTATTCTATGGAGCATCTACTTATGTATTTACCACATGAGGCTACAATCAGTGGATCTATTTAATATCGGTGGATATATCCTTTTGAAAGGTATTTAAATAAACTTAAGAAGACTACTAAAAATAAAACTCATCCTGAAGGCTCAATATACGAAGCATATTTAATATACGAGACAACCCAATTTTGCTCGTGTTACTTTAAAATAGTATCACAATCAAGTCAGAGAACTGCACCTCAAAATGTGGGTAAATCTTCAAATTTATTTATATTCAATAGAAGTGGTGAACCCACAGGCGCTAGCACCGTGTGCTATTTAACTAACAAGGAGTTGGGAGTTACCATATTGTATGTCTTGCTTAACTATGATGAAGTTGAATCATATCTTGAGTAAGTATGAATATGCTTGCTCATAAATTTGCTACTCATAAATTCAATCTAAACCTTAATATTTATAGAAGTTTCATTGATGGATTGAATATAATAGATTCAGTAGAAGTCTGAAAAATAGTGGAAATAAAAATTCCTAATTGGTTTAAAAATAAGATATATATTTCAACCATTTATTTCAATTAATATGTCTTGAATTAGTTAATAAGCATGCTAATAACATACTTTATTTACTAACTAGGTGCACCCTTAAGATAGAAATTTATAGTATCATGGGCTACTTGATCTAGCTTAGGGATCAAATAGAGATGTAAAATATTATCCATTTTTTTTTGTTAATGATTACAAATTTTGAACAAAATTTTAGTGTAAAGGTAAAAAGATGGAGAATTTGGGTATATGAGTAAGAGGGAATACCCATATATGTGATAATTTTTAGTATTATTTGGTATTACAAGAAATATTATAGTTGGAATATCCTGGTCATGGAAATAATGTATATCTATTCAATTGTGAGTGGTTTGATCCAGTATAAAATAGAGGTATAAGAATGCATCTACTTTAAGGTGTAACATAAGTTAAGTGGGAAAGGAGATATTTAAAGTTTGACTCATTCATCATTGCTAGTCAGGCAAGTCGAGTCTATTTTTCTAACAATCTTAGTAGAGTACGAGGCAAACGAGTTTGGCTCATAATTATGAAGACCAAACCTAGGGGAGTTTTTAAGAAGACTATATCAATACCAACAGCACATCAAGAAGAGTTTATGTCAAATATAAACAATTTTACTAATGATGTGGATGATTAAATTATAACTACTGAGAGTGAGTTATAATTAGAGGAAGTATATTTAAACATAGAGGAAAGTCATGAAGAATCTGACAGTGGTGTAGAAGTTTTATCATATAAAAGTGAATCAACATAAACTAAATGATTTTTAAAAAACAGTTATAAATCAATAATTTATAGTAATAATATTTTTAATATTTAATTTTTAATGTAATTCATGTATTTAATTGCTCTGTTATTTTATATTTAATTTTTTTCATAATTTATATTGCTAATATTTCTTAAAGTTTTGGTGCAAATGGTTTCAGGTGATGACTATCAAAGGCGATTAATAAAGAATATGTTTGGTAGGCGCAATAAGAAGGAAACTATTGGCCCATCCAGTAGGCTTATACCAGCACCTCTTTGTCTCAGCATGCTACTCAGAGTCAACCTAGCCCTCCTTTATATACTTATGCAGCCAGTAGCCCATAGTTCTACTCACCAGACCAATGCTTTTCTTCACCGGACATCACGCAGAGTACTCTTTTCTACCCCTACTACCCATCCCCACCTTCTCATGGTGGCCTTCCTATATATCCATATCCACCATATGTCCTGTACACTATCCCCACCACCATCTCAACCCGCTACAGGTGGACCTTCCACCCCAACTGTAGTAGAATAGATGACAGAGGGTTGCATGTTGATTGAACTTGACAGTGACATGTATGCACTAATTATATTTCAAACATGTAAATAAATTTGAATAAATTTATTTGACAACTAACATATTTTTTTCATGTTTCAAAAGCCAAAGCAACCAACATATAAAATACGGGACATAATATAGAGTAGGTATGATGCTCCTTATATTTCTTGCAAGAAAGTTCCGAAAGAAGTATGGAACATATGGTTTAGAGAGTTTGAGGTTAGTTATTATATAAATATGTTATACAATATATCTTATTTATATAAGCTAATAAAAATATATATTTTTTATTATATGCTTTTAAATATAGAAAGATAAAATCAGAAAGAATTTTGAGAAGCGTGGGTCGACTCGCATGCAAGACATGTTTACATATATTAAAAAGTCAGGTGAGCGACCACTCTGAATTGGTGAGAGTTTATGGGTTGAGTAGAATAGTGCTTGGGTTAACCCATACTATAGTAGGAGGAGGGATCAAAATAGACAGAATAGAGCTTCTGATGTTAGGAGCATGAGTAATTCCTTTCATACTGGGATTCTGCTCCATATACTGAATACAGAAGACATTTGATAAGGAATTTTAAAATCTTTTAATAAATTACTTTAATATGATTATTAATACATATTTATTATAGAAAGAGGTGTTGGGTAGAGAACCAACACCTATTCATAGTCAAACTCACATACGGCAGGTGGACCAACAATGAGTTGATAAGCGAGCGAGGAGAGCCTATATAAGTAAATAAGTTTAATTTTTTTGATGTCATGTATAAATTACTTAAATTTTTATTAACTTACATATGAGGAGTATACACGGCTTTGAGAGAGTCAGGCTACAGCAGGTGAAGGTTCACATGGTGGATCAGCAAAATATTCTGACTTCCATTTTTGGTCGCAAGAAATAGGTGGAATGCAATATGGTAGAGTATACGATTTAGGCTCGTAAGCCTATGCATGTTAGGAGAAAACATCAGGTGGCTCCAGCTTCTCAGAAAATACCCAGGAGTCTTGATATATCCAACAGGTAACTGCCCTTACAGCCTAGCTAGAGCAGGTAAGGAAAGCATATGCTGACTGACACATATAGATGCAATAGTAAATAGAGATGCAACACACTTAGGTGCAGTTGTAGAAAATTCAAATGTTAGAGAAAATGTGAAAGATGAGGGAGTAGTTAAGTGGATAGAATACAACTACATAAGTAGAGGATGAGACAGAATCAAAGTAGATTTTTATTTTAATGTTGTGGACATATGTTATTATGTATTTATGGACATGTTTACTTGTTTATTTTTATAAACATCTACACTTCTTTATTGTTAGATATTTGTTGATGTTTGTTGATGATATTATTCTTTTTTTTTATTATTGAGTACATGTTTCATGATGTTCTTGATTAGAGCTTGATGTTTGAATGTATATAGTATTGCATTTTTATCTGTGAGGTTTGTGAAAATTAGTTTTAGAAATCAGGTGATTTTTTTTTATATCTGCTATAGGTTTCTAGCGGATTATCCACTGGAAACAACAACGGCAACATGATATGACAGCATTGAATCATTGTTTACAACGTACATTTGCGCCGCCATTTTTTATGGTATATCCGCTCGCTAGTACTACCCGCCGATAATAGTGTGATGGCCAGTCCGTTAGATTATCCACCAGTTATTCTGGCGTACAATATTTGCCAAAAATACTGGCATAATAAAGGCTAGAATTTACCATATAAAAAGACGTTGTTTTCTCAAATTTTGATTTGGTAAATGCAAAAAAAATATGCCAGAAAATTTTCTGACAAAACTTTTATGCCGAAGTAGATTTTTGGACACATGAATTATCGTCGGGGCAATTTTCGCAAGAATTTTGCCGCAAATAAGGATTTTTTGACATATTTCTTGTATTACCAGCAGATTTTGTCTGCCGATAACAACATATTTTCTTGTATTACCCTTAGAGAAGGTTGCCTCCTCAAAAGCCTCTAGCTTAAGATGAAGACTTGATACTAACTCACCCTTGGAGGACAAGACCCTCTTTTTGCCCTTACCCTTCTCCACCTTAGGCTTGGATCTCATTACCTCCTCGATCCTCTTTTAATTTTTTATCTTTGATGATGATAACCCCTTACTCGTAGTATGGGGAAGGTTGTCACACTCCACGATCTAATTTAGAATAATTCTTTTTTATCTTTTAATAATAACACTATTTTTATCTAACTTTATCTATAAAAAATAAACAATTGAAATAATCTTAGAATTTAATATATATATATTCTAAAAAATTATATACATTACTCATAATCTATACAATCATAATATACATTTCTATTCCTGAGTATAAAAAAATAACTAAAAAAAATATAGAACCTCAGGAATCCTGATTAGTCTCATGCTCCGACTCCCTTGTCCTTACTTAAAATTATTTAACAATATATAATGAGCTAAAAAGCCTAATATGTTACCAAAACCTATAACTAAACTTAAAGCATGTTAAAGGAGAAATATGCATTGCTATGATTATATTCATTTTCCCTAGCGATTGCATAAGTTTTTGTGCCTTTACTCATTTTATTGATTTGAATCATTTGGCATTTTGGCTTGTTTAATATTTTTTGCTTTATGTGGTTCCGGAGTATTATTTTTTTCCTTTTTAACTCTATGTGTATTTTGGTTTTTTGCTTAAATTGGGGTAGTTCTCTATTTAGCTTCATTATTATTTTATTATTTTTTTAAAGAACTTTTTGAGCAATTGTATTGCTACTTATTCAATAGTTGTTGTATTTCAAATACTACACATTCTTGAGCTATATTGTATAAATTTCTCCTATTGTTCTAGCTTTATCTGCACAGTTTTGGGGGTTGTGTCATATCTTCATCTTAACTACCTTTATTTCCTTTTATTTGGCAATCTTAGTTCATCTTGGTTATTTTGGTTTGTGGCTTCCTTACCCTTGATGTTGAGGGCTTATTGCCACTTTCCTATTTGGTTGTTTGCTTCTACCTTGTTGATAGTGGGTGGTTTTTGTCCTTTAATTTTCTATAGGTATACTCATCTTGGTGTGAGTAGGTGGTTTAGAGCTATCATACTTTTCCTTTTCTTAGTTTGCTTATGGCTTTGATTTGATTTTTTTCCATATTGAGATTTTTGTGCAGCTTTTATCTAGTGGGATTCTTTTGAGCTACTTTCCATCTACTTTGAGGTTTTCTTTTTCTTGCTTCATTTTTGTCTTGCAGGTTAAACCACACCCTATGTCTTTTACGTGGAATTCTCTTATTCAATTCACCATTTGGTTATGACTCCCAATGATATTTCTTTATTTATATGTAACTAATAAGGGATCTTAAACTCCTTAGGTTTTATTTTCTTTTTTATTATAGCTCTTTGAGGAATTAATTACTGGGTTTTCAATCCCTTTTAAGGATCCTAGAACCTTTTATTTTAAATTAACGCATAAACCCAATGTGGGTTTTCCAAAAAAAAAAAAAAGGAGCATTGTGCATGTCACCGATCAAATCATAACAGCAGCATTCATATGATCATTGAATTTGTATAAAAATAGTAAAATTCACATGTAGTAGCAGTTACTTTTGTAAATAGTAAATTAGTATGGTATAGAAGCCAGTAAAATATTATAATGGGAAAACCAACAAACCAATTCGGGTATTAAATTAATAAAGTAGTAATTATATCAATACTATCAATCAGTAAAATAATCATATAATGCGGTAAAGGCAAAGCATCTGTAAAGACTATTTAAATCATATAAATACAGTAAATTCATATAAGAGAGTACACATATTATCTAGATTTTCTATATCAGTATTACGTGCTCAATATATTATATATTTAATATTGGTATGGTGAATCAATAATAGTAATAATAAGAGTGAATTAATAGTAGTATTAACATAGTATTGATATATATATATATATATATATATATATATATATATATATATATATATATATATATATATATATATATATATATATATATATATATATATATATATATATATATATATATATATATATATATATATATATATATATATATATATATATCATTATCAATAAAACCAGTGATAGCAGTAGTAAAATAATATAGTAACAGTAAATTCATATAGTAATAATAAATTCATATAGTAATAATAAATATGTAACATGCATTTTAATAGTCAAATTAAATAAGTTAGAAGTTATGTCTTATTGGTATTTTTCTAATATCGTATTAGTATTAGTAAACTATTGGCTCAGTAAATTAAGTCGACACTCTTTGCATGACAGCATAATAATAACTCCTTATAACTATCAATTATTATGTCGTTGTATCATTATATTAGTAGAAGATAACCCCTAACCACATTATTTAAAGAAAAGGTTATCGACCCACCATCCTATACAAGCCAATCAAACTCCAACCAATGGGTCAACCCGTCTTTACTTATTTTGTACACACACATTTTACTATCACACTATTGCAATAATAAGAGTGACTAGCTATTACTCAAGCACATATCTAAATTTATTTTCAATGTATTACAATAAATAAAGCATAACTATGTCTAATTCAGAAAGAGTTAAACTATCATAGTGGTAAGCAACAGAAAATCGTACTGAACAGAAATTCATATTTTCATAAATTAATCAAATTACCAAAGGTAGTATATAAAAATATTCTAAAGCTTTAATTGAACTAAAGCATTATTTTAAAATGTCAAAATAAAATTTTGAATTGATAAAAATTCACAATTTTTTTAAAATTACCCAACAAAAAATTTCTTATAAATACTCAAAATATTCATAATCTCAATTTTTATAACATATAAAAATTATGCAGTGAAAGTTTTACCAATATAAAAATATCCTCATTTTTGGTACTAAAAAAAATTAATCTAAAAATTTCAAAAATATCAAATTATTAAAATAAAAAATAATAATGGTTCTTCATAATGAGACAAGCAAATCTTCCAATAAAACTAACTAGCATAAATCATTTTATGGCCTTTAAATCAAGCTTTCTCTTTTCTATCTACATAAATTTCTCTCTAAATTCCCTTACCAACTCTATGTTAAGCCAAATGAGGGAGAATGATAAGGCTTTAATGGATTTATTAATATAATACTATTTTTACAAATAAATTATAATATAATTATATAATTTAATAAAATTTTAATATAAAATTTATATAAATCATTTTGAGAATTTAAAAATTATAAAAAAAAATCATAAAATAACACATTAAATTTAAACATTTTATGAAATCAATGTATAAAATGGACACTAGACAATTCCAAAACCCTGCTATACTAACATGTTTCAATTTCTTAAGAATTTGTACTAATACCTAAAAATTATGGAAAAAATAATGTAATTAATCACTATAATATCTATGTTATTAGAAAAATGGTTTATGATTTAGACTTATAATGACTCCTGAAAAAAACTATTTAACTGGGTCTAAATCCAGGTTGTTATGAAGGGAGGCAAAATTTGAGGAGTCAACCTTAATAGCCATCACCGTAATTTTAATAAGCCCGCTCAAATCATCGTAAGGCTTCATTGAGTGTCATGAAATTGCCTCTATTGGGGTAGGATTGAATGTCATCTTCTTGGAAGGAGGCTTAATAGCCTCCATTGGCTTCTTTATCATTGCCTCCTTAGGGTAAGTAAGTGCCTTTTCCTTTTTCATCTTGGAAAACATCCCACTAGTACTCACAGGCAGATCCTCACTTATCCTGCATAATAGGAGGATACTCACCAAGGAAATCAACAACATCTAGTCCTTTAGGTAGGAACACTTCGGTACACCACCTACAAAAAGAACTCAAACCTATCCTCACACGAGATCACCATTTTTGAAGTATGTTGAAAGCCAACTTGACATTGAGAATAGAATAATCATCATCAACTTATCATGCAAGTAATCACCTTTATCTTACCACATCAATTATTGAAGGTTTATATAGGCTCACCACAATCAAAATTATATTGCACTCGTTATACGAATGGTTTTCGTTAACTCAGCTCAAAAAATGAATATAATGGTTAAAGAAAAAACTCATTATCATCACATATGACCATGAAAGGGAAATAATACTATTCATACATTATGCATTCACCATAATAAAGCACATAAGAAATTCCCATTACAAAGCTATATAAGAAATACAAATTTTATTACTTTAAATATAATTTACATCACATTCCATGCTCATATTAAAAAAGAAAAGAAGGACAAAAGTTACTTAACCTTAAAAATATCTCATATATAGGGTATAATGCCGACTTAGGAGCTACCATCCCTTTATTCACTAAGTATCTTAGAAGAAAGCACTCCCCCCGACCTCCCCCCCCCCCCCCCCCCCCCCCCCCCCCCCCCCCTCTCCAAATACTCATAAATATAATCATCTAATGCAAAGATATTCACCTTAAAAAAATGGTGAGTTACTAATATGGATATCTCACCCTTGAGTAGGTATCTCATTATCCGGAGTTCCAATCTAGGTGGCAAAGATTAGGGCTATTACAATCACCATGGGTAAGTTTGTGAGGAGTCCTAAAATTAAAGGTGATGATTAGTATCCTCAACATTCTTTCCATCTCTAAAGCTTGAATATATATATATATATATATATATATATATATATATATATATATATATATATATATATATATATATATATATATATATATATATATATATATATTGCTTATTGGTTCTATAATGTGAGCAACATTCACAAACATCAAATGCAAATGCAATATACACTAAAAGTAAATACAAATTAACTCAGATAGCTCAAAAGTTCAACCAAAAATAAATACAGCTCCACAGCAAAATAAAATAACGATAAAAATGGCAAAATTAAATAAATGGTTCTTTCAATAATATAGAACAATTAACTAGATAATATTCATTATCATTAGCAATGATTCCAAGATAATATTCAATATTAATTAATGATCCCATGAGGAATTGAACTATCTTACAACCACCCTAGTATTATCTATTTGAGTCACAAGGTTTATCCTACTAATCTGAATGAGAAATATAATTTTTTTAAGTTCCAACTAGAGATTCTGAATTAAAAGTTCAAAAAATGAAAGTGTTATGAACTTATGATTGTGACAAAGTGCATGTTTACTTAATTTTGAATCCTCTAATATATATAGTGAATTTGTTAAAAAATCACTCTTAGATCTTGTCAATCTTGTAAGAGTTTCAAGAAAAGTTTTCACTATACTACAATTATTCTCTCTTTAGACACAAAAAACCCTAGACATCATATGCCTATGCATGGTAGTGTTTTGTTTTATTTCTCCTATTTGTTACCTTATTCCCCCATCCACTACAGTAAAACCAGTGAATATTTTTTTTGACAAAATTGAGGCAAATTTTTTGTGAAAAATTCCATCGTAGATTCTATGACGAAATTGTAGATGATTTATGGTAGAAAATTTGTCACAAATTTGTGAAGGATTTTTCATCGTAAATCAGCTGCAATTCTGTCACAAATCTACTGCAAATCCATTACAAATAAGTTTATATAAATCTAAATCTGGGTCCTTTCGTTCATTCGCTTGAGTAACATTTTCCCTTTTGCAAGCTTCTTCCATCAAATCCTTAAATCCACCAAACTATAAGGTTTACCTTATCTAAGATTTATGGCAAAAAGAGGAAAATGGAGGTTTTGTGAGCCATGAGCTAAACTGAGGTTTTCTTTGGGAGGATTCATGCTAAATTCTACTCAAATTTGGCATAAATCATGGGCCAAACTATAGGATTTACTAAATCCTTAAGGTTAATTGTTCTTAAATAGAATTTGTGTTGGATTATTAAAGTGTAGAATTCATGTTGCATGGTTAAAGTGTAGGAATACATGAGGCTTATTGTGTGATAGAAAATTTCTCTCAAACTAAAGAGAAAATTCTTTAAGATGGTGGATGAGTGGATTTTTGTTGGTTTCCATAGCATGATATTCGAATGAAAACAAATTTTATGAAATACACAATGACTCACCTGTGAGACATGTTTACTCACACTAGGAGGACAAGCAAGTGTCTACTTCATATTGGTTAGGGTGTATGGGATGAGCTTAAGACTACTTGGGGTAGCCTAAACTAAACAGCCATGATGGAGTAGAATAGGTACTATAGTGTTTTTAACATCGAAGGCTTGAGAAGCTCCCAACATACTAGAGGCTTAGTTCCACACACTATGTATAGACGACAATGGGTAAGAAGTTCAATAAATTTTAATAATTTATTTATATATGCATTCTAATATAAGTATATTATAGAAGGAGATACTTAGTAAAGAGCCCATTGCATTTGAGTTACGGAGTCAAACTCATAAGCGTCGGTAAGACCAGCAATGGGTGGATGAGCAAGCTAGGATGGCATATATAAGTATAAAAAAATATTATACTTACAAAATATTGTAAGAAATGATTATATAATGATTATTTTTAAATTACATTTTGTTTGTATAATGAGTATGCATGGCTTTGAAAGAGCCAGGTTGCAGCTGGAGAGGGATCCTCTGTGGGTTCTGTAGATATTTCTAACTACCGCACTTGGAGGCAAGTGGTAGGGGAAATGTTGAAGGGATAAAATTTATGGATTAGGCTCATAGGCCCTTTCATACAAGGGATAGTCCTCTTTAGCAACTATGTAAAGTTTAGTTAGCTAGCAGGTGGCTAACTTGGTAGCAGGATTATAAAATATCTAAAAAATAAAAGCGGACATGAACATTCAAATATTGGAGGAGCATAGAAGATTGAGCGAGCTAATTGGTAGAAATTAATCAGCAACTCCATCGACCGAGCAGAATAGAAAGCAAACAAATTCCAATTGGATTATCACCTAAGATGACTTTTGAAATATTTTAAATCATTAGATGCATAAGTTATGTTGAAATTGTAATAGTGTTATAATTATTGTTGAATTTCATTTAATATAGTTGTTTGCTTATTAATTTACAAAATTTGAGAAGTTTTCTTTGATTATATTTAGCTTTCATAACTATTTTTTATAACTGTTTGGATTTTGAAAACAATAAAAATGATTGTATGAGCTTTGTTTTGTTAAACTATAGGTTTGCGACAAATTTGTGGAGGAAAATCTACCGCAAATATCAATACAAAGATATGGTATCAATGTTTATAACGGATTTATCCGTCACAAATTGTGGTGGACTATTCACTGTAATTTGTGACGGAATCTGCGACGCCCCTTTTACCATCAGAATCATATATGTCACAAATCCACCGCAAATCAAGATTTGCGATGAATTTTGCAGCCGTGAATAGCTAGTTTTTCTATAGTGATTGAGGTAATAATTCATACTAAGTTTTAAATTAAACCACGTTTGGTGCAATAACTAAATTAAGTTCAAGAGAATTGAAAACAATATTGAGCAATGTAAGCACTAGAATATAGTTAAGTAAATCATGCATTATTACACATAACAAGTCTAAAAAATTAAATTTAGTATTCATAGATTGGAAATTACACAACTTAGTTTTCATTTAAATAATAAAAACCAAATGCCAAAGAAGTGTTTGGAAGATGTCACCCAAAAAATCTTTTATAATTGACTGCAAATACTTTCCGCTCTCCGAATGATTTTCCTTTAAGCACTCCCTCTCCTACACTCTCTAATGACCCTCACATATTATTTTGCGTAATAAATAAATGGCCAACCCTCTCAAATTTGTCTAAAAAAACTATTTATATTAAACATCCTATCTAACACTAGTGTCATGTCGCTATAAAAGTTAGTGCTGTGGCACTGAAGAAATGAACTTTTATTGTGATGCCTCTCAATTTCTTCATTGCAGTGTTGGGTCTGAATCGACATGTTACTTCACTATGTAACTGTCCCAACTATGGCATAGCGCCATTAGACCCATTTGATCTTGTGTTGCTAATGTTTCCTCAGCACTATAGTGCTTGATCAGCATTGTGGTGCTGAATTATTTTATAAAAATACAGAGAAGAGAGTGTTGCATCATTTTTCCCTGTTACTTTAACACCTCAATTATGTTGAATGTGTTGCAGCACTTGATAATATGGCACCACAGTGTTAGGCATTTTTCATATTTTCAACCATTTTTCCTAGAATTTCCTGCACAATATAATCAAACAATGGATTTTCACAGTAAAACATATACAAATATTTTTACAAAAATTTTCACTATCATTAATCGATTATAATCTAGGTTCTAGGATTACACCACAAATTATTTATTAAAAGAAAAGCCCATCGGCCCGCCATCATTTACTAGGTATTATATTTTAGAGCCAATCTATATTAATAATAGTATCGATTATTTGTATACTTCAATAATTTATGTAATGCGTGACATTATGTATAATGTTCATTAACTTCAAAAAATTATAATTATCAATCTACCTAATGAGATTTTTATATAAACAAATCAAAACATTCAGAATGATAATATCTATCACATACCAAAAATTTCATGGTGAAAGTTAACTAAAATGGATGAAATAATATTTTTTATCACTTTCAAGAAGGAGAAATATGTCAAACTCAAAATCATTTAAAATAAAAGTAGAGTAAAGGTCACTTATAATGATCAAATAATTTTTTTCTAATAGGAACAATGGATAATCAAGCCCCTGAGGACCTTCTCTCTCTTCCTCTATCCTCTTCTCTCTCCCTTCTATTGCCTTTCTCCCTTATATTCTTCCCTAACAAGTAAAATGAGTGAGGAAAAATGAGGGTGATGAGGAATATTTATATTAAATATATTAAAAAATAGCATTCAGTGCCCAACACTATGCTTACCAACTCTTGGTAACATTGTGTTGCATGGTGATCCCAGAGTTATTATAGAATATAGCCTTCAATACCAAAGCTGGTGTTCCCTGGTGCCACAACACTACATTTTAGATCTTGATTTTTATATTTTTATATAAATTCATTTAAAATTTTGGGTTATTACAATTCTAACGGCCTATAGTATAAATTTAGTGTCCTTATGTATAACACGACATCCACTAGGTTAGTTACAAAGCTTAAAACTCAACTGATGGATATACTAAGAAATCTATTAAGTTAAGTGAACCCTTCACTCACTAGTGCTCAATGACACTCAAACTCTAAAAATAGTTCTTTCAAATTCTTGAAATGAACTCTCATCACCTTAACTTGGCTAATGATAGGCTCGATAAGGGTAGGATTTGGTGTTACCTCCAAAGTGGGTGTCTCTATCTTAGTGGCAACATTCAATGTTGGCTACACCACAAAGCCTTACTAAACTCGCCTCACAATGAGAGGTACGTTATCAAAATCTAAGATAATGAACACTTTTCCTGGATCATCCTTTGCTACCACAGCCTCACTCATCTCCACCTTCTTCCACCTATTTAGTATAGGAGTGGCTAACTGATTTAAACTTAAGCTCATGGGCACACTCACCTTAATGGATATCATCTTCTTCTTATTTTTCAACTAGTTATCTTTCTTCTCCTCTTCCTTCTATAATTCACATTTGTAGGGAATGTCCCTCTTTAATTTCTTGAGACAAGCATTTGCTAATTTAGCAGGGTTTAATCTAGCTATCTCAAGCGAGTCAAATATAATCCCTGGGAGTTGGAGAAAATGTGAGGCAACATTATACCTCTTGAACACTATTTAATAGTGGAGATAGTATGTGTAGGTGTCAAATCAAAGTCATAATAAGGAATCTACATACCACTTGAGATCATAATAATAACAAAGTAATAACTTATTTGTGTACTTTGTTATTTATTATTATATTTGAAAGAAATTAATACTCATCTTAACCTCACATATCCTTTTTAAAAGCTAACTTTTCATAGGCTCAAATGAATTAAATAAACTAAATGTATACTCATACATGTACATATAGGTGATCCACATGTACCTAATAAGTTTCTGTCAAGATACTCAGCAAACGTAGTCACTTGCCTAAGAGGGGAACTCACCAAAGAAAATATGATCCCATAATCAGCTGGTTGATCCCAGCACATCGACCTAAATATTTAGAAATTTATTACACCTAATATATAGAGAATTAGATCACCAAATTTGTACATAATGTATACTTTCATGCAAGGGTTAGATAATATTGATTGTAAACCATTTGAACACTACAGACACCTAAGGTAAATAACTTAGGCATGGTTTAGTGAAATTAAAAATCATCTAAGAAATTCTTCATGCCTCCAATAGGGATGAAACTCAAACTTAGTAAACTTAGTGACATAATGAACATTAGAAATTAATTTCATCTTACTTGGAGTTCATTAGGTCAATTAAATTATAAACCCTAAAATCAACCCTTATTTTGGAGATAAAAATTCAATGTTATATCTGAGAGGAATGTGATGCTTGTGATTTATCCTAATGTGGATGAAACCCCTATTGTAGATGGAAAGCATGTGGATGGCATTGTTAATCTTGTTGGTGGGGATCAAATTATTGATTTTGATACCCAATGTCCTCTTGTTTCTATGGATTATGTCAAATTTTTTGATATCTCTAATAAGGTGCCTATTATTAACATGCCTTGCTCTCCTTATCTGTTGATGTCAGCCTAAATGAGAAACATGAGCTTCCTACTAATTTTGTTAATTCAATTAACTATACTAATTGGTTAATTGATCCATTGGGTATTATAAACATTAATCCTAATAATGTTTCCAAGGATGTGAATGATGGTAACTTTTTTTAAAATAATTTTAAAAATATTTGTGAATAATGGAAACTTTCATGATTCTCAAGATGATGTTAATTTAGATATTATAAAATTTGATAATGTTGGTTTTTATAATGTATCATGGAAGAATAAAAGAAATACAAAAGCAAAAAAATAGTGAAATGTCTTTTGATCTATTTGTTCTTCTTCTTCTTTTTTTCTTTTGCTCCTCTTTTTGCTCTATCCCTATGGGATTTAGTTGGAATGGGTTTATTTAGCTTCGGGTTGCCTTGTTTCGATAATGCTTCATGCTTTTAGCTGTTGGTCACTTAGTTTGATGGTTTTGTAATAGCCTATATTTTAATCCAAGCAAATAAATTTTTTAAGAGTAATTTTAAGCCAAATTTTAAAAAAATTTCCATGACATTGATATTATAGTGATTTACTTATACATATTTTTTTTACAATTTTTGGGCACTTGTGAAAATCCCTAAGAATATGACACTTAATAGTACAAGTGGGAATTTTGGGACTGTCAATTGTTCATTTTGTAAATCAATTTTATAAATATTTTTTAAATAAAATTATTTATTTTATAGATATTTTTTATAATTTTTGAAGTACATAAAATAATTTTTTGAATTTATATTTGCAAATGATTAAATTATATTATTAAATAATATTATATTATTATTTTAAATCATGAATATCTAATTTCATTAACTTAAAAAATATTAAATATTATTTCCCTTACTTTTTTTTCAATAGATAAATTGCTTAGGGATTTAAAGGGAGAAAGTGAGGAGAGATAAAATTAAAGTTAGGATTTGGAGACTCACAAAGCAATTTTTGTCAACCAGTCTAGTTGAAAATTTACTCATCTCATTATAAGGAATTGTTACCCTATTTCAATTTTTAATAATTTTATACTTTTAATATTGTTTTGATCAAATCTGTATTTTGGTTACAAAAAATAAGGATAATTTTTCATTGGTAAAACTTTCACCGCATATCTTTTGGTATGTAATAGATCTCATCAAGATGAATATTTTGATTGTAACATATTAAATTTTCACTAGTTAAATTAAAAGATATGATTTTTTTAAGTAAATGCATAGTTTATAAATTTGATAGATTTTCTTGAATTTATATATTTTTGCATTTCGTACATGATATTAACCTACATTGCAAAGAAAAAAAAATAGCATTTATATATACACAAGAAATGTTGACATTTAATACTATAATGAATATAAACTGGCTCTTAAAATATAATACCATGTGTAGGAGGGTGGGCCAACAGATTTTCCTTTAAATAAAAAATGGGTGGTGTAATATTAGCTGTAACATATAACTAATAAACTGAATTACACCGACAAATAGAGGGTGATGACTCCTAAATAATTATTAAAATCCACCTATGAAAATTAAGAAATTGAGAGCTATGATAGATAGCAAATGTACATACAAAAACATCACATTAACACTAAATGACATGTCTTATTTTCATAATCATACTCATGATAATATTTACCTTATTGATAATATATTAAACTAATTAACAAATTGATAGCTCATTCTAGCATTAATATTGATATAGTACAGCATAGTAGAATAGTATACTGATAATTATTCTTTGGATGATACTACTCTTTACTATATGTCAAATATTTTAATAGATCTCTTTTGATATCTTTGATCATATTATTTTTTTTATTAATTTATGAGATTTTATTCTTCATAATAAATGGTGATTAATATTTACTAGATTTGAATATAAATATTGATTATTTTACATTATATTCAAAGTAGTGAAAGAGTTTTGGTTTCTTGTTGGGTTGTTTAATTGATTATTATGAATGGGTCGGGACCAATTGGAGTGAGGTTGATAGTGATCCTCTGGATTTTTTTTAGATTTTATTTTATATTTTCTTTAATTCTTTTAAAGTCAGGAGCTTGTGATATATTAATATTTGTACTGATCTCCTGACTATTGTTCATTAATTTTGGGAGAATGAATATAGTGCAATAATTTGAGCTATGTAATTCTTAGTTATTTTTACTTGATATACTTAGATTCTCTAGTTGATTAATTAAATTAAAAAATAATAATTCTTTCAAATTTAATTTTAGGGCGATACAGGTTTCCTGGTGCTAGAGGAGGGGGTTTTGGGATTTGGTGGTTGGTTCCATTTTGTTTATCCTTGGAGGTTGTTGGTTATATATGGGGTAATGTTTTGGCTATGCTTTATTGTATTGATCTTTTACTGGTCAAGTTTCAGTTGTTACTGCAGCTTCCTGATCTTGTCCAATGGATCCAATCTTTCTTTTTTTAGTGTGGTTGCCTCTTGATCTTCCATAGATTATGGTGTTCTGGTTATTTTGGTTTGTATTGTAAGGTTCAAAGGCTCATTAGGTTATGTTCTTCCTTTTTTTTCTTGCAGCTCATTGGAGCAGCAAAGGGCTATTAGACCTTTTAAGTACTTATACTATTTTTTCTTAATCAACATGTAGGGCCAAATATGAGTTTTAATTAAAAAATAAAATTTCTAAATTTCATAATTAATTAAAATTTATAAAATATAAATTAAATTTCAAACAACTCTAAATTAACCTTATAATCATGAAAGATTAAAATCAATCTTTAATTTTAATTAAAATTAAATTAATTTAAGATTTAACTTTAATTAATAATTAATTAATTAATTAAAAAAACAAATATCAATCTAATTAATCCCA
This sequence comes from Dendrobium huoshanense, assembly GCA_016618105.1. Lineage (NCBI taxonomy): Eukaryota > Viridiplantae > Streptophyta > Magnoliopsida > Asparagales > Orchidaceae > Dendrobium > Dendrobium huoshanense. The sequence continues at coordinate 67,993,330 of CM028351.1, forward strand.
AATTTTAGGGATTAATCCATGGGTTATTCCGAACCAATTGTATTAGTCAACTAAACATTTTATATTGATTTGATTAATCAAAACCTAACACTAGTACCTTCTATAAGGAATGAATTAAATAAATAAATAAAATAAAATAAACTAAATTCATAAAATTTTAATCAAATTTAAAACATTAGAATCAAATCAAATTACTCAAATTATCTCAGTTAAACTCAAGTCAACTAAACAAAACAACTTAAACTTAAAGTTAATAAGTCAACTCACTTAACAAATACTTAAACTAAATTAATATGACCTCTATACATTGTGTTTAATTCCATTGGAGAACATAAATACATTAATTTATAGGTCTTCAAAAAAAACTTTAAGAAATGGAAGCTTTTTATATATGTTTGATTCCTTTTGGAAGGCATGCATACATTTCATTCATATGTCTTAGGTTGTGGGGTTGAGGGCTTCAAAGAAATTTGAGTATTTCAATTAACATATTCTTTATAATAATTATCTTTTAAATCTTTAATCAAAATATTAAAATAAAACTTCAAGGACCCTATACAATCACTTTATCCTATATGGAGGAATTAATGTATTATATTATGAGCCTTGGGACTTGTAGGTTAGTAGCTTCTGCACTTTAGAGTTATTAGCTTACATGGTTCTCTAAAATTAAATATTGAACATAAATATTTTAAATTATGAATAATAAAATACAAAATCAATGAAACATAAAACTTATATCAAAACACCCCTTTGACCTAGAATAAACAAACAACCTCAAATAAAAACACTCATTTGTCCATAATAAACAAACAACCTCAAATTAAAATAACTCAAACAATAAAATCCATTAGGACATATTAAAGCCAAGCAACCTTCTTCACACATACTATAGTTGGTTTGTTAGGGAAACTAACTTTAGCTTAGGCTATTCAGATGATTATTTTGGTGTGCTTGTAGATACCTTTCTTGGAGGACATCTTATGTATGTATATTTATTTTTAGTATTATGCGTAATCATGCATATTTATACACTTTTATTTGCACAGTGCACTAAGTTTAGTTGTTGTATGTAGGATTCTATTACACTTCTATTTTCTGCTTACATGTTTAGCTTATAGTATAGAATTTTTAAAAGTACATAGGTTTTAATGTAAATATAAAAGTCAAAAGTCAAATATGAAATGTCTAAAATGTATCTAGATTGAGATGTATAAAAAGTTGTAAAAGGTTAAAGGTATTTGTTTATACACATAGGGCTCCAAAAGAAAATATTTTCTCTTCCTTTGAAAAGCATTATCTTTTGAAATCATGCAGAAGACATAGAGCCAGAAGATAATAAGCAAATACATTTAAACTTACATTCATAGGTGTAGAAATTTATGTTTATTGTGGTGGAGCTTGGGTATCTTGATTTTTAGCAGATCTAATTTTCTTTTACATTAAAAAAAATGAAAGTTATATTTATACATTGCTATTTCATACTGCTTCATGTTACATGCATAGCATTTATATCAGTTGTAAATTTGTATTAGAGGGTATCCCTTTCATAGATTTCTTTCAATGTGCATATTTGAAACTTTGTTAGGAATATGTGTGCTAGTTCTAGGATGATATGAAAGTGGTATCGTGTACACAAACACATTTACCCTTACATATATGCATACATGTATTTTAAATTTATACAACATACACTAAACCAAAGCACCCATACCTACGATAATAGATATGAAAAGTATGTATAGGTTGTTAGACCTAATGTAGTTGTCCCAAGGCTAACCAAGAAGGGGATGAGATAGTTATTTTGAAAATCTCTTGGAAATTTTTATATTAAACTATTTTCTAATTTTTTGCACAAAGAAAATTTTTATCAATTTAAAATTTTTCAACCACAAAAATTTAAACATGCAGAAAAGTAAAAATGCAGTAAAATAAGAACATGAAAATTTATAATGGTTTGATCCAACTAAACCTACGTCCACTCCCTGAAGACTCCCTCTTCAGGTATTGCATTATTACAAAAGTTACTCTCCCTCTTCAGGTTTTGCATTATTACAAAAGTGACTCTCCTTCTGCTCACATAACAATGTAGAGAAGCCTTTAAAATTACCCTCTCTTACAGCTATACTCGGTGCGGCAGAGTACCATCATCCTTTTATACCCTCCAAGTGTCGATAGAGTACCATCATCCTTTCACACCCTCCAAGTGTCGATAGAGTACTATCATCCTTTTATACTCTCCAAGTGTCGACAAAGTATTGTCATCCTTTCACACTCTCTAGGTATCGGTAGAGAATCGAATCTTTTTCAAAGATCTTCTATCGAGCATCTTCAAAGAAGTAAGGAATATATTTGCCACAATTACAAAGAGATTCTCTTCTTTGAGTAACCTTGTAAATAATTCACACTCTCCACTTGCAAGAACTCGCGCAAACACTCTCCCAAATCACTCTCACACTTGCTCTCAAAGAAAAAAAATGAAGAAGGATATTTTCCGCAATCAATTTATAGGACCTCATATATGAAAGACATAAAAACCTGTCCAAAAAATTAAATTTTTTTTAATTTGACCATCCACGATCATACATTATGATCAACGATTGTACATAAGAATAGCTTAAAATTTGCTCGTACGATCCAATAATAACCAATTTCATGCTCTAATTAACTTGGGTACAAACTTATCTTGTACAGTATGATCAATTTAAAATTTAACTGATTCATCCTGTACGATTCAGTATGAAATGATTTCATACTCTGAATAACGTACTATAAGAAATCCATATCATATAATACGATATATTTTAATTAAACCATGTTTTATTTGGTACGAAAATAGCATCAACCAGTTCGTGCTCGGGAAGTCGTATGTACGATCCTATGATCGTATAATACGAACAATTCAAAAAATTTACCTATTCATCTGGACAAAAAGATATGCAACCATTTGATACTCAGGACATCATTTGTATGAACTTATGAACATACAATACGAACATTTTAGAAAAAATCAAGAGTTCTTCAGGACGACTTGTACGTAACTATTTCATACTTTAGAAGGCATATGTACAAAGCTAACTTCGTACAGTACGAATAGGACTTAGAAAATTTCCCTGTCATGGTTCAATTAATTGCTTTATGGAGGTATGCTCAAGCCAAATCATCTCGTATGATTTAAATTAAATCATACATTATGATTAATTTTAAAAGTTACAAATTTTTACACTCCCCTAGTGTATGTGTGCATGGTTACTCAATTATAATCACACTCTCTCAGACACAAGAAAAATATAAAAAGTAAAGACTCTAAAAATAATAAACTCTAATCTAATCTGACTTGAAGTCTTCAATAGTCTAGAGTATGATTTCTCTGAAATATTAGTACACACAAATAATAAAAGTAATATTTCTAATATATATTAGGAGAAATAATAGTCAATACGATAATATTCTAGAATCATCAAAAAGTATATATTATATTAAAACATAGTTATGAAAATTAAATTGCAATAACATCTCCCTTTTTTATGATGGTAAAATAATAATTGTTTGAGTTAACATTCAAAATAATTTTTCCTCTTTAGCTCCCCTTAAATGATGACCAATTAAATAACAAGGGGTTCTTATGAAGATCAAAAATAACAACCCAAAAGAAATAAAAAGATATCAAATCAAAAAATAACTTGAACAAAAATATGAACACGAATAAACATTCAAATAAAATATTCACACATGGACTCAAAACATACATGCACACCCCAAACATCAAACAATATTCTAATACCAGATTAATTAAATAACAAGGGGTTCCCATGAAGATCAAAAACAATAACCCAAAAGAAATAAAAAAGACACCAAATAAAAAACAACATGAACAAAAACACAAAACTGAATGAACATTCAAACAAATATTCACACATGAACTCAAAACATACACGCACACCTCAATCATCAAACAATATTTTGGCTCCCCCTTTTAACAATAACAAAAAGGGAAGTACATCTTGAAATGAAAGATTGCTAGAGATAAATCAAAAGAGTTGAAGGAGAAAAGGATTTTAAACCAATTGAAACTATAATATTAATTTCATAATACTAAAAAGAATAATTTTAAAATTTTAAATCAAATATCAACTAAGATAAAAAAAGTCAATCATAGTCATTGTTCATTCTATACACATTAAATAAAAATGATTATTGCAAAAATGATGAAAAGAAGATTAGTTAACTTTGGATTCAATAATATATATGATTATTAATTAGATATATTTGAATTAGAAATTGAATGATAGTGGAAAGAACACAATAAAAAACTTTAATTGGTGATATTGCGTATCTTTTCAAATACTTGTGGCACACTTTGTGCATCTTTTCTATTTGGACTAATTTTGTGCCTCTTTTCACTTTGCAAACCATTGCGCATTTTTTTATTTGTGCACACTTTGTGCATTTCATTTTTTTTTTTTATTTTTTGGATCTTTCCAATATCAGTAATCTAAAAAGTAAATTTCATTAATAATAAAAATAAACATATTGAAAAAGAAAATAAAAAAAAATAAGACATCAATCTTACAATAATTATAGTTTAGATATATTTGTCTAAAAGAATATGAAATTTATCTCCTTATCTAAATCCAGTTATAATTTTAATTTAAAATTTTTGAAAGATTAAATTTTATAAGAAAATTAATTTGTAGAGCAAAGTAATTTATAACCCATTTCAACAATCAATTTCAAAATATTTTTCTCATTAAAATGATAAACATTTCAAGAAATAAGATTTAAATATGTCAACATTTCAAGAAATATAATTCAATGCACGTGAACAAAATCTTTTAACATTCCACTACTATCAAGGGCATATACGAATATATATTTCAAAACATATTATTTCATCATAACATTTCACAACATACTTCAAGACAACATCATCACAACACATAAAATCACTAAACTCAAGAAGCAACATCACATCATCATCAAATACAAACACTCATAATAAACAACATGATAGATCTATATCCAAAAATTTGAGGGGTCATAGTCTGGAGGAGGTGGTGGATTGAACATTTAAAAATAACTACTAATAGTAGCTACATTCATATTCACTGAGTAAAATTGTCCACTAATCCACCTCATATCTTCATTGTAACGAGCATCCTACTGATTAAGATGATTCTCAATTTGATCAAAGTGTTGATCAAAATGAGTTTTCAATTGATTGAAGCGCTGGACCATTTCTTGATAGTAGTTTTGGTCAAGTCCAAGTGCATGTGCTGGAGCAGGAGCTCCCCTTTCGTCCTCAGAATCATTACTCTCTGAACTGTGATCTCTCCCAAAAAGTGCCCGAAAGGAGGCATCCATGAAGTAGATTGGAAGGTTTGTGGAAAGATCAGGATGGATCAGGATGTATTTCTTCTCTAGAATGTAGGAAACTAAATGTCCTAAAGCCATATTACTCTTCCTCTTATGATGTGGAAGCCAAATTTCAGAAAGATTATAAATATAATCCATAATGAGTTGGGCTTCATCAAAGGATTTTTCAGTCATAATCAGTTAGCTGACTATGAACAAAAGTGGAGTCATATTTATGCGATCACTAACCTTAGGGATAATAGAAGTTCTCAAAACATGCTGGATAACCCGAGCATTTTGATGTAGAGTGTAAACCCTAGATAAATGACACACTTGGGATACACCTGTAAGAGTTTTATTAATTTCAGTCCATTCAAAATTGGCCAAAGAAGTAAAAGTGTGGGCTCAAGTGCCTTGAGTTCACAAACGAATAAAGTTTCCTAAGTCTTCTTTGGTAATTTCTACTCGCTATTTCTAAACATAAGAACTAATTCTAGAATGGACTTCATTAAATCTCATGTTTTCCAAGAAGTATTGGAAGGTTTCTTTGTGGTAGGTATAAATGAGAGTAAGAATGAAAGAAAATTGAGTCGACCTAAACAAAGGCAAGACGAAGAAGTGAAGATCACCCTGAATGAGAAGTCGATAAGGGGTGATTTTGGCAGAACATACCTAAAATGAGAATCCTCATTCGCCTTACATAGAAAGTTATCATCCCCACCACTTCTAGAAGAGGAAACTTAGAAACACGTGGTCGCTTGTTAGAACTAGTCATTCCTAAAATGAGAGCTTTATAGAGTTTTGAAATGGATAAGAAAGTGAATGAAAATGATTTCAAAGACCCTTCTATTTAAAGAAAAATGACCTATCATATAGTAAAAAATTTTGATCGTGTGCACGATGTTAAAATCGTACGGGAGGAAAATATTTTTGTATGTACTTATAGAAACTAAAAGTTAGATCTTACAGACAAAATATAATTTTGTACATACGATCAATAATAAATAACTGACCCCAACTGGTAAACTGTCTCCACGCGTACATACAAATATGTACAAATTGTACAATACGATGACATCATTGTACAGCATGAACCCTATAAACAACTAAGTTTTGCATGCTCAACTCCAAAACCTACCATGTACATGCTATATAATTCGCATACGATAAAAAAATTTCATATAATACGAACATTACACTTAGAAAAGAATGCATGATAATAATAAAAAAAACTTCTCAAAACCAAACATTTTTCATCAAGTGATATGCTTCACAATAAAAATAAAAACAAAAATGAAAATTATACAACTAAACACACAAAAACAGTCATAATAAATAAACAATGATAAACTAAAATGACAAATATAAACAACACATCAAGTTTAAAGAATTTTCAATTTAAGTATTAATGTCAATCACACGTAATCTGATTCTTAAGGTGCTAAAAGTGTCAAAAGCCAATAATTTTATGAAAATATCTGCAAGTTGATTTTTCATAGTAACATGATTCAATTCAATCTCTATATGTTAAATTATGTCTATATACTTGGTTTTAAAATGTTGAACAAGATTCTTTGATATGCATATGTCACTAGTATTATTACAAAAAATGAGAATTATGCCAATTAAAAATTCTAAATCAATCAACTATTATTTCAACCAAAGAACTTATGACACACAACTTCCTAATATAAGGTATATTCTGCTTTAGAAGTAGAGAGGGATACTAAATTTTATTTCCTACTAGACCAAGAAACTAAAGAGTTTTCTATGAATTGATAAATTCTAGATGTATTTTTATAATCAATCCTATAACCTAAAAAATCATAATTAGAATATCCAATAATTTTAAAAGAAGAACTATGCTTAGGATACCAAATCCCTAAGTTTTGAGTTTCTAAAAGATATCTCAAAATTATTTTTATTACTATCAAATGTGATTCTTTTGGATCATTGAAATATTACACACAATCAAATATTGAATATTATGTCTGATCTGCTAGCAGTCAAGTAAAGCAATGATCCAATTGTATCTCTAAATTTCTTTTAATCAACAAATTTTCTCTTAGGAATCTTATTTAATTAAACTAAGGAACTCATAGGTGTAGTCACTGGTTTAGCATCATCCATTTCATATTTATTGAGGATATCCTTAATATACTTCGACTGACTAAGAAAAGTTCTTTTCTTATTTTGCTTTATGCTAAAACTAAGAAAATAACTCAAATTTCCCATTAAACTCATCTCAAATTCACTACTCATTATTTTTGAAATATCATCACAAAAAGTTTTATTTATAAATCCAAATATAATATCATTAATATATATTTGAACAATGAGTATGTCATCTCATATTTTTTTTTCAAAAAGAGAGTGGTGCCCACACTTTCTTTCATAAAAGATATCTCTAATAGGAAAGTGTTGAACCTCTCATACCAAGCTCTAAGTGTCTATTTCAGTCCATATAATGCCTTTTCTAATTTAAACATCTGATTATAGAATTTAGAATTTCCAAAACCAAGAGATTACTTAATATAAACATCATCTTATATTATTTCTTACAAATTGATTCAACTCTTCTAGCAAGGCCAAAATCCAAAGTTTATCCCAAAATGCTTGATTTATATTTGTGGGTTTAATCATTGATATAAAAGTAGAATGCTTCACCTTTTTGCTAAGTCCATGCTTAGTCCTAACACCCTCACTGGGTTCACCTAAAATTAATTCTTTAGGATGATTCTTAGAAAATTTCCATTCTCTAGGTAAAGGGTTTTCTTTTTTCACATTTTCTTCCAAATTCATCTTTTCAATTCCTTGAGAGTTATATTAAATATGATTCTCTTCCAACCTTGGTTCTTCGAAAATGTCAGATTTATCAAACATAATATGTGTTGTCTCCTTAACTACCAAAGTTCTCTTATTAAAAATTCTATAAAAATTTTTAACACTAGAGTATCTAAAAAAATTCCTTCATCAAATTTTAGATCAAATTTTCCTAAAGGAGTTTTCCCATTATTATGAATGAACACCTTACATCTAAAAACAAATAAATATGATAAATTTGGCGTTCTCCCCTTAAGAAGTTCATAGGGCATCTTATTCAAATTGACAAAGCCTTCAAGAGGACTTCACCTATTGTCCTAAGGAGGACCACCTATTTTCCTAGTTAACATGCATCACATAGGTGATCCTTTATAAAGTCTAGTTTGATATTCCTCTAACAAGTTCTTTTTGGGTAATTTTCTTAAGATTTTTCATCCTAGCGTGACAAAGTCTCCTATGCCATAACTATGATTCATCATAAATTATTTTTAGACAAAAAGTATTAGGATATTTAATACAATTCAAATCAAGTATGTACACATTGTTTACCATAATTCTATTTAAAACATCAATTCCATTTTAACTTATTATGTAGCTAGTGGGAAAAAAATTTATACTATAACCCTTATCACATAACTGACTAATACTCAACAGATTATACTTTAAACCTTCTACAAGTAAAACATTCTCTATGAAATAATTGTTCAAATTTTTAATTATACTTGTGCCAATCACTTTCTTAGTGATATTATCTCCCAGTGTAACCTTGCCTTCATTTCTAGCTTCCAGTGATATGAATTGTATAGTGTCTCTAGTCAAATGCTTCGAACATCTGCTGTCAATGTACAAAATGCTGTCACGAGATCTTATATGAGAGTGTTTTTATATGATAATCAAATGTTAGTCATGAGAACACAAATAAGTTTGGATTCTTCTCTTGGCAAAATTAATCTTGATGCATTTTGATATGCTTCATTTATGCATCTTTGGTCTTCACACTAAATATGATTTATTATAAATAGTACAAGTATGTGATATATGGCTAATCATTCCACAAGAAAAATATTTAACTCCAGGAAAATGATTTTTTAATATATGTGAGTAAAATTATCTTTTTTTATGTTTTAAAATTTTTAGTTTCTTATCAGGATTGAAAAAGTATTCAGGTGTGGATAGAATCATCTTTTTCTTATATTCTTTCAATTGTACTTTAAAAAATGAGTTTGCACTTTTTAATATAGTATTACAAACTTTTAAATAGTGTTCTCTATTATCAGATTCATCTGTAAATATTTTAAAATTTTTTCAAGTTTAGTGTGGGATGATTTCAATAGTTCATGCTATTTATTCAACTCATCCAATAGTTTCATGTGGTTGCTATCAATTTGTGTGTGATCTTTTTAAAGGATTTCAGGCTCTTTTTATAATTCATGAAAATCTAAATTCAATCTAACATGCATCTTTTTAAGTTTTATATATATTGTATGAATATTTTTATAAACATAAAATAACTCTTCATAAGTTAAATCAGATACCTCTTCTAGATCTGATTGATCAAGCTTATCGACTATCAAACATAGGTTGATGAGTTCCTCTTTGGCTTCTATTTTGAGGAATCCAAAACTGAGTCTGCCAATAATGCTCTCTATAATATCTTCTTTCCCTTCTTCACATTTATTTTTTCCTCCACCTTCTCCTTACTATTATTGGCTTTAAGATTTGGGCATTCAGATTTGATGTGTCTAGGCTTGTTGCATTCATAGTAAATAATATTATTATAAGCCTTAACATTTTTGTAGAACTTATATTTATTTCACTATTGACGTTTTCTTTACATTCTTTTAGAAAACTCCTTAATTGCCTTATCATCAAAGCAATGTCATCTTCATCCCCATGTTGAGACTGATCACTCTCTGAGACATCCACTTTCAATGCTATGTTCTTCTCCTTTCACATCTCACCTGCATCAATCTATTTTTGAGTCACTCTTTACTCGTAATTAATTAGTGATACAAAAATATTGTCAATAGAATAAACAATTAAATCTTTAGACTATGTAATAGCAGTTATTTTTACATCATAAGTAATAGGAAAATAATAAAATATTTTATTCACTTTCTCAACATTCGTTAGTTCACTACCTAAAGTATGTAATGAGGTGACTATTTGAGTGAAATGTGTATAGATGTCAATGATTGATTCATTTGGATTTATGTGAAATAGTTTATAATCCTGTAGTAAAATATTCAATATAGATTATTTCACTTTATTAATCCCTTCATATGTGATACAAAGTCTATTCCAAATTTCTTTTAAACTTTTATAGGTAGAAATATGTATATAGTCTACAGAGTTAAGTACACATAAAGAATTGTTCAAATATTTAGCATTTAACTGAGCTAAGTCTCATTCTTTTTGACGCATCTTTACTAGACTCAAATCTAGCTAGTGTTGGAGGTGTTGCTCGGGATTATAAGGGCAGAATGTTAATTGCCTTTGGTAAACAGAAAATACATTGGGACATCAACCAACTAGAGCTTGAAGCTGTTCTTTCATTAAAAGACTTTATCAAAGGTTGGATGTTTGATTACAAAGGGCTAATAATTGAAGGTGATAACTACAATGTCATCAAATTTTTACAAGATTCAATGACGAATTCCAAGAAAAACTGGATTTCTGAGAAGATTTCTTTCCTCCACGACTTCAATAAGGTCATCTTTAATCACACCTCTAGGAATTGTAATAAAGCTGCAGATTTATGCGCTTCTATTGCTTTACAAAATAGTTTTTGTTTTTATTCCATTAGTTCCTCTAATTTTCCTTCTTCCTTATTTCTTTTATTGAAGGAGGAATTTGAGAGTTGCATTTAGTTTGTAATAATTTTCTCTTTTCCCTTTAATGCAATTTTTTGCAATTATCAAAAAAAAAAAAGTCTCATTCTTTTATAGTTCAGTCAGGAAACAGTATTTCAATTCTAATGCCATATACAAGTATAGTTTGCCTAGTGTATCCTTCATGTACTAAAATCTACATGCGATAGTCAAGCAATTGAAAAAAGTAGTCATCCATGTTTTCCAAAAATCAAAAAGGATGTTATCAAACAATGGGGGTCTAGTGATTAAATACCCTTTAGGTGTATTACAATTTTCAAAAGTTGTCATGATCATTTTCTAAAAGTTGACTAAATTTTAATTTTTGAAAGTATGTTTTGATACCACTTAAAATATTTGTATAAGTTGTTAGACCTCATGCAGTTATCCTAAGACTAACCAAGAGGAGAGGTGAATTAGTTATTTTAAAAATCTTTTAAAAATTTTTATATAAAATAGTTTTTTAATTTTTTGCACAAAGAAAATCTTATCAATTTAAAGATTTTTAACCACAAAAATTTAAACGCTCAGAAAAGTAAAAATATAGTAAAATAAGAACACATAAATTTATAATGGTTCGGTCCAACTAAACCTACATTCTCTCTGAATACTCCCTCTTCAGTTATTGCACTATTATGAAAGTGACTCTCCTTTTGCTCGTACAACAAGGCAGAGAAGCCTTTATAATTACCCTCTCTTCCACCTATCCCACATGTGGAAGAGTATCATATTCCTTTTACACCCTCCAAATACCAGCAGAGTATCGTCATCCTTTTACACCCTCTAAGTGTTGGCAGAGTACCATCATCCTTTCACACTCTCCAAGGATCTGCAGAGTACCGTCATCCTTTCACACTCTCTAAGTGTCTTCAAAGATCTTCTCTCGAACATCTTCAAAGAAGTAAGAAAGAGATTTGCCATAACTACAAAGAGATTCTCACCTTTGAGTAACCTTATGAACCCTTCACACTCTCCACTTACAAGAACTCTCTCTTAAACACTTTCCAAAATCACTCTCACACTTGCTCTCAAAGAAAAAAATGAATAAGGATCTTTTCCACAATCATTTTATAGGACCTTATATATTAAAGATACAAAAACCCATCCAAGAAATTAAAAATTTTCAATTTAACCTTCCATGATCATATTGTATGATCGACGATCGTATGTATGAATGACGATCGTACATACGAATAGTTCAAAATTTTCTCAATACAATGTAGTATGAATTGATTTTGTACTCTAATTAACCTGGATATGAACTTATATCGTATATTATGATCAGTTCAAAATTGAATAGATTCATCCAATATAATTCAGTACGAAACGATTTTGTACTCTGAATAACATACTGTATAAAATCCATATCATACAATACAAACTTTTTTTGTCAAACCATATTTCATTTGGTATGAAAATGGCCTCAACTATTTTGTACTCTGGAAGTTATCAGTACGATCCTATAATCATAAAATACGAACAGTTCAAAAAATTTACATGTTCGTCTGTACAAAAAGATACGCAACCATTTTATACTCTGGTCATTGTCTATACAAACCTATGATATTATAGTATGAATATTTTAAAAAAAATTAGGAATTTTTAGGGACTAACTTATACGCATTTATTTTGTACTCTAGCAGGCATACATACGAAGATAACTTCATACAATATGAACATGACTTAGAAAATTTTCCTGGCATGATTTTATTAACTGTTTTTTGGAGGTACACTCAAGCAAAATTATCTTGTATAATCTAAAATAGTATAGTATGATTAGCCTTAAAAAGTTAAAAAATTTTACACTCCCTTAGTATGTGTGTGCATAATTATCCAATTACAATCACACTCTCTCATACACAAGAAAAATATAAAAAGTACAAACTCCAAAAATAATAAACCCTAATCTAATCTAACTTGAAGTCTTCAGCAGTCTGGAGTATGATTTCCCTAAAATATTAGTACACACAAACAATAAAAGTAATATTTTTAATATATGTTAGGATAAATAATAGTCAATATAATAATATTTTGGGGATCTATTATTCCTAATGGGCTTATGATATGAAAATATAGTTATGAAAACTAAGTTGCAATAAGATAAGAGGACCCATGGTATTACGAGATGTCTATAATTCCTATTGTGCTTAAATTCATTATGCTACTTGATTTTTTAGAAAATTTAGAGTTATAAAATTTTAAAAATTAAGTTTTAACTAAAAATAAAATTTAGAGTTTATGATGTCTTTGCTTCAAAATTACACTAGTTAATTGCATTTGACCCAACTTATATAACTCAACTTTGATTTAAGATTGTAACTAGAATCCTTGATTCTTGAATTAAAAGTAGCTTTCTTACCTGCATGCATTAGACCTTAAAATTATAGATTTAAAATTACACGCTTAGGTGGTTAGTTAGCAACACACCCAAGGGAGCATAAGCCTAGATTTATTTGTACCCCTCAAACTTACCTCCAAGAGTATTATCCAAACTTTCAAATAAGTTTTATAAACTCTAAATTTTTTTCAAAATGATTGATTGAAAATTTTAAATCTTCAAATCAAATTTTCCAAATTTAAAATCTAAACAAGTCTAATCTTCATCTTAATCAAAGGTTTTATCTTTGGAGATGTAATTAATTATAGAGGCTTGCCTTTATAGGAGTCCAAGAACCCATTTTAAAATAAACCATATTTTAGTTTTGTAGAGCAAGAGAAAAAATCTTTTGGACATAGACTAAAGCATAACCTTGGTTAATTTCATTTTCAAAATGATAGGTGAATGTGAATTTAATCCTTTGGGATGAATTAACCTTTTTTATTAAGAGTTTGATTGTGAAAATAAATTTTTTTCTCCTTTTAAGTTTATAATGAAGTATTAGTCTCTCTCACTCTTGAGATAGTATGTATATTATAACTATAAGGATTTGAATAAAGAAACATAAAATGAATCAGTGACACGTTTATTTGTCACCAATAGGATCATCACCAAAATTCTTATTTAGATGGAAAGATTAACCTCCTTCTGAAGACACATAAGTTGGAAAGAAGATTGAGAGATTTTTCAAGGTCTTGTTTATGACTACATGACTTTAACTCTGTAGACTAGAGCTCTTATAAGTCAAGTAAAGTTGATGTAGTACTAAGATAAAGGCCAGGATAAGGTCATAAACTATGACTTTGCATTAATATTTGGTTCATTAATTATACACATCTCTCTATATCGCCTCATGGATGACCCTTAATCTCTCTAATATCATTGGAGAATAAATAAAGCTTAATTTAAGGCATCTTGATGGGTAGGTGGGTCATACCACTTAATAAGGGAAAATTTCCATAAATTGCATGATTTCAGGACTACTCTACTTATCTTGTTTGATTCATTTGAATTTTCATGAGTCTAAAAGCTTTAAAATTAATTTATTAATCTTAGTTTCTTTTTCTTTGAATCAATCTACATAATAATATTTTATCAACTTCTAATTTAAAGATATCTAGGCTTAGAAGAAGCCTCTAACTAGGGCATTGCTTTGTACTTTTTAATTTATAGAATAAAAATTATTTATTCTTATACATATTTTGCGTGAAAGGTTTGGTGGTTGTTTTACTTTCCAATTAATCTTGGAGGCTAATCTTCTAGGACTTCAATTATGTTTTCTTACTATTATTCCTCATCTTTCCAACATAATTTTCAACTACATAGCTTTGATCCAACCTCTTCAAAAATCTCCCAAACATTTCTCAACATTTCTCATAATCTTTAAAGGCCTCAACTTTCCAATAACCCTAACATACCTTAACAAAAATCCCAATATAGAGAGATAATTTCTTATTATGAGCAATAGAATTCAAAATATCATAAATTTTTAACCAATGATTCAAAATCTATAAAAATGTCATCATTAGCTCCCTAACAACCCAAACTTTTGATTTGGAGTTTTGCCATAATTTTCTCTACAAAAACTTATCATTTGATAGTATAAAAGCTTCAATGTCAAATCTATCTAAACACATAATCAAGAGGCGAATTTAAGCTGGAGGTCTTGGGGGCACGAGCTCCCGCTAGTTGCTTATCTACCACTAATTAAGACCTAATTAATTCAATTCAGGTAATGTTTAGTTACAAGCTAATTAATGATATATTTCTTTTTGTTTCACCCCCTCAAAGCCCAATCACTTCTTCCCTTCTCACTCATTCTAGGTTTCTCATTATACTCTTCCTTTTTTTAATTTGTTTGACATTTCATTTTATCAATTAATGTGTACTCGAGATTTTGTCTTGACATGAAAAACAATTTGTTCAATAAAGCCAAATTAATGCAGGGGCGGATTTAAGGTGGGGGCCTTAGGAGCACAGGCCCCCACTAGTTGCTTATCTAGCACTTATTAATGTCTAATTAATGTAATTATGTCACAATACAATTTCACCACCGCTCAAATAACTCTTTCACCATCACTATAGAGGGCATCAATCATGTTGCTTCCTTCACCATAAAGATCCTATAAATTCTAAATCATTCTTACACATGTTACTTACTATTAAGGTTGAGTATCATTCATATATAATTACAACATAGAAAAATGACGTGAAGAAGCCCAAGTAGTCCTAAGAGAACCAAACCCGCACCTTAAAATAACCTAGACATCAAGGATCCAACTCCCAATCAAACAATAAAAACAAACCAAATAACTTAAAATAATAGGGGGATTGGGCCAATCAAGCTCAGGAAAATAGTTTTGTAACGCCATCATGAAATAAACCAAATTGCCACTCAAATCTAGAACAAAACCAACCCATCCATCTAACAAGGAACATGCACCCACGGTTTGGATTGGCATAGACCAAGAAGCAAAAGGAGGTATACTTCATAAGCGGAACGCAACCAAAATGTCCTCACCCACTGCCCTAAAGGGAAGAACAAACAAAAATGAAATACCAAGCACTCTACATCCAATAGGATACCAAAATTAATTTCCATGGAAAAAGAGAAGGGCACCAATAAATATTCTCAGCAAAATCATGAAAGTTGAAGAGCCACACCCAAAAAAGAATACACTGCATAATAGAATCCATAGAACCCCAAAAAACTCTAAACTTGGAATATATGAACAATACATAAGATTTAAATCAATAATTGATAAATTACAATCATAGCTTACCAACTGGCCCAAAAAACCAACTGCCAGAGAAACACTAACAAGCCTAAAGGAGAGGTTTGAACAAGAAAAACTAGCATCATGTTATAGAAATACCACACAATAGCCAAATAAAACACCACCCAACAGAGGCAGTGAGAAACCAAAAGCCAAAGAAACAGTAGCAACCCAAAAGGAAGAAAACACCACAGAGCCTAGCAAATGGGGCAGAACCAAAAACCAAAACGAATAACATAAAACTAAAACCATTATGCATTATGAATATAAGGCAGCTCAGACTTATCTAGGTTAATCAAACCTTTCACCATGTGAGGTAAATTCATAACATTAAATTCCTATATAAATTTGGATTTAACAACTCTTATGGAGTCACTATTCCATCACCTCCCTTAATAGCCAATAAGATCAAATGGAATCTCATAATATAATAAAATCTCCTTAACCCAAAATTATGAAGATAGATAAAGGGGGAATTTTTGGTATAAATTGAACAAGTTCCCCAAGGTTCTTCTACTCAGCCTCTTGCAACTCTTAAGGAAGCCAAAGAAATAGACTAGAAAAATAGATTTTATTGTGAGATAAAAATAAAAAAAATAGATGGTAAAAAAGGATTTTATTCTGAGATGATCTTTTCAATATAATTAACATGAAATTTTATTGTTGACATCAAAGAATATTGTTAGAGAGCGAAAAGGTGTGTTCACTAAACTTATGAGTTTTTTCAATATAACTCTCACTAATGAAATTTATATGCTCCAACTCCTAGGAATGTATCCATAATGATGAATGCTAAAGGAAATCCATTATTAATATCTCATCATAAGTCTTTTTACTGACATGAATAATATATATTAATATTAATTCTAAATAAACACTTGAATTTGTCTTTTTTTTTTTTTTTCTTATATATCTTGATGATTTCAAAAATAAAAATATAGAATTGACTTTTTAGGTACATTAGATTTATAAAATAGATAAAGAATTTGATGAGTACTAAGTTATAGATTATATCTTTACAATTTGACTACTACATTTGATAATCTACTCAATATCTTATGTTATGTTATTCTATTTGTATCATAAAATTAATATATTGCTCTTCTTAGCATATAGAACTATTTGCATCATAGAAAAGGGAGATATTAACTTTATATGCTAATGTTGATGATGGAAAATATTTCATTTATATTTAAAATTTAAACCAATTTAATATATTTCATATATTTTAATGGATAGTTGATCTATCTAATTCTTTGACCTCTTATCCTTTAAGCATTCTTTTCTTATCATGTTACATAAACAATACTTTATAATTGGTAAAAGACACTTTCTAAAAGCATATAATGTCCTAATTCATGGAAAATATGTATTGATTGAAGGATGCATGGATGTAGTATTACAATAGTTCCTCCACTCAAAATTTTGTTAGCATTAATTCATGCTCTCTCTATTATACAAATACCCATGCCATCTATATGGTACTTCATTATTTTTGTTAGTAGAACTCTAAAGCTTTGATATTTGTAATAATTAAGGGTCGTTTGATTGTGTGAAAATAGAATACAAAGTACAGTAGAATACAATACAAAAATAATGCAATGTATTTAAAATGCTTGGAGTTATTTGAATGAGTGTAAAATATATGAAGGTGGTTACTTTTTTATTTGACTTGAACTAAAATGAATGCAGTATAAAGCCTAACAATAATGGTGATCAATGGCTAGTGGGGGGTGGAGAGCAATAGTCAGTGGTCGATGATCAAAAATAGATGGAAACAGCAGCGACATATAGTGGCGAGCAATGAAAAAGGCAGGTAGCAATGATCGGCAATGGCAATAGGCAATGACCGATAGTGGGCGATGGCTGCCAACAAATAGTGAGTGTTGTAGCAACAACAGAGAATTTATAGTGATTAGAAAATCAACTGAATCTAATGATTCATCAAAATTGAACTAGAAGATGAATTTCAAATGTTTTAAAATTTTACTATACATTTATTTCACTTCAAATCAAGCACTAATATTTTCAAAACATCCGAATTTGAAATACTTTACACTCCTTTTACTTCAAACCAAACAGCTCCTAGCTTGACAGAACTCTAAAGAAGCTAGAGTGCTTGAGAAATGAGCATATATTTGAAGAAAAATCAAATTAGCATAAATCCATTTATCCTTTCTTGTGATTAACATTTATCATATGTTAATATTTTATTCTCCTAGCGTCAAGCACTTCACATATATAATACTCCAAATCACTCTTTCAGAATCATATGCCCATTTAAAAAAAAAAATTTATCACCAACTCTCCCTCCCTTGAGTGTGCTATTGGGACCAACACACCGACCTTCTCTTTCAAAAATAATAAAGCAAATACCAAATGAACAACTCATTAGCATATCCCATCTTTGATCCTCAAATAAATATTGCAGTGTCATATTTTTATTTCATCTGAGTACATAATATAATCGTGATTCAATCTTCTGTACTAATTAAATCAGTTGTATTTAGTTGCCCTACACCAACGCATTAATACTTAATTAAGCTAAGCTTATTCATCTGCATGTTCATTTGAATCTGCTAGCTGAAGCACCCAACGCATGCATGTATGAGAAGAAAAGCAACGAATCCCAAACGGGAGATTTAGCTTTGGCTCTCAGAGAGAAAATGGTGGAATTATCAAGTGGTTTGTGCTCTACATTTTATAATATATCATCAAGCTTTGATTAATTTCAAAAGGTAAGACAATATGGCGACAATGAGAAGTGGATAAGCCTATATATTATAGAAGAAATCATATAAGTAATCTGCTTGTGTGCCTTTGCTTGATGCGCATTGCACCATTCAAATATTTATTATAGCTCGATTCTCCCAACTTTGATTTGATTAAGAATTTCGATTGCCATACTTTTCCTTTTCCATAAATTCGCCACCTTGTATGAGTGCCTTTAAACAAATGATGGAGCTCCACGGATGCCCTTAATTTGTCTTCTAAGTTAGTCATCCTTGTCATTAATCTTTCTATCATCATTAAGGATAAACTATTCAAGAAATTCTGAATGATTTGGAAAGAGATAGAAAGAGAGAATAAGAGAGAGAGAGAGAGATATGCTTTTTTGCCAGCTTTTAATGCATATTTCACTAATCAGCTTAATTTATGTTAGATTAGTGACCTTGGTGCTAGTTGATTGCCGAATATGTATATACCAGAACTTGTGAATGAATAATCTCTTTCTAAATAGGTGAGGAGTGCTAATTACAACTGGAGAACTAGCTGTCAGAAGTACCAATTACATTTATAATAGTAAGCATGCTAGTAATTAGTTCTCAAATATTTGAATGCTTAAATAAATGATGTAAATATAGTTATAGATAATTAGACATGAGATCAATTAAAAAAAAAGTTATATAGATAAGAAGCCATGTAGGAAAATAGAATTAACAAGATTAATATTCAACTTCTTTTAATGTTGTTGAAGATCGATGTAGCATATATGATTGCGTCTCTACCGGCAAAATCCGCCAAACCACCTCGTAGAGGAGCATAGCCAGTGCAGGCAGTTCGTCTCTTCCATCCTCATGTCTGGCAAGTGTCTAGTAAGATTCGTTAACTCTATTAATAGATTACGAGATGATATAAATAGTAAAATTTAGATGTTAATATTCTAATATTTTGAGAGGTGTGTATATAAATCCCCTTTTTGTAGGTGAGCTTTGTCATGTTAAATGGTTTTTTTTTTTTTTTTTTTTTTTTTGAATGTTTGATAAATAATTAACTTACTATACACAGATTTTTAAACACATATGGAAATTTCCCCAATTCATTACCATATAGCAAACCCCCCTTCATAGGGAAAAAGTAGGGTCAAGTTCTCTTCATGATATTTTTTATTGTGGAGGGAGAAGATGAATTACACTTGTTCTAAAGAGTAGAAGAAAGATAAATATTTTAGTGATTTTTAGGACAAGTGAAATTCTTCTAACCTAACATAGAAAATGATATTATCAACTCTGATTCTTATTTTTTTGAGTGGAAAACACCCAAAAAAATTTATTTTATCTTCTTCAAAAATGATGAAAAAGTTATCACTGAAGAAAAAAGAATAAAAATATGAGGCATATTTTCTATTAAAAAAAAAACATAAATCAAAAGCTCAGTGCCTTCTCCCTATGCTTGAGAATTAGAATCCATTTCCTATGATTAGAAGAATAGCATCACATGATGATTTGCTGGAATCGCCATTAATTAAGTTGATAAGAAAAGCATTTGTAAACTTAAGAGAATCTAAATTTAGGGCTGCAAGTGGATGAAGCCAGCTCGATAAATGGTTCAATGAGCTATCGAGCCAACCTCGAATTGACTCATTAGCTCACAAGCAGGCTCATTTAATCAATAATATAAAATATACTTAAAAGATATTAGAATTCAAGAGTTTAAGTGTTCAACTATAAAGTCATTAAAAATATTTAAAATTTATTTGTCATTTTCTTTTTCTAGCGAGTCTTTTTTATTTATCTTCTAATTTCTCATTTTTTATTTTAATTTTATTTTATTAATTGCTTAAATCATAATCATTTTTCCTCTTTCATTATAAGCGAGTAGTCCAATGAGCTGACTGGAACTCGTAGAATTAAACTCAAGCTCGAGTTCAAACTTGATTAATTAATCAACCTCTCAAGCTCAAGCAATGGGTGACTTCAGAATACTATATATAAATTTATGTGCATAATGGACGGCTAGATTTATGGTCTGTTTGGGATGACCACAACGTTTTATAAAGTTGATTGTGAAGTTGTTGTAGAAAAAATAATTTATTTATTCTTATTTCCAAAAATGATTCTTCATCATAGAAGCTTCTAAAACACAGTAAGAAAGCAACAAGAGAATAATAGTCAAAAAAAAAAAATTGTGATTGTTATATGAAAAGTAATGCAACAATCCAAAATAGATTCTTAGTTGTTCTCATATAGTCAATATGCAATGATTATTTAGGATTTCACATAATACAAAATCTTTTGAAATTTCTAAGGTAATGCTTAGCTAGAATTTGAAGAAAACTCCACTGCTATATATTATTCAAAAAATAAGCAAAAAATAAATAAAAAAAGCTAGAAGAAAGAAAGCTTATATGCTTGGTCAATGTGGTGATGTTGTGCTATCAAGCTGGAAAGAAAGTATATATTACTCTTGATCTTGAAGCTACTAACCAGGTGTTAATATAATATAATATTTTTATGAAAGTTTTTCACAAATGAAAATTATAGTATTATCTTATTAAAAGGGAAAGTAGGTGAAAGGTAAGAAGTTTAAGAGGTAAACATATTTTATTTAAAAATGGCTGAATATCGAAAGTTGTTTTCTACAACAGCTTTAAAGTAAGCTATTCTCTCCTTGCAACTTTACAAACACATTTACAAAAAGTTAGAGCCATCCCAAACCGATCCTAAGTCTTCTTAGTGTTTTTTTTTTTTCTTAAGTCAAATTATTAGCTCAGGGCCTCAGGCCATAACAAAAAATTAGTAAAAACTTGTATTGGTGTTTTAAAAAATAATAATAATAGATACTTTCAAGGATGATTAATAATGTTTGGGAATAGAAAAAATCTAAGAAATTAAGCTAAGAATTAAAAAAAAGGTAATTATAAAAAAATGTTAAAAAATAGCACCACACAAAACTAAAAAATTATTAAGGATTTATCAAATTGAAGACCATGTAGTATTGCTACCGTTGCAAATTTGACTATAGTTTAATTGTGTAGAATTACAATAATAAATCTTTTAATTAAAAATAGAGAATTTTAAAACAATAGGGCGATCAAATCCACATTACATAATCTTTTTTAGGGCTAAAAATTAATCTAAGAATATAATAAAACTAGAAAATGTGATTTTCTTTATAAATAAAAAAATAAGGAAGCCGACAAAATTCTCATTATTTTTTTTTTCATAAGATGAAAAATTAAGCTTGTTGCGTCCAGGAGTATTCACGGCGGTAGAGAAATATCATATTTAACATCTTAGCATTGTACGAAAATCTGGCACGCAATCAGATAAGGAGAGAGGGTCTAACATTTATGAGACACCAAGATTTTAACGTGGAAAACCCTTGTAAAAGGGGGAAAAACCACGGGGCCTAGCACAGTTTGAACGAATCCACTAGTATTTGCAGTCGATTACAAATGAGGTTCTTCCTTTGGAGAAGGCCTTAGCTTGATGTACATCTTATGGAGTACATTACATGATGTAAATACAAAGAGCTACTATCGACATATTCGTTTTGTTAGAAGGACTGCAGTCGGCGGGCGACGTAGGTCGAGAGAACCATAGTTAGCTGGCGACGGAGGACTGTAGTCGGCGGGCGACGTAAGTCAGGAGCACCGTAGTCGGCGGGCGACGGAGGTCGGAAAGACTGTAGTCGACGGGCGACATAAGTCAGGAGGACCGTATTCAACGGGCGACGGATGTCGGACAGACTGTAGTCGGCAGGTGACGTAAGTCGGGAGGACCGTACGTAGTCGGCTGGCGACGGAGGTCGGAAGGACTGTAGTCTGACGACGAAGATCAGTAGGACAGCGTCAGGTAGAAGTCCAACAATGGAAAGAAATGCATCTTCGTATAGACGTCCAACGAAGTCCGGCGTCGGGTAGAAACTTGGCGAAGAGTGAAGGCCGTCCGATGTCGGATAGAAGTCCAATGTCTTTGGTGGCAGAGGAGAACTCCGGCTTCACTTGGGTGGAGTTTCGGCGTCAGGAGGGAACTCTCTTGTAAATTTGGAAGAATTTCAGCATCCCATGGAAGTTGGGCAGAATTCTGTCATTCTCCCGAATATCCGGCAGAGTTCCGACGTCTTCAGGAGGCAGGAAGAGTTCCGGCGGTGGTCGAGGAGGAGCTTCTTCCTTCTCTTCCTTCTTCTCTTCTTCTTCTGTCTCTTCACTTGAGTCCCTTTGGTGTAGAATGAGGGCTCTATTTATAGTTTTTCTGGAATGGCATAGCTCGTAAATAGGTGTGAGATCAGGGGCGAATTGGGAGTGTTTTGAATGGACGGCCGATATCGAATCCTTTGATCATGCACCGTTTGTTGGGCATTTGAAGGCCTTAATGATGTCAGAATTTGACGATCTTGGGCTCGTTAGATTCGTCTCGTCAAGCTATTCTATTCGAGTATAAGCTCGTCAAAATCAAAGACCGTTTGGTAACTAAAATTACGGTTTGAACCTTCCAACAGCGCTTTGAGCCCTTGATTCGGACTCATTGGGAGTGTTTTGAATGGACGGCCGATATCGAATGCTTTGATCATGCACCGTTTGTTGGTCATTTGAAGACCTTAATGATGTAGGAATTTGGCGATCTTGGGTTCGTTGGATTCGTCTCGTCGAGCCGTTCGATTCGAGTATAAGCTCGTCAAAATCGAAGACCGTTTGGTAACACAAATTGCGGTTTGAACCTTCCAACAGCGCTTTGAGCCCTTGATTCGGACTCATTTGGGCTCGGAATTGGTTGATCTTGTTGCCGTTGGGTTTGTATTTCCGATACGCTCAGTTTGACTGTAAGCTCGCTGAAATCGGAGTTCATATGCTCCCGAAATTAATTTTTGAAGTTTCCGAACTGATTTTTCCTCGAGATTCGTGCCCAATCAAGATAATTTTAGGATGACGTAACAAAGCTCCACCACCTAACATATAATTAGAGATAATTTTAATTTTCGTGATTAAAAATCTAATATAATCCTTAAAAATAATGAATGAATATTAATTTTTATCATTAAAACTTAATTCTCATGAGCATAAGAATGAGATCAAAAAGGTTTGAAAAAAAAAAAACTTATTAGCCACATTTAAAAAAACAAAATAATTAGATAGTCATATTATTAAAAAAATAAATTATTATTATTTTTTTATAATTTTGACACTAGGTATACATAATAGTCATTTGAGTACTATGAAGCAAAATTTCATAAAGAAATCATTGCATGACTTCATGAGATCAACGATAATGATCCAAAGATAAGTACGGAATTATAGCAATCTGTACTATGATATAATGGAAGCTTTGAAACTTCTGTTATTGTAGCAAAGGATCTTATCCTCTGTAAACAATATCTTTTCTCCACAATTTGTCCATTGGGCAAGATAAGGCCTGAGAATTGTCAGTCTTCTGACACGTGGCAGTGGGCCCTTATTTGTAGACGTTGACTTGGTCAAAAAGTCTAAGTGAAATTCAGCAGTGATGTCATATGTCCTCACAATCCAAGCTATGATCACAAACAATGTACTATTTTAAGATGTCTTATCAGTGTGGCTATGATGCTTGGTCATGAAGAAATTCATTCAATCTCTATAATTGTTGCACTTGTGACCAACCCTAATGATTCATAGCATATCTTGTCTAAATGAAGCAAAATTATTTTGTCGATTCATTGGACGATTCAGAGGCGAATCAGGTTGCGCCTCATCACTTGGTACACAAAATTGATATATAGAAAAAAATGATGTAACACTTCATGATTCGTCCCTGAACGCCGTCTAGCAAAGGCCGATTTTTTTTTTTTTTTGGTTTAGTATAATTGTATTTTTGGAAAAAAATTAGTATTATTTTGTAATTTTAAGTTAATGTTAGATGTACATTTATTTTTATTTAGATTAGCTTAATCATCTATAGATGCATGGGGATATACGATCAAATACACATGGGAAAATATGATGGACACAAAGAGGCCACAATCAACCCTATGGCCAATAAGCTCAGTAGTATAGTAGTTATTGAGCTAGAGATCTTAGAGAAAATTTAGATCAACAAAATGGTGGACTAACAATGAGTGGGTCAAAGAAGGAGGTAAATAAGGGTTTCCAAACTTAAAGAGTATATCGGCTATCTAGTTTTCCTCTCTATGAACATATGCTGATGTGAATTTAGATATTTTGGGGATCTTTTCTTTCACGTTCTTTTGGTACAATGCAAGCATTAGATCTCAAACTTTATGCCTCTCAAGCATATAGTTTTTTATAAATTGAGCATGAAGAAATGAGATAATTGGAGGAGAAATCAGATCAGAATTTTATTAAAGTAGATTTCTACTCTATGTATTACAGATTTTTTAACTCTGTATTTATACATGTCTACATATACTTCTAGAGTTACACATTCACTTGAAGTATGATGAACTGCAAGCCGCTATGAGCTGTATGTGAGCTGTCGCTGAGTTGACGTGGCAGAATCTTCTTTATGCGACTCTTCTCGTTTCTTCTCATCTCTGCTCTCTGTAGTAGCTAATATCAAGCTTACTGTCCGGTTTGATAGTGAGCTTGTTCCTGAGGTCTTGAAATCTGACTGTGGCTAACAGCTTAGTGAAGATGTCCGCTAGTTGATCATGTGTAGTTACAGGAATCACCTTGATGTTTCCACAGTGTATATGCGAATAAAGTGGATCTATTTCTACGAATGAAACACTGGATTATTCTCTAGGGCAATGGCAGACATATTATCGCACCTTATTTCAATATTGAAGTCTTGTAGTAGTTTTCTTATCCATATGTATGACATATGGAAGAACAGCAGTTGAGATTGTGGAACACAAAGCTGCTGCTAAGTTTTGATCAATGAGATTCCATTTAGTGTACTGTGAATTTGTCACATTATTTCCTTCCGTCGTTCTTGTGTATTTTTCTGGCAGATCTGTTGTTGAAGATTGACATTCGTTTGCTCACAACTTGTGATTTTCATATAGGATAGTTATCTCCTGATAGTTGCGTCGGAACTAAGTTCTTGATATTGGAAATCACAAATTTGAGTGATGCTGGAATGTGATGTTCTTCATCTGTTTCTGATCGTGGGGATCTGCGACGATGATGAAGATGGAGATTGCGCCATGATCGAGCGACGAATCTTGATTCGTCTCAGTGCTTTGATACCATGAAGAAATGAGATAATTGGAGGAGAAATCAGATCAGAATTTTATTAAAGTAGATTTCTACTCTATGTATTACAGATGTTTTAACTCTGTATTTATACATGTCTACAGATACTTCTAGAGTTACACATTCTAGAAGTTTGGTGAGCTGTCCTTTCTTGAAGTATGATGAACTGCACGTTCCCAGCCACTTTGAGCTGTATGTGAGCTGTCGCTGAGTTGACGTGGCAGATCGTTCTCTTCGTTCTGCTTGTATCTTCTTTATGCGACTCTTCTCGTTTCTTCTCATCTCTGCTCTCTGTATTCGTCTTCTGTTATGGCTGTTGCTAATAGAGCATCACAAAGTACTTAGAGGTTAACTACCCTTCAATTGAAAATTAGAGGTTGGTGAATAGGGCTTCATCTTAGCATGATTATTGATAGCTTCAAGAAATAAGTTTTAGGTAGGATAATAGGGTTAATCATTGTTGGTTTCTTAGCATTACAATTTTGAGAATTTTTTCAAAATTTCCTTAAACTTTTTTATTTCTAACCTTTGTTTGTTTATCTTCTTTCCTGAACCAAATTTTCACATAAAATCTCTCTTTCTCTCGTAAATCACGACTAATCTTGCAACAGAAAAAAAATTATTTGCATGAAAGGATTCATGATTCCAATCTTATTTAAATGAAGAATGCATAATTTGGAGAATGGAGAAGTTACAACGGAGATGAAGAAGTATATAATATTTTCATGCATATATATCTACAACTTTTGGAGATGCTTGTATGGTCTATACATATAAATTTAGGGGTGTCAATTTCGAGTCACGGGTCGGGTTCGGGTCGGACCCGGAACTGTCCGGGTTCAAACGGGTCAACCCTAACCCTACCCGGTTAGGATAAATGGGTCAGAAATGCGAACCCGACCCGACCCGGTGGATTGCCGGGTTGACCCAGACCCGACCCAGAAGCGGGTCGCGCGCGGAGCAAGGCAGGGTCGCGAGCGGAGCGGGGCAAGGTCGCGCTCACGCGGGGTTCGCGCTCAAGCGGGGTCGCGCTAGCCCGGGGTCGCGCTCGCGCGGCACGGCGGCGGGTCGCACTAGCCCGAGGTCGCGCTAGCCCAGGGTCGCGCTCGCGCGGCACGGCGGCAGCGGGGTCGCGCAGCACGGCGGCGGGTCGCACTAGCCCGGGGTCGCGCGGCAGCAAGGCAAGGTCGCACGGCAGCGGGGCGTGGTCGCGCCGTTTTTCGCGCGACAGCGGGGCAGGTAGGTCCGCGGGTTGGCTTAAAACGGGTTCGCGGGTTGACCCGGCAACCCGTCCATTCAACCCAAACCCGACCAATTTTTCAAACGGGTCGATTTCTGGAACCCGACCCGTTTTGAAATCGGGTCGGGTCCAACCCGGATTTTTCGGGTCGGGTTTTCGTGTCGTGTCAAATATTGACACCCCTACATATAATAAGCTTTGTATGAAGAATTATGCTTCATTTGGGACTGCTTTTCATTACTTTCTAGAAACTTTAACATGAAGATGCTTTATAAAGCAATAAGAAAGCTGCCCCAAACGACGCCTTACATGAATACTTGAAGACATACTTTTTGGAGAGGGTTTGCATGACATATACATATAATATTAATTCTACTAAAACTTTACTTTTTTTTCTACTAAAACTTTACTTAGTTTTACTATAAAATTATAAAGTTTTTGCAATAAAATCCATTCCAAACATATCAAATTTCATTGTTTAAAAAATAAGAAAATGGAGGAAAGACTAAATATTCATATGTTCACAAATTCTGTAAAACTTAGTCCAAATCTTAAATTAAAACTTTAGCAATAATTATGTAAAAATTTAAGTATAAATTTTTAAATTTAAATTACTTATACTATTATTACATATAAATTTATATTCATTCGTAGTTATAAATCAATTTTAAAACTCTTGTACTACTTCCATGTATAAATTCATATAAAACTAATATAAATTTTGAATAATTTAAGCTTCTTAATTTGCTGAAATTTATCTTAAGTATGCATGCCATATTAACTCTATAAAAATTTAGATTTATTTGTACTAAAACTATAAATTAAAGTATTAATGTCTATGAAAATTTCTTATAATTTGTAATTTAAGTTACCTGATTTTTAATCTTAAATTTATTATTTCATATTTGCACAAGCTTAAGTACAGTAGAAAATATATATAATCGCCTTATTTTAAATAAGAATTATTAGAGACTAATTATTATTATAAAAACTTATATTCACTCTTTTCAAATCTCATAAATTAAAGATGATATTAAAATTCATTTTATTAATAAATTATTTGCAAATCAATTTTTTATAAAACTTATACATGAAAGAAAATAAACATAAATTTAACTTTTTTATATGAAATGATGTGCTTGATTTTATTTTGAGATAAATCATAACAAACTATAAATTTATATTACCATATGCCTTCATACTTTTAACTTTGTGATTCGATTCATCGTTGTCCCAGCTCCTTGTTTTGAGGAAGTTCCAACAACATAAGTAGAAAAAATTTCCAATATGCTAAAGAGCAAACGACCGGATTTACAAATGATTGAATTGCCTTGAACCAGCTCAATACTAGCTTCATTTAACTAATCTAATGCATTCATATTCCATAAGTAAAAACCCTCTTAAGACCCCATATATAAATCTCATCATGATTATTACATTAATATTAAATTTCAGCTAAGGGGTATTCCAACCAATTAGCTCAATGAACCCTAAAGAATCCCATCTTGAGGTTTTCCTACAATTTCAATTTTCAAAGTTCACCAATAAGCATATGTTGTTAATGCCTCCAATAAATGATTCCTAAAAAATATGTAATAGCATCAATAAAAAATGTCATTCATTTATGGCCTTACAAAAGATTAAAAGGAGATATGTCCCCAAAATATATAAAAATATTAACAATTATCCTTAAAATATTGCTTAAAATTGACCCAATTTTACAAACGACGTAATGTCATATCAATACTATCATGCAAACTCAGCTTAAAATTTAACATTAATAAGGACATGCATGGTACAACTTCTAATTGGATTGATAACATCATCATAATTATGATCATTCTTTAATTTCACCAATCGCATAAATCTGAACTTCTAGTTCTACTTGATGTATCTAACAAAACACAAAGTTAACTATTTAACCAAGTCAATCTACATTTGATCATTCTATCAATTTTCACTCTTGATTTATGATGTCCTCTTACATAAAGTAGTCATGGCTATCAATAATATTCTTTAGGTTAGGTTAGGCCAACTAGGTACTACCACCATCTAAATAGATCATGATCAATGACCTATTATGAAGAAAAATAATTAGTTCTTAATGATGTAAGTTAGCAATCCATAATTCAAATCCCTCTAAGCATAAAAGTAGATCACTCCCCTTTTGCCTCCGAAAAAGCTATTGTACTAACCAACATATGAAAAAGCCTACACTGCTAGTCTAAATCTATATTGCTCTCCCTCACGATAGAGACAATTGAATATGGTAGTTTGCCCCCACAAATAGTCCTAGAATCAATAAAATAAATACCTCATAATTAGTCAAAAATTTTAGATAGTGCTTCATCACTGTGTAATCCATCTCTTTAAAAAAAAAAAAAAAAAATCAACCCCTTCTAAAATCAATGATGTTGCACAATATAACATATATGCTTAGTGAAAAAGTAATATTTATCTATTTATTTACTTATATAAGAATTGAAGCATGGCCTAGAACAATAAACTCTACCCAATAAACCAAATCTACTTGAAAGCCAACTATAGGGGGAAACATGCATACACATAATTTTAACTCTTTAACTTAACAAATCTTTAATTATATCATTAACAACAAGGCATTATTAGTTGCTTTTTATTCTGAATTTTCATATTAACTATTTAATGATGATGGTGGTGAAGGAGTAGGCTCACATCTCACCTTCATATATCAAATCAACATAATTTAATTAATTATAGGTAGGGTACAGTAATGAAAACGACATAATGCATTGGTGTTTGAGCCTTGGTGGATATATTCCGTTATTGAGGAGGTTTGATTATAAGCTTTTTATTTTATTTTATTTTTATTGGAGGTTGGCCAATGAGCAAAGAAAGTGGTTCATTAAAGTTGAAAGGAGTGCTAACAGATGAAAATTAAAAAAAAAAAAAAAAAAAAAAAAAAAAAAAAAAAAACTTTATTTTAATATGTAATAATACATATTTCTCTTATGCTATAAGAAACTTTATTCTACATTATAATAATATTTCATAGGCTTTGTTCGGTGACAGCTTTTTAATTGTTGTCTAAAACAATTTTTTATTTTTTTTTTTTTCAAAAACAATTTTGTACTAATAAACTGCCTTATAAAGCAATACGAAAGTTGTCTCAAACAAAGCGTTAATCATCTAGAAAAGAGTTAAATAAAATAATCTTATTTTTATTGAAATTTAAATCGATTAAGATAATATAATAAAATTGAAAGAGATGGCTAATAAATTGATGAAAATGTGCTATAGCTTAAGGAAAAGTAGCTTGTGTATATGATAAAATTTAAATAGCAGAACTTCACAAATTCAAGAGAGTCTGCTTAACATAAACAATGATTGACCATTGTTATTCAATCGTAGGTTTTCATTTGTTTAACTCCCCTAAATGAAAGAAGCATGCTTTCAATAAAAAATAAAGGTAGCTATGCTATCTCCTAAATCAAAGTTGTATTGAACATTTAATATTTTTGTAGCATGCAAGATTTCATGGCTTATTTTATAGGACTAAAGGAAGCTACATATAATGCCAATAACCCTAAAAGAGTAGAGGCAATGAAGATGTCCTATGAACCACCAAAAGAAAAAGTTGTACAGTGTGTGAAGGATTTGGGGGTGGCCCAAATGAAATTCAATTGGTGAACAACAACAAGGCATATTTGGTTATGAGAAGGTGACAAAAATCTTGCTTTGTTCTCAACCATATCATGGAAATGGAACACCTCCTCTATCCACTAGTACTACCATAAGCATGTAGTCTTTGATATTGTAATTGCATTCATGTCTTTGTTCAACAAGAAATTGATTGTGGATGAAATTCAACTTGCTTTTTGTTTTTTTAAGAAAAGTATTTGTTTTGTAGTGGCTTTTTAATTATTGTTGAAAGGAAAAAATGGAAAGAAAATAAAAAATGACCATTATATTTAATGATTTACTTGTTTTGTTAGATTTAAGCAAAGGAGTTGTTTTGATTTGTCACTTCATGAAGTTCAGTGTGGTAAAAATTTTTAAGAGAAATTTGATTGTAGTTAATTTATAATTTCTTATTAATATAGATAATTATTTTTTGTTTATTGTGATCACTTGGTTTTAAAGTTTGCAATTTTTTTATAGATGAGGATGTCAAAATTTTAATTTTTTTAATTCAAATAAATTTATCATTGTTGCATTAAATTATAGCAATTAGTTAACTAGAAAGAAATATGCACTGCAAATACCAGGAGAAATAAAAGAATAATAAATATTATGTTATCATCAAAATCATAAACTCGGAAGCCCGAGTTGCAAAATTTTTTTGATGTCAAATAATATTTTGACTTTGCAAATTAAAAAAAATTCTCCTAAACTCCCCCTCAGTAAAAGAATTACTTAACAATAGGGAAACAGTTTTCTTTTCTTTTTTTTTTATTTTTGGTTTTTTTTTAAATTAAATTTAACATCAAAAATTAAAACAAAATGCAACAAATCAATACTTTCTCCCCCTTTTTATCAAAAAGAAGAGATAAAATAAAATATAAAATAACCTAACGAAACAAAAACATAGATTTTAAAACAATTAAGACATACAAAAAGAAAAAAAACATACAAAACACATAAACAAAAACACACAAACAAACAACAACTTATACCTCATCATCTTGCTCCTGTTCTGAATGTCAGAAACTAGGATCTACCCAGGAACAATCAATTGTGCTTCAATTATAATTAAACGGTTTGATTTTTACTCTTTTTATGAATTGCTAGGAATGATAAGTTGCATTCAGTTGCGGGTTTCCTACACCCAAAGCAAATTAGCAGAACAAAACTTACATTTTTATAATTTTTACCTTTACTCCGCTTTTGATTGATGTTAATGCTTGTGGTTCAAAAATACATATTAATTTATAATTGCTCTATCGATTAATCTCCTCTTAAACTCATCGTCTACTAAGATATTCATCTGTGTTTTGACTTTTGCACAATTATTTCATACCTGCTCCAAAAATCTTTGACTCACACTTTGCTCGTAGGCAAGATGAGCCGATTAATGGTTCATAGAATAGCATTCAAATCTTTTAATTCACATTTGCCATGACTTTGGCATCAATTTTAAGTAAAGAACGTAGAATCTACTAACTTTTTCAAAGTTTGAAAGTTCTCTACCTAAATAGGGCCTATGCATTGATATTAGAAAAATTATTACAAGTCCTTAGAGGGATCGATATCTCACTAATGCTCATGCTGAAAAGTTCTACAATCACGCATTAAATATTCATTTAACTGTTTGACTTCAAGGTCCTAAGAAAGTCATAATCTATCCCTATTTCTTTCCCATATACTGCAGAGATTCTATCATCGCAAATTTAAGCCAGAAAAATAAATCAAAATTTGCATTTAGTTGTCTGCAAGTTCTATTCTACATTCCAACTATCCGTGAAGGTAAGAAGCCCAAAGCTTAGATATTCGATAATCAGCATTGCAGTAAAAAATGTAGGAACATGCGAATTTTCACAACCTAAAAGAAATATTTTCAATAAGGTGGTCCCGTGTAAACAATAGAGCCTTCCCAATCTTACGATTTCCAAAATTCCATCGATTTTTTCAAGTTTTCTAAAACACTATTTTTGAACCCCAGCCTGAAATAAATTACTAAAAACGGCAAGCAGAGGGGTAACTTGATCCATTACAAAACTTCTTTAAGAAAAAAACATCTTTTTATGACTTTATGAGCCCAAGGTCGAATCCAGATTTAAGCAGTAGCTCCAACAATAAAAAATATGGTCCACACCCCATCATTTCATCCCATTAACCAATAAAAAAAATGCGGAAATAAAGTGCAGACCAAAACCTGCCATAAAGGAAAAACACACATTTAAGTGGTTCGGTCAAACCATGACCTACGTCCACTCCCCGGAGGCACCCTCCGAGTATTACACTAAACCTTTATATTCTCCTTTGCCCCCACACAGGCGGAGAAGCCCTACTAAAGAAATCACTTCCACTCCCCGATGCGGCGGAGGAGCCGGGTCCTTTGACACCAAGAATCTTCTTCTTCCAAAACTTCCTTCAAGATGAACTAGAATCCGATGGTACTGAGGTCACAGCTCTACCGGAAAAAACCGTGTGATCTCCTTCACACTCCCATAACCCCCTCCAGATCTTCTCCCTGTAGTACTGAAACTTCACCCTTTCCTCTCTCCCTTTCAAGTCCTCTCTTCAAGTTTTCCCAAAAGAATGAAGACACAAAGCTGCAAGATCTAACAAAGTCTTTGAGAGTGCTAGATAAAAGAGGGCTAAAACAACACCTACTACCATAGATGACCCCGAACAAATATCGTCCCGTAGATCCAAATCGTCCAGTACAATGTGCAAAGCTGTTATACTGTCATCCAGTTAACAGTAGATCAAGTTCGTACTACGAAATGAGAGTACGATCCAAATGACAAATTTCAGCCGTTTTGATTGCAAATCTCAGATTAACTTAGGCAATATTTCAAAATCGTACCGTACGATTATGATCGTACATATGATTGACAACTGTTCAAAGTCAAATCTCTTGCCTAATACTTAGTAGACGGCGGGCTTCTAATATAACAAATCATATATACCTAATGGATTCGGATAGACTTTGCATGCTTACGATGGAGTTAGGTGGGCTTTAAAAATTTATATGCTCTTAAGGAAAAATAAAATCTTCAATATTTCTGTTACACCAGATCGTACAGTAATAATTCGTACAGTACATTAACAAAAAAGTTAAAATATTCATAATCATTTTTTCCTAAGCCTCTGTATGTGTAAGCCCATGATAATACCAAAGCTATCATACTCATTTAAACTTGACTCAATAAAGTGAAAAGGGCCTTACAGATATTTAATACTACCAATGTCCCCTAATGCAATCACTTATTGAGCCTTGATCCATCTCAAAGATACGGTGCATGGATTACCTGAGAATATTAGTTAACATAGAAAGAAATATGCACTGCAAATCCAGGAGAAATAAAAGAATAATAAATATTATTTGTTATCATCAAAATCATAAACTGGAGCCCGAGTTGCAATGCATTAATGGGCTCTCAAAAGCACTATATCATAAGTACCATGCTTAAAGGTTCATTAATCGATGAGTCCAGTGAGCACTTTTGGATGAGGTGAAGAACTTGTTTACCCACCTACGTCCTTGAGGCTGTAATGTTTATGGGACTTGGTGTAAATTTTGAAGAGTTAAATATCTTGTTAGCTCTTATGCCTTCTCAGGACTTACTTTTGCAAGCTTTTTTTATAATTATCTAATGAGTTATAGATTTTAGCTCACCTTCTTTCCAGGGGCTCACTCGTTATGAACTACTTATAATAACTTTTGAAGAACAAATATCTTATTTTCTAACCAACCCTCCTAAGATTCATTTCTCAAGAATCTCATTTGGGGGAACTTTTATTGAATTGAAGAGCACATTTACTCGAATACACTCCCAGAGCTCACTCTTCAGGAATCACTTTTTGTAACTTTTAATGAGTATTTTGTCTAGATATGGATAATAGTTGAGTAAATAGTGTTGGTGCTATAAAGAGCTGCAAATATAGTGCTAGATATATGGAGAGATCATTAATATTATGCAACGATTATTCTTAGCCTAAAGTTTCTTTATATTGCCACCATGATACTATCCTTATGAATCGCTATTGGACATCAAACATATGGATGGAGTTTCATATGACTTTTATTGTTGATGATCAAAAAGATGGAGGAGACTTAAATTCTATCAAGTGGGAGGGGGTTTTCCATTTGAAGAACCTTGGTTCTTATATAAGGATATATATGCATTTGCTAATTTGGGTTGCACCAACAGACAATAGTGGGAAAGCTTCATAATTTTGGATAATGTATTAATCAAATATATGTTTTAAAAAATATTTATGTTATCTTCATAATATATCTGCCTCAAGTTATTTATTTTATTATGGTTATATTTTTATTTTATTTAAAAATTCTATGTACTTTCTTGAAGTTTGATTTGCATGTGATAGTGCATATTATCTTTTATCATATAAATCAAGCCTTTGAAAATCGGACTGGTAAATGAACCAAAAGACGGAGGGGTTAGTGGTTTAATGGTTCGATCAGGGTCGAACCGGATGATGTAATAAATAATAAAATTAATATAATAATATGATGATCTAACCTTAAACTTAAACACAAATTCATCCTATCATACAAATCAAATATCTAAATTAAAATTAAGTTGGAGATTATTTTATAAATAATATAATTCATATTTAAAATAAGATTAGTTCACATATATATATTTTTAAACTTTATATAAATAATTTCTAATTTATTTTATATGTTTAGATATACTATACTTATGAAAAGAATACAAAATTTTCATTATAAAATTATATCTATAATTTTCGTGTAATATTATTTAATATTTAAATAAAGATAAAAATTTTAAATATATATATATATATATATATATATATATATAGTGAACTTGAGAAGTGAGAACTTTTCTTTAGGTTTTAGTCCCACGGCTTCTAGAGAATATATGTTAGCATTATTTTTATCTATATAAGCTTTTTGGCTCCCTTTTTTAAAAGAGGCACATGATATGATGGGTCATGTGTCATGTCATAAAATATTTTTTTATGCTTGTTTAATTAAAATATATAAATTTTAAATTTATTTGTTAAGTCAAATATTTAATAATAAATGTATTAAATATTTTATTTAATAAAATATTAGCGAAACTGGTTTTTGAAAACTGGCACCAGTTAACGGGTTAAACTGTCGGTTCAATCTGGTTTGTGGCTAAAGTGACTTTTACAAAATTCCGGACCGGCCGGCGGACCGGTTCATGGTTCAACCGGTTGAACTGGCCGGTCCAGTCATATTTTTAAAGCATTGATATAAATGATTGGTTCTTTAGTCGATCATGCATACAATCCAATAGGGGTAATATTGAATGAACATAACTTTGGTGGCTTGTGATATTCATTTTATGACCAATCTTTGGCATATTATATTATACACTCTTTGTACTATATTATACATATTTTTTATCATTATTTTCAAGCATTGTATTGTGACAGTAGTTAGAGAATCATTTAACTTGCCTTTTTAAGTTTTAGATGCTTCTAAAGAGGGTGGGATTGCTTGGATTGCTAGATAATCTTAGGGGATACCATTATGTTATTTTGATATCCATTTTAAGAGTGGGAGAGAGACATAGACCTTAGGAGATGGAGGAGGTTGCCTTAGTTGTGGTTTTGGAATTATAATCTCTTAGGACTTTAGTTATTCAATAGATAAGTTATATTTTCTCTAACATAGAATACATGAATCATTCTTTCCCGCTTGTAATTTCAAACTTTATGAAAGAATCAATTCTTAAAATTTTATTTTTGAGAAAAAAAGTTTGAAAATTATTCAATGATTATAAAAATTATATGTTGGACTTACAAGCTTTTGATGAGGTTTTAAGTTGTAAGCCTTATACATCTATTAGATTTATCTTTGAGTTACTATCTTGTTAATGATTTTCACCTA
This sequence comes from Dendrobium huoshanense, assembly GCA_016618105.1. Lineage (NCBI taxonomy): Eukaryota > Viridiplantae > Streptophyta > Magnoliopsida > Asparagales > Orchidaceae > Dendrobium > Dendrobium huoshanense. The sequence goes on from CM028351.1 coordinate 68,030,244, forward strand.
AGATACAAGATGTTAAGCTAATCTTCTGTATAGTTATGGAATAAGTCTTCTCTCTTGGACCTTTACTCAAATTTATTAATGAAATATAAGTCTGAAATTTGACATAAGATTGATGAACCAATATAAAAATTTAACTTTCAAAATATAAAGCTCAATCTAGAATAATTTTGAGTGCTTCTTAGTTTATCAAAATTAAGTGCTTAAATTATTTCTCCTTTTGTTTTCTTATATAATCAGTCCTAAAAGTCAATCCAATCCCTCTTGAAATTCCTGATCAAATTCATGAATCTAAACTTTGAAAAATCATAAGAATGTAAAAGGTCAAATACTCTTGAGAAATAATTCATCATAAGAGCTTGTCTTTATGGGGACCCTATTACCTATATTAGGTAAGAAAAAATCTCTAGAAATATAAATAAAATTAAGTTTTTCAAAATAAATTTGTATCTTTGACTCTATTACATAATAATACATCTACCTTTAAAAATAGTATATTATTTCTTTTACAGTGCTCAATCTTATAAATGATATTTTAAATATGTTGTTCAACTTCTTGATATGGAGTACCTCATTTATAGCCTAATTCATCAAAGAATGAAATAAGCTAATCTCTGAAACTTCTAACCCTACCTTTCAAGCCATAAAGATTAGTGATTATCAAAATTGACTTACACTCATCAAAATTAGATTCACTTGTAAGAGCTTGAAGTCAATCAATTGATTAAGTTCTTCCTTTAACTTTCTTACAAAATAAGCACATAACTGAAAGGGTGTAAAAATAACCTTAGTAAACCTACACCGAAATGCGTAACTTTAGGTGAGCTAATGAGTTGACATGACACAATTTATGGATCATATACCAAATAGATAGTCAATTATCTAATTAATATTCATGATATCCACTCAAACTTAGAACCATCAAGTCTGATCCTCAAAATAAGTAATAAAGGTGATGAAATACCCTATTATGTTTTACAAACTTCTTGAAAGGATGTATCAAATAAACTGAAAAAGTCATAAAGAAGATATTCTAAATCAACATATTCCAATCAGATAAGAATAGACTTCCATGGATTGAAGGACCCCTATATATAAGGTTGAATTCAAACCAAGGTATCCACTTTCTCTTCATCAAAGATGAAGAAAAAACTTCCTCCTAAATCTTCTTAATTTTTTTCTTATTGAGTGCATTAATGATATAAGGTTAAAGACAAGCTTTCATTCCAACATCATGCGACAAAATTGCTTATAATTCCAAAATTGGTAAGGATTAAAATGTAAAAGACATTACCTACTCAGAATAACTAATGCTTTAAGATAAATTGGTTGAGAAGGCAAAGGGTGGAGAACCTTGTCCAAATAGGTGATAATCTTTACACAAAGAAATTTATGCATAGTAATGATCAAATGATTAAAAAGGCTCAATTGAATTTGGCAGACCAAATAGGATGACAGTAGCTGAATTATTTTTAAGTTTGAAATTTCAAATAAAACAATATAGCTATACATTATCAGGTATAAGAATCTTGCTTCCAACAGTCCGCATAAATACCTTAAGGATTGGACTTTGATGATCCAAAGTTAGGTCTACTTATGTCTCTTATTTTGTAAAAATAAAAAATAAATAAAAAATATCTCTTATTTTGTAACAAAATTTTCCATATTTAGTAATGATAAAATAAAAGTTTGATTTTGAGTATGTAAAATAGTTATATAAATAATGATGAAATAACCATGAAAGATAATTTTTTAGCAAAATAGTTGAAATTATTATCGAGTTGAATTTGGGTTTTTGCCAAAAGAAAAAAGTGTGACTAAAATTCAATATGTTTAAATTATTTATAAAAAAAAAAAATTATTACTTTTATATATTAGAAATCTAGAATCCAAATTTGTGATTTATAGCTTAAATACAACAATACAATCTATTGATTCTAATAGATCAAAAGATTGTCACAAAATTAATTATGGAAAGTTTTCTTGAATCCCAATAGTCTTTGTTTGATGTGTTTGAGCTTCCTTGATGCCTTTCATCAGTTTTAAAGCTTTGAAGTTGTTTAACCCTAGGCTAACTTGATCAACCCACCAAAATCATGAATGGATTAGACAGTTAAACGATGATAGATAGCAATGACTCAATAGTGGTGAGATGGGAATTGATGGTGGTGATGTCATTGATCGAAAAATAAAAGGAGTCATCTTATGCTCTCAATTCCATGCAAACAATTAGATTGATGGATTAAAAATTTGATGGTTGAATCATTTAGAATAATACGGTATGATTTTCATATGAATTTAATCATTGCGATGATGGCAAAGCAATATCACTGATGATTTGTTAACTAGATCTTGAACTTTCTAGAATTCTCTATTGACAAAATATTCATTTTAACTAAGAACTATCTCAAAAAACTAGAATTTATTCGACCCTTCAAATAATTTTTAGATTTTTTTTTTTTCTTCTTTAATAAATTCATATCACGATTATTTGACAAAACTTATATTGATTGTCAACTACCTAACACAATCATTCACTTTTTCTTCTAGAACATAGATTTCGACGACTACAGTGTTTAAACAATGATGTTGTTGTATATTTTACTTGGTTAAGTTTTGATAAGAAATAAAAAGTACAACTTAAGATAATGTTGCTTTAATTGAGTTTTGCAATAGTTCATTTTGTGGTTTAGGATTTAGTGTACAGTCGGTCGACAGATTGTATGGACTTCATATTATGAATCTCGAGGTTGAGTGATTTGATTTATTTTAAAAAGATAAAGTATAGCACTGATTAAATGTGTTTTGTATATAATTTTAAAAATAAAAGTACAAAAAATAGAAATAAAAATAATAATGCCAACAGGTCAAATGTGAACAGGTAATTCACATTCAACAATAAGCAAGCCTCACTTTTGCAAGATGATGTGATTTGATAATTTCTTTGAATCTTGAAATGGGACTAATGGCTGCCTCAGAATGCGTGGGGCAATTGGGAGAGGCCTAATAAAAGCCCATTTAATTATGGTCTCAGCTATGGTCAATAGCAACGTAGATCAGTTGGGCCTAGTGTTGTCTTCGTTTGTCTTTGTTCTTTTTATTTATTTATTTATTTAGGCCTTCTATGAAAATATGTACATTCTTTCTTTCTTTATTTTTTCTTTGAAAATATATGCACCTCGATCAACATGATAAGAGTTTAAATGCCTATTAAATTATTTGCAACGGTTTAAGAACCTCTGTAAATCCGTTGTATTTGTATTCGTTGGAAACGCTTTTGCAACGATTTCATGAGTGTTGTTGTAGAAGGCCTTTAGTAACGCTTTTAGCATGAGTTAAAACTACTAATAAAAACTATCACAGGTGATATATATATATATATATATATATATATATATATATATATATATATATATAATGCAAAAAAAAAACTAAAATTGTGATCCACTTACATCAGAAATACTATTTGTTCTCAAGGATTAAGCTAAACTAAGAGCCTAGAACAATTCACATCAACTTCTTAATTACAATAAACCTTACTGGAGGAATATATTAAATGTAAGAAAAGAAAAAGTTAAACAAAAGTGGTACTTCCCAAACCAAAACTTGTAACCAAGATAGGACCCTCTCTCAAGCCATCCTAGTCTTTCTTATAATATTTCAAGAATTAAAATTACAAGTTCACATGTCACATTAACACACATATGTATTGACTTGTATTCCACAAATACATTTCGTAATAAACTAAATAATGTACTTGATGAAAATACAATTGTAACTAATAAGAATTTAGCTGAATAGCTAGATGTGCTCAATAAATATTACAATCACAAGTATGCATCTATCATTTAATTCTTCTGCTCTCCAACAAATTCAGGCTATATATATGGCCTAATATCAGTTTTTAATATTCTACTTCAGCAAATACTTGATTACACCTCGAATGTGAACGTTAATCAAGTAAGCATCCCATTCAATGTGCTTGGGATCAAAATCAAACAACTTCAAATCAGCATTATTCATCATTGACTTTATCAAGCTTTATAAGTTAGAATCATCAAAGCTATAATCAATCACAATATTGAATAAGAATATTGTCAATATCTCAAATATAAAAAATATAATTATTATCACTCATAAGTCATAAACTTAAGTTTACTTATATTTAAAGAATGTATATGGTGCATGGATATCAGCAAGGCTGATCACATGCTTATATTTCTTCCAATATGTGTTGAATTATTGAGTAAATAATCAAAACAACAGCTATATTCATGAAGCACAAGCCATAAATAGTAAGCCACAACACCAAAGAATAATGTGTTAACCACACTCCCTTGAACAATAAACTCAACTTAAAATCACATGTCAAGCATTACATACTCATATCCATTATGGAAAAAGAAATAGTAAAAAAAAAAAACTAAAAAGGAAATAGAGTTTACCTCAAGAGGTAGGCAATAATGAAGAAGTATGTATCTATGAAAGATTCTGAGAGCTGCAAGAAGTAATCGAACTCAGAATCTTTCATTCCCATGTTCTCTCTCCTAACTATCCAATGAAGTTGTGGAGTGGTTACTATCCCCATATCAAGTGTAACATAACCAATTATGCCTTTAATTCCCTTCACGCCGAAAAAGGATAAGTTTCAATTAAGCAAATTATAAATAGAAAGGAAAAAAAATAGAAACTGATGCATTTATAGTTCTTACATGTTTGTAGCTTCAACGATAGATTCACAAGTAGGTCTGTCTCTTCCTTGGCAAAATGAGGAACCAACATATGAAAAAAAAAGGAAACATCTATTGAAATAAAATAAATCTCATTCCAAAAAAAGCGACTACCATAAGAACACACTATAAGAGAAAGATATAATAAGTTTTATGGCTATAGGTTAGATCGGCTGAAGGTTTGGGATTGTATTTTAGCAAAAAAAGATGCACTCTGTTCTTTTGAAGCATTGAGAAAAACACCTAGAGTGCAACAGCCTGCTCCCTTAATATCATCAATGGCTAAACCAAGGGAATTTCCACACCTGCAAGTTGCCTTCAAAACCATCCTAGAATCTTTGTCCAAGCCAGCACAATCATTCAATGACATATCAACATCAACACTTAGTATATTTCAAATTGATTCATTGAATTGTTCACAGAATTGGGCGAAAAATTCATGATTGGAAAGGTCATGATGGGAGCTTCATCATGCATGCAATTATATGCATTGGACAAATTGTGGATGTCAACTTGCTATTTTGGTAGGAAGCACAGTACAACAAAAGCATGGTACAATTCTAATAGAGAAGCGTGCGAGTCCCCGAGCTCCGCTAGGGTTTGGGTTTTCGCTTCTGCTTTGCCGCCTTTTCTGCTCCTCCCTGGGGAGGACCCCGTTGGCGGAATGTCCTCCTCCCCTCTCCTCTACCTTCTCCACATCTACTCCCTCTACCTTCGATCTCCTAGACTGGAAGCTTCTTCTTGCTTCTCAGGAACAGGTTTCCCAAGGATTCTCCAACTCCCTTGGCCACTTCCCTACGAAAAACTTCACATCTCACTTCTCCAAGTCGCAATTTGAAGTTGGGGCCCCGGAATGGTCCTTATACCTAGTCAGGTACTCAATTGCTACTATGAAGCTTTGCTCTCAGTCATCAAAAGAACTTGGACACTAAAAGGTGCTCTTACCCTTCGAACTCTGGATGATGTGTTCTTCCTCTTGAAGTTCACTACCCCTGAAGATTACGAAATGGCTTGGACCGGCGGCGTGATTTTTCTTTAGGAAACCATTCATCCTTCAAAAATGACCTCCCAATTTTGTTCCCAAACGGGAAGACTTTTCTTCCATCCCCCTCTAGATGAAGATTAAGAACCTATCGCTCTCCTGCTAGACCCCGAAAGTCATCTTGCGAGTTGCCAGCTACGTGGGTATTCCTCTTGCAGTCGCTGCTCTTACTATTGCAAAGACCCGCCTTACTTTCACTTGCATATGCGTTCAGGTGAATGTTCCTCTCCCCTTCCAAATGAAGTTTTCATTTATGTGGATGGGAAAATTACCCCTTTATCAGTTCTTTATGACTAGAAGCCTACCCCCTATACCTATTATGCCTCTATTTACCACTCCACACCGCAATGCCCCAAAAATCCTAACCCCCCTCCCTAGAAATCGCTTCCGCCCCGTAGCCATAGCTCTAGCCGGAAGCCCAGAAGGTCTCATCCCCCGAACATTTCTATTCAAAAGCCCCCCCTCCCACCCTCCCTCCCCTCCCCCTCCCCCCCCCCCCCCCCCCCCCCCCCCTTCCACTCTTCACAACCTCACTACTTCTCCTGCCCTCTATACCCAGTGGTCATCTATTTCTCCATAAAATATTATCCCAACTTAAATTCTCAATACCCCGTAGTCATTTATTTGGTGTTCTTATTGAACTTGATGTCATTGACATTACACCGCATCCTTCTTCTTTTGTCACTCAATGCAATAGCTATATCCTTTCCACAGCCTCACCCCCACCTCACCAATCTACTCATCCCAATAGCCCATCAAATTTTGACCCAGATCCTACCTCCAGTCATCAAGACTCCCCCGGTAGCAAGCACAATTATAATATAGGTAGTAACAGTCTAGCACACGAATCCCCTGCACAAAGTTCCAAGGTCACCAAAGCAAAAATATCAAAAAGGCATCAAACCTCTATAACAAATCCAATGCCCCTCCCCTAATGGCATCTTGGAACATTAGAGGCTTTAGCAGCCCAACTCAAGTCATGTCTTATAAGAACCTTGTTAAAATCCATAACTTGGATATTGCTTTTATCCTAGAAGCAAAAATCAATCCTCCTACAGCTGCCGATAGTTGGCTTTTATCTACCCACACCATCTTTTCTCATGAGGACTCTTATAACAATTTCTCTTACTCATCCCCTGGGCGCATTTGGATTAAATGGAATGCAAACAACATTTCCTTTACTCCTCTCTTCATATCCAATCAACTCATTCATGGTGAGATTTTGATTAGGTCCTCTGTTACCTACTGCATTTTCGTGGTTTATGCCTTCAATTCTATTACTGACCGTCAATTACTCTAGCATCAAATTACTAACCTGGCGGAGAATATCAATATACCCTGGGCTATTATTGGTGATTTCAACTGTTGTTGTTTCGCTTCTGATAAGGTAGGGGGTTCTCCCCTTCACTCTAGCAAAATTGGAGAACTTAATAACATTATCTTTAACAATGGTCTCTTTGACATAGCCTATGTGGGTCATTCCTTCACCTGGTTTAATCAGAGATCTCATAACCCCATCAATATTAAGTTGGATCGTGTTCTTGTGAATGGGGCATGGCTGAATGTGTTTCCCAATTCTTTTTATAAAGTTTGTGACCCGGATATTTCATACCATTCTCCCATTATCCTTTTGGATGGGTGGAATCTTAAAAAAAAAAAAAAAAACACAGATTCATGTTTAAGAACTTTTGAACCAAAATTCCTGAATTTTGGGAGGGGGCATTGAGGTTTTCTCTAGCCAGGCTTCTGCGAGCTCTATTTGTGACCATTATCACAAACTTAAGGCCCTCAAATTCTTTCTCAAAAGTCAGAATTGGTACTCCTCTATCAGACTGAAGTTGGATATTGACAACTATTCTGCTTTACAAAATACCCTCTTAACCCAACTCCAAGGTAACCCATTGGACCAGGAAGGTAATGCTAGGCTTAAAGAGATCAACATGAAACTTTCTGAATCCAACTCTCAATGGGTTGATTGGTCTATGCAAAGAGCCAAGGCTAAATGGCTAACTTCAGGGGAAGACGATCTTAAGTTTCTCTATTCAAAAATCAATATTAGAAGCAACACCAACCTCATAAGATCTATTGCTCTTAACGGGTCCACCCTCAATTCCCCCTTAGAGATCAACAATGCTTTCATTAAACACTTCCATGAGTTGTTTTCTAAGCATATGCAAGTCTCTACTTCTGTATCCTCCATACCGGCTAGAGCAAGCATTCCCATCCACCTTACTGTAGCTTTGATTTCTCTTGTCACTGTGGATAAAATTAAAGGTGTGATTTTCTATGCTCCTGCGAATGTGGCCCTGGGCCCTGATGGGTATACTTTTGACTTCTATAAATGTTATTGCAATGTCATTGGTAAGCAAATCACTTATGCGGTTTTATCCTTCTTTTTTACATCCTATTTGCCTAAGCAAGCTAAGCATCCTACGATTGCTTTGGTACCTAAACACCTGCACGCCTCTTGAATCAATGATTATAGACCAAATTCTCTATGCAACTCCTTCTATAAGTTTATTGCTAAAATAATTGCCAACATAAAGAAAGAGATCATGCCTTTTATTGTACATCAGAGCTAATCTGGATTTGTGAAGAAGAGGATTATCAGTGATAATATTATCCTTGCCAATAAAATTTTAAGGAGGTTCAATCTAAAAGCAAATAATCAATACTTTTGTGCTAAATTTGACATCCAAAAGGCCTTCGACTCTGTCTATATGAGCTTCCTTTTGAACCGGTTATATGCTAAAGGCTTTCCCCTATCTTTATCAACTGGATTAACTCCAGCATTTTTTATATTTATTTTTTTGTGGCTATTAATGGCGCTCTTAAATGTTACTTTAACTCTACCTCTGGTCTCATGCAGGGTTGTCCACTTTCACGTTATTTTTTCTCTATTATTATGGATGGGCTCTCTGCTTGTTTTGATGATGTCATTGCTAAACAATCCTTCTTTGGCATCTCGTCAAGTAATGTTCCTATCACTCACCTCCTTTATGCTGATGACTTACTTGATTTTGCTAAGGCGAACTTGGAGAATTCTTATAATCTTAAAGAGGGTTTACATCATTTTTCTCACTACTCTGGTCTTGTTGTTAACCTCTCCAAGAGTGTCATTTTGTTCTCTAATAACTGCCCTCTTGGTAATAATATCTGCACCATCCTGAATGTCCAGCAAGTTAATAGCCCTATTAAATATATTGGGCTCCCTATTTACACTAAAAGCTTCATCATGTAAATTTCAAGTCTCTCATCTTGAAGATCACTAAAGCCCTGTACTACTGGAAGGCTAAATGTCCATCGTTTGCTAGGAGAATTCAGTATCTTAGATACATAATTTTCAGTATCCTTAACTACTGGATTAGAGGCTCTATAATCCAAAAAGCTTGTTGTAAAATTATCAGTAAACTTTGCTCCATATTTCTCATTTCTAGGGCATCTCACAGAAAAAACTTCAAATGATTGCTTGGAAAGACACATGTTTGCCAAAAAAATATGGGGGACTCGACCTCCCTTCCATTGACTCGCTCTCTCAAGGCTTTGGTTGCTCCCTCATCTGGCACTTCCTTCATCAAGAAAAAATTTTGTTTAACTGTTGGAAAGATCAATACCACTCTCTTTGGTCCCCCAATCAAAAAAAATAATAAAAATAAAAATAAAAAAAATTCAAGTTACTAGAACTTCCTATGTTCTATTGTTGCCCGTGTAAAATAATGTCTCACCCTTAGGATCCATGCTAACAGTTCTTTTAACCTTCTGTGGGACCCTTGGTCTTAAGGGCGGAACCCCTTTGGGGCCAAGGGGCAATTGTGCCCCCCCCCCCCCCCCCCCCCCCCCCACCCCTTAAAAATATTAAAATATTATGGTTTTTAGACAATTTCCCCTAATATAATTAAATACATTATGTATATGTGTTATTTTTAGGAAATGATAAACCAAATACAAAGAAAAATAATAAATCAAAATTTGTTCTGGGGGCGCTGCCCCCGAAAATCCCGCGACCTGACTGGGCAGGTTGAACTCTGTTGGGGGGCGCTGCCCCCTTGGACCCCTGACATATATGCAAACAGTTACTTATAAGTTTGCCCCCCCCCCCCCCCTCTAAAAATTATGACTGGTTCCACCCCTGCTTGGTGTCATAGAAAATCTTTGATGGAGATTTTGGCTTCCCACACTAATGACCACATTACTAGAATGTTCTCTGAGAGCAAAGTCAAAAATGTTATTGTCAATGGGAGATGGTCCATCCCTCTTTCCTTTGGGAATTCTATTTCTACTGTGGTTCAATTAGTTCCCATTTATGGCTTGAATTCTGGTTGCCTCTGGTTGGGGTCTATCAGCCCCTCTACCCGTGCTTTTAAAATGCAATACTTTTCTAATCTAGATGTTGTCAATTGGTACAAATATGTGTGGAACAAGCGGTAGGCATTAAAATTCTCTGGTTATTCTTAGATGGAATTTAAAGCTGGCCTTAAAACCTCTGATCTCTTGGCTAGGCGTGGTATAGCTATGGATCCTATATGCAAGTTCTATTTTAAGGAAGAAGATCTCATAACCACCTCTTCTTTGAATGTGATTTTATTTTTGACATTCTTAAATCCCTTATCCTAGGGATTGGGATGCTTCTTCTCAGGCCAAACTTATTTCAAGCTTATTGTTTTATGGATGATAATATGCTGAGTAAAGATATGCATTATCTTTTCTACCTCACTATTGGTGCTACTATTTATTTCACTTGGAGAGCCAGAAATGATCGTATATTTGGCAATTTGTTTGATTGTTCGACTACTGTGGCTAGGAGAATAAATAAAGCCATCTTGAACAAAACTAGCTACTAGAAAAACATGCACACTTTTAAACACTTTCTGGCTTAATTTGGCTTACGAGTACTTGGTTTTGGTTTCATGCTGGAATGCCCACGCTAGAATTTGGTTTGCCTTTTATTGGCAGCTTTTAGTTTTGGTTCACGCCCCTCTTCCCTCTGGATGGCTTTGGTTTGAAACCAGGGAATTTTGTCACAACGATGCATTGGTTGAACAATTTTGTTGGACAATGATGAGTGCTGGTTCTACCTAGCTTATTCTTTGATGGTTTTCCTCGATAACCAGGAGTTTTTAATGCTCTTTTCGGCTGTTGGAGATCTCTTCTTTTTTAGCATTCTGAGTCCTCTTTTGCCCCCTTGTCTTTGTTTATTCTTATGTAACTTTTCTTTGGTTTTACAGGTCTTCATTTTCTAGCTTTCGCCGTTTTGCTTAGGTAGTTGCTAGCTTTTCTCTTACTGTAATTTTTTTTCTGTTCTTTTATAATTAATATATGGGCTTTGGCCCCAAATTACCCCAAAAAAACTTGCTATTTTGGCTCACATCATGCTCTTCAAACTTTTCATTATCTAAATAAGAAGCATCTGCTAATTCCAAACCTTCTCTTGCAACAGCATCGTCTGACATGACCTCATGGTCAAAATTAACAGCTTCACCTTCCCCATCATTAGCTTCATTCATGCTACTTGTATTCCCTAGGAGCTGCAAATTGGGGATGGGAAAACCTGGAGCCCAATTTCTACTGAGGAACCCAACTAGAAGCAATAGGAATGATAAGATCGAGAGCTAGGGCACGGTTGGGAGGAGGTGGTGGGTATGGGTGACAAGTGCGGGCATGGGAGGGTGAGGAGAGATCACAGTAAAATTTTAAAATTATTTTTTGTAGTGGTTTTGAAAGTGCTACTATTTAATGTTGTAAAAAATAATAGTAACATTGGATGTGATAAAAATTGATGTCTATACCAATCTATAGCACCAGTCTATAAATTGCCACTATGGACTGTTATGGAAACATCACATTTTTGATAGTATTGACTCCTTTTCTCCCTCTCTTCTTTCATTGGCATTAGTGAATGTACTGAGAATCTCCTCACTACTTAATTTTAATAAAATCACACAAGCATCAAATCCTTATCTCAGTTTGACCTAAAATATTTCAAAAAACTTTTCAAGGTTTAACAGTCAATCAACTCCAACATATTTTATGTACATGAGTAGTAAACTATTTAACGCCCTGGGTAAGAAAAAAAGAGTGAAAGAGAGCATGAGTTGGCGGTAGAGTTTTAGATTAAATAAACATAAAAACTCTTTTTAGTATTTGGTGCCATTGCGCTTAGGTGACCAAGCGTTGCTACGCTGAATGCCTCCTCTAGAGTTACTATAGAATATAGAGCATTTGTAATAGCTAATATTTTAATTTTGCCAAATGTTTTTAGAGTCATTATAACTCAAAATAGCAAACCGTCTTTTATATATTATTTAGATTGTAGTATTTTACTTACACAATTTTTTTTGTAATTTTTGGGCACCGGTGAAAATCCTTAAGAATTTGATACCTATTGGTACAAATGATAATTTTGAGACCGTTACGTGTCTGATTTGAAAACTTATTTCATTCGTATTTTTTAAATAACATGTTTAATTTTATGAATATTTTCTGTGATTTTTGAAGTCCTGAAATGATTTATTTGATTTTTTTATTAAAAGAAATTGATTAAATAAATTATATAATATAAAAAAATTAATAAAATATCCTAAGTCACTATAAAGCATTTTAAAAGCTTTTCCCTTAGCATTCGGCTTAAAGAGATAACAGAGAAAAGAAAATGAGAAATGTGAGAAAAAGAGAAGAGAGATAAAAGGGAAACTCGGATTTGGAGGCCACAGTATGATTTTCGTATGTCGGGCTAGTTGGGAAACTTTTTTTTCGCTGTAAGGAATCCATACCCTATTTTTTATTTCAAAGATTTTATATTTTTTATATTGTTCTGGTCAAATTTGTATTTCTATTTTCGAAAAATATGAATAAATTTGTATTTATAAAACTTTAATCACGTAACTTTTTATATTTTATAGATATCATGATTATGAGCATTTTGAGTATTTATTTGAGATTTTTAAGAGGTGATTTTGAAAATAGAGCGATTTTTGTCTACCAAAAAATTTATTTTGACCTCTAAAAATAGTGATGTAGTACAATAAAAGTCTTAAAATATCATTTTTCACAATCTCTGATAATTTAGTAATTTTCTAAAAATGTGAATTTTTGCTCAATATGATTTTTATTGTCTACCGTTATAACATTTTAACATCTTCTTAATTAAGCTCAATTATGTATTATTTATTGTAATGTAATGATTATGTATTTGAGTAATATCTGGTATTATTATTATAGTATTATGATAATAATCTACGTGTGTGAAACAAATAAGTAAAGACTAGTTGACCCATTGGTTAGAGAGTGATTGACATGTACAAAATGGTGGGCTGGCAGGCTTTCCTTTAAATATTGTGGTTTGATGTTATTCTTTACTAATTCACATAATATACTAATTGGGAGTTATAAGAAGATTACTGTTATACGGACAGGCAAAGAGTGATGACTCTGTTTACTGAGTCAATGGTTTACTAACATTAATACTAACACTAAAAAACACCTTGATAGCTAGAACTTCTATTTATTTAGCATGACTACTGAAATTCATGTTCCTGGGGTATTTTTCTTAATATTATATATATATTTATTTTTATTGCACGGATTTACTATTATTACATTATTTTATTACTCCTTACACTATATTATTTTTATTACTGATATATATAGATACTGATAATATTGTATACTATTGATTCACTATATAATAAGCATGTGATATATTGAGCATATAATATAGAATGTCTGGATAGTATGTGTACATTTTAATATAATTTTATTAAATTGATTTTTATTTCGATAGTCTTTACCGATATTTTGATTTAATATTTTATATGATTTTTGTAATAATTGGTATTACTGATACGATGATTATTTTATAGATTTGACACTTATACTGTTTTATAAGCTTTCATACTATAAGATTTTACTATTTATAGATTATACAGCTACTACATTTGAGTTTTATTATTTCTTCATTTATTCAATGAACATATGTTTGTTGATGTCATGATTTGACTATTGATAAGGATATTGCTCCTTTACCGTGCTTTACATTTAGTTAAAGGTTTTGGTGGTCTGGGCTTTTTAAGCTCATTATATGTGGTTAAATTATTTCAGGTTAGGACAGTGGAACAGGAGTGTGAGTTGGTCAGGTTTTTTAGGTTCTGTTTCATTTTGTTTTTCTTTTATGCTTAGGACAGAGTAGTTATGATTTGATTGTGTATATCCTAAATAGTGTATATAAATTTTGGAATTGAATATATATATATATATATATATTGGTGTTTTAAATTATAGAATCTATTGTATTGTTTATTACTCATACATGATATTAGATAACTCTGATTATTTATTATTAAAGGATTAAAAGCATAATTCTTTCAAATTAGATATTAGGGCATCATAGTATCGATCTATGTCGCATAGGTATTTTCTAGTGCCATTACTCCTCCATAGCAAGCGCCGCTATGGGTGTAAATGAGTCTAGTCGAGTCGAGTTGAGTTTTAACACTATCGAGCTTAACTCGTCAGTTGGAAAATGTGCTCGAGCTAGCTCGCAAGCCGCTTGATTCCGTGCCATATTTCACATATGTCTGATTTTTCATTTCTCCCACCCTGTTTCTCATTTTACAGCCTATGTCCGCTTGTATTTTGAAATTAGGATAAGTTGCATTAATGAAAAGCAGCTTTCACTTGCAATGAGGCAATGAGTATTATGAGCCACCTATTAATGAGCAGCATAATGTATGCATTAACATATATTATAATAATTTTTATATATTATTTTAATTAAAGCACCTGTGTCCATCCCAACTCCCAAGCAACAGAATATATGCATTAACATATATTATAATAAATGTTATATAATATTTTAATTAAATAAAAAATTATTTATAAGCTGGCTCGCGAGCTCACTAACCGAGCTTCATCAAGCTTGAACTCGAGCTCATTTATTAAATGAGCTCGATAAGTATTGCTCATGAGCACATAAATGATTCAAGCTCAAGTCGGCTTGGCTCACTTGCACCCCTAAGCACCACTGCGCTTTCTATACCAACACTATAGTGCTCCATACTGATTTTTTATATTTTCCAAACAAATTATTTTTAAACTTTTGGGTTATTACAATCTTCCTACTTTTGAAATATATCATCCTCGAATTATCACTATTAGAGAGAGTATATGCTTAATTTTAAAAAAAATAAATCTATAATATATCAAACCAAATTAGATCTAAAAAATCAAAAAGAATCTATGTCGGATATAAATCACAGCAAAATTAATTTTGAAATCATCGAAAATCTCAACTTACAAAAAATTGAAACAAATTCACATCACATATTCTCAGGCACTTCAAAAGTCTCTTTCATTGGTTCTGACAATCTGCTTCCAATATGAACATATTCTTGCCAAGATTTAGGCAATAAGCATTCTACCATTCAGTGTCTATAATCACCACACCTAAAGTTTTTTCTGATCACCCTGTAGCAAGGTCCCACATATCTTCTTTCGCACTAGATGCATTGTAGAGTGAATGGTGCTTTGACAATCTTATTAATCTTTTCCTTGCTACTTTCACCTACTTTCTTATAACATTGTAAAAAATATTTTTCTAATTTATCTCTCACCTTCTAAAAGAACATGTCAGCAAACTTTACCATTGTTGCGTGCTAGAATATTCGCGGCGGTAGAGAAATATAAAGTTTAACGTCTTAGCATTGTACGAAGATCCAGCACACAAGCAGATAAGTGAGAGGGTGTAGCATTCATAAGAGACACCAAGATTTTTACGTGGAAAACCCCTAAAAAGGGGGGAAAAACCACGGGGCCTGGCCTAGTTTGAATGAATCCACTAGTATTTGTAGTCGATTACAAATGAGACCCTTCCTTAGGAGAAGGCCTTAGATTGATGTAGCAAATGTACATCACATAGATTGTATTACATGGTAGGAGTTACATATACAGGTTTGTTTGGCCTGAAGGATCGTAGTCGGCAGGAGATCGTAGTCGGTAGAAGACCGGGGTCAGAAAGACTGTTGTCTGTTGATGGAGGTCGGAAGGACCATAGTAGGTGACGAAGGCCTGAAGGACTGTAGTCGATAGAAAGCTGGGGTCTGAAAGACCGTTGTCTGGTGATGTAGGTCGGACGGACCGTAGTAGGCGATATAGGTCAGAAGGATCGTAGGCGGTAGGAGATAAGGAGTCAGGTGTTAGTCCCAGTATCACTTGGAAGATCGGATGTTGATGGTCTGGCCTTGAGTATGACGTCGAGTCTTCAGCAGGACGTCGGGACTGAACGTCGGACCTTAAGGCAGTGGTGCAATGAAAATCCGGCGGTGGTCCGGCGAGGCTTCGGTGGTGGTCCGACGAGGTTCCTGCAGCGGTCCGGCGGAGGTCCGGTGGTGCTTCTGCGATGGTCCGGCGAAGGTCCGGCGGTGGTCCGGCGGTGGTCCGGCGGCCGTCGAGGAAGAGCTTCCTCCTTCTCTTCCTCCTTCTCTTCTTGCTTCGGCTTCCTCTTATGAGAAATGAGGGCTCTATTTATAGATTTTCTGGAGTGGCATGGTCCGTAAATAGGTTTGAGATCAGGGGCGAATAGGGAGTGGTCAAATGGACAGCCGATATTGAATCCTACGATTGTGTTTTGTTCATTGGACATTTGAAGGCCTTCGTGATGTCGGAATTCTGTGATCTTAGGCTCGTTGGATTTGTCTCGTCGAGCCCTTCGATTCGAGTATAAGCTCGTAAAAATCGGAGACCGTTTGGTAACTCAAATTGTAGTTTGAACTTTCCAACAGCTCTTTGAGCCCTTGATTTGGACTCATTTGGGCTCGGATTGGGTTGATCTTGGTGTCGTTGGGTTTGTATTTCTGAGACGCTCAGTTTGACTGTAAGCTCGCTGAAATCGGAGTTTGGGTGCTCCCAAAATTAATTTTTGAAGTTTCCAACTAGCTTTTGCCTCGAGATTTGTGCCCGATCAAGATAATTTTTGTGATGCCGTATCAGTTTCCCCCCTATTTCGGACATCGAAGCTCCAGGAGTCCGAAAATACTTGTTCTGAAATTTTACATTGGCCGAATCGAAAAAAATTGCGTTCAAAAAATTAATGGCTTGCTCGAACTTGATCATAGAGGCCCTGTTGAGTTCCAAAAGTTATAAAATTGAGTCAGAAACGTCGAAAAACGTGTCCGGGGATCCCAAAAACGTCGAATTTGGACTTGTCGGGGCAAAAAACGGGTCTGAAACTGGTTGGGCGGCCGGACCGGCCTGCCGGCCGCCGCCGCCGCCGCCGGCAAGGCCGAACCGTGGCCAGAGTCACGCGAGCCCGCACTGGGCTCGCCCGCGCCCAGTTTAGGCGCGATCGGGTGCTGCGAACCTGGGCAGCCCGCGCCTGAGCCGCCCGCGCCTGTGTCGCGCGAGTGCGGTGCCGCGTGAATGCGCAGCTGCTTGCGCGGATGTAGGCTCCTATCGCGCGTCCGAGCGCGCGCCGCCTGCTGCGCGCGATCCGCAACCATCCGTCGTGCGATGCGCGCGATCCGCGCGCTGCGGGTCACAATCCGTGTGCTGCCCACGCGGATTTTGGGCGGCAGTTCACTGCACCGCCTTAAGTGGGTCCCGCTTGCCGAAAATAGGCGTTTTTTTGTCATTTTTTGCCCAAGAAGTTCCGAAAAAATTCCAAAAAATTCAGAAAATTCTAGAAAATTAGGAAAATTCTAAAATGACAATAACTTCCCCTCCTTTCTCTCAAAATTCTATAAATAGGCCCCCTAGGCCTTTAGAAAATTATCATTGTCCTCTCCTTCTTTTCTTCTTCTCCTTCTCTCCCTCTGTCCTTACTATTGAGGCCTTCCCTCGATTTTTCGAGGTCCCTCTCTTGGCAAGGAAGTCCGGAGATTCCCCCTCCTTCTCTTCTCCCTCTATCCTTACTATTGAGGCCTTCCCTCGATTTTTCGAGGCCCCTCTCTTGGCAAGGAAGTTCGGAGATTCCCCCTCCTTCTCTTCTCCCTCTGTCCTTACTATTGAGGCATTCCCTCGATTTTTCGAGGCCCCTCTCTTGGCAAGGAAGTCCGGAGATTCTCACTTTTTTCTTCGAGATATTCTACGGAGGTCTGATGTTTATCAGTTGGCGATGGAGGTCGAAGAGCTCGTTGTTATGAGGGATGTTGAAAGGATGGGTGACAGGAAGAAATACAGTGTTTGGTGGGAGTCTTACGACGAATAGAAGTCCAACGAATGGTGGAAATTTGGCATCGAGTAGAAGTCCGACGATGTGCGTAAATTCAACGTCTGGTAGAATTCTGACGTCCGGTAGAAGTACGTCGTTAGGTAGAAGACCGATGGAAGTCCGTTGACGGGCAGAAGTCCGATGACGAGGAGAAGTCCGCTGATAAGCAGAAGTCCAACGACAGGGAGAAGTTCGACGTCGTGTAGAAGTACGGCCTCGGGCAGAAGACCGATGAAAGTTCATCGACGGGCAGAGGTCCGAAGACGAGTAGAAGTCTGCTGACGAGCAGAAGTTCGACGACAAGGTGAAGTCCGACGTTGTGTAGAAGTACGGCCTCGGGCAGAAGACCGATGAAAGTACGTCGACGGGCAGAAGTCCGACGACGAGTAGAAGTCCGCTAACGAGCAGAAGTCTAACGTCGAGTAGAAGTCCGTAGTCGGGCAGAGGTGCAGCGTCAAGTAGAAGACCGACGAAGGTCCGTTGATGAGCAGAAGTCCGACGACGAGTAGAAGTCCGCTAACGAGCAGAAGTCCGACGATAAGGTGAAGTCCGAAGTTGTGTAGAAGTAGAACCTCGGGCAGAAGACCGATGAAAGTTCGTCGAAGGGCAGAGGTCCGACGACGAGTAGAAGTCCGCTGACGAGCAGAAGTTCGACGACAAGGTGAAGTCCGATGTTGTGTAGAAGTACGGCCTCGGGCAGAAGATCGATGAAAGTACGTCGACGGGCAGAAGTCCGACGACGAGTAGAAGTCCGCTAACGAGCAGAAGTCCGACGTCGGGTAGAAATACTGTCGGTTTGAAGACCGACGAAAGTTCATCGAGGAGCAGAAGTTCAACGACGAGTAGAAGTCCGCTAACCAGCAGAAGTCTGACGTCGAGTATAAGTCTGTTGACGAGCAGAAGTCCGACGTCGAGTAGAAGTCCGCTGACGAGTAGAAGTCTGGCGTCGGGTATTAGTCCGATGACAGGAAGAATTCTGGCGTCGGGTATTAGTCCGTCAAAAGTCCTGCAAGGCAAAAATTAAGCGACAGGAGGAAATTCAAAATCGGGTAGAATTTTAACATTGTGGAGAAGTTAGATGGAAGTCCATTGACGACATTGTGGCGATGTTAACCAAGGACGTAAGACCTATCTGAGGTTGTATGTCAGAGCCTTTGCTCGAAGACGTTAACCTGTGTGGAAGAGGTCGAGAGAATCCACCAAAGATGTAGGACCTTTTCGAGGTTGTATGTCGGAGCATTTGCTTGACGACGTTAACCTGTGTGGAAGAGGTCGGGAGAACCGACTAAAGATGTAGGACCTTTCCGAGGTTGTATGTCGGAGGCTTTGCTCGACGACGTTAACCTGTGTGGAAGAGGTCGGGATAATCCACCAAGGATGTGAGACCTTTCCGAGGTTGTATGTCGGAGCCTTTGCTCGACGACGTTAACCTGTGTGGAAGAGATCGAGATAATCCACCAAGGATGTAGGACTTTTTCGAGATTGTTTGTCGGAGCATTTGCTCGACAATGTTAACCTGTGTGGAAGAGGTCGGGAGAATCCACTAAGGATGGAGGACCTTTCCGAGGTTGTATGTCAGAGCCCTGCTCGATGACGTTAACCTGTGTGGAAGAGGTCGGGAGAATCCACTAAGGATGTAAGACCTTTCCGAGGTTGTATGTCGGAGCCTTTGCTCGACGACGTTAACCTGTGTGGAAGAGGTCGGGAGAATCCACCAAGGATGTAGGACCTTTCCGAGGTTGTATGTCGGAGCCTTTGCTCGACGACGTTAACCTGTGTGGAAGAGGTCAGGAGAATCCACCAAGGATGTAGGACCTTTCCGAGGTTGTATGTCGGAGCCTTTGCTCGATGACGTTAACCTGTGTGGAAGAGGTCGGGAGAATCCACCAAGGATGTAGGACCTTTCCGAGGTTGTATGTCGGAGCCTTTGCTCGACGACGTTAACCTGTGTGGAAGAGGTCGAATCGGATCCCCCTGTGATCGATTCTTTCTTGATTGGGAGGGGGCAAACGCTGCGTGTATCCCGAATCAAAGGTGAAGAATGGTCTATTTTTAGACCATTACTACCTTTTCAAGTCAAGATTAAGACATTGCCAAGGAGTAGAAGTCCATCAATGGACTGTATAAAGCATATAACTAATTGGAAGTATCCTTGCATTTTTAATGAATTTCCTTGAAATATCATCTTGATGTTGGAAGTATTGGAATGATCTTCTTGACTAAAATTGTAGTCAAGGTTGCCCCCCAGTCCGGATCTGAGTCCAATGACATTGATGCATCAATAGCAGTTGAATAACCTTTTGAGGTTGGAGCAAAAATTGCCCCCCAGTCGGGAATCACTTTCCCACAGACGGCGCCAAACTGTTGCGTACTAGAATATTCGCGGCGGTAGAGAAATATAAAGTTTAACGTCTTAGCATTGTACGAAGATCCAGCACACAAGCAGATAAGTGAGAGGGTGTAGCATTCATAAGAGACACCAAGATTTTTATGTGGAAAACCCCTAAAAAGGGGGGAAAAACCACGGGGCCTGGCCCAGTTTGAATGAATCCACTAGTATTTGAAGTCGATTACAAATGAGGCCCTTCCTTAGGAGAAGGCCTTGGATTGATGTAGCAAATGTACATCACATAGATTGTATTACATGGTAGGAGTTACATATACAGGTTTGTTTGGCCTGAAGGATCGTAGTCGGCAGAAGATTGTAGTCAGTAGAAGACCGGGGTCAGAAAGACCGTTGTCTGTTGATGGAGGTCGGAAGGGCCATAGTAGGCGACGAAGGCCTGAAGGACTGTAGTCGATAGAAAGCTGGGGTCTGAAAGACCGTTGTCTGGTGATGTAGGTCGGACGGACCGTAGTAGGCGATAGAGGTCAGAAGGACCGTAGGCGGTAGGAGACAAGGAGTCAGGTGTTAGTCCCAGTATCACTTGGAAGATCGGATGTTGATGGTCTGGCCTTGAGTACGACGTCGGGTCTTAAGTAGGACGTCAGGTCTTCAGCAGGACGTCGGGTCTTCACCAGGACGTCGGGACTGAACGTCGGACCATAAGGCAGGGGTGCAATGAAAATCCGGCGGTGGTCCTGCGAGGCTTCGGTGGTGGTCCGGCGAGGTTCCTGCAGCAGTCCGGCGGAGGTCCGGCGGTGCTTCTGCGGTGGTCCGACGAAGGTCCGGCGGTGCTTCTGCGGTGGTCCGGCGGTGGTCCGGCGGCCGTCGAGGAGGAGCTTCCTCCTTCTCTTCTTGCTTCGGCTTCCTCTTATGAGAAATGAGGGCTCTATTTATAGATTTTCTGGAGTGGCATAGCCCGTAAATAGGCGTGAGATCAGGGGCGAATAGGGAGTGGTCAAATGGACGGCCGATATTGAATCCTACGATTGTGCTCTGTTCATTGGACATTTGAAGGCCTTCGTGATGTCGGAATTCTGTGATCTTGAGCTCGTTGGATTCGTCTCGTCGAGCCCTTCGATTCGAGTATAAGCTCGTCAAAATCGGAGACCGTTTGGTAACTCAAATTGCAGTTTGAACCTTCCAACAGCGCTTTGAGCCCTTGATTCGGACTCATTTGGGCTCGGATTGGGTTGATCTTGGTGTCGTTGGGTTCGTATTTCCGAGACGCTCAGTTTGACTGTAAGCTCGCTGAAATCGGAGTTCGGGTGCTCTCAAAATTAATTTTTGAAGTTTCCAACTAGCTTTTGCCTCGAGATTCGTGCCCGATCAAGATAATTTTTGTGATGCCGTATCAACCATATTCTAATATATCATTGGAAAATACTTCAATATCAGGTTCAAACTTCTTTTCTTCGGATCTATTTATCTAATCAATAAGCAAATCTCAAATATAAAATAAATCATTCGAAATAACATAAACCTACAAATATATTTAACCATTAATTAATCCAATCAACAATGCAGTTATAGTTTTAATCAAATTTTTCGACTAACAATTGTTTCGAGACCGCTTTTATCACACTCTGGCCAAGCAAATGAGAGTGTGGGAGGGAATGAGGCGGTGGCACAGATATATATATATATATATATATATATATATATATATATATATAGCACCACATCGCCCAAGTGACTCAGCATTATTGAGTTGTATGCCACCTCCAGAGTTACTGTATAATAGAGAGCATTTGCATCGCAGCACTCTATACATATTTTTCATATTTTTCAAATAAGTTTATTTTTTGAGTTTTGGGTTATTACATACTATACTTATTGAGGCTTATATTTATTAACCCATCTTTCACACTTTATGTTTCTCAATTTAATCCTATTATTAGCATTCAAATCATAATGCCTAAGTCTCAGCCTTATCGTTTGTACTTTAAGATTATTATAGTTACAAACTTAACTTCCTTATAGGACCAATCAATTTCCTCAACTTACTAGATATACTTAGTTTAAGATCTTACATAATTAGTAACTTTTACATTTTTTTTGTTTTACTTTTCAAATGTTATTAGGAATATATTTCTTAATTATAGCCTCTTAAGAACCTATCTCAAAATGTCCTCCTTGATATCTCTTTTGCAAGCAACTTGCTTTGGAAAATGACCCCTTGAAAAAATACGTAGTGTCGACTTCTAAGTGTCAATTTCGAGTTAGCCTCATTGAACTACTTATCACTTGGAATCTTTGCTTAAAACAAGATAATTAAGGCTTCGTTTGGGACGACTTTCTTACTGCTTCTTATAACATAGTTTTAGTACAAAAATTTTAATTTTTGTATTAAAAAGTTCCTTTAAGAAGCAATAATAAAGCCGTCCCAAACGAAGCCTAAGTGTCTACACGAAAAAGAAAAAAAGAAAAGTATTGGATCTTCAAAATTTGAAGGACATTTAAGATCTCAAATAGCCAGAAAATTTTAATTATACTTTTGAGATTTTCGTTTAAGCCCATTCAAACTCAATACATATAATTTTCTCCTATTTGATTCAACTCGTACAAACATAATGCCTCAACCATAAGTTTCCAAAAATCACAGTCAACCATAAAGTTTCCAAAAATCACACTCTAGAATCTAAAAAATGCATCAAATTTTTTGTGCAGTTTAATAAAATTTTGGAGAACATATCATTATTTAATATTGACCAAAAGAAGCCATTAAAATAAGATTTTGTTTGAAATAACACTTAATCAATCCATTTTAATTAAGAAACCGACTCTTATCAAAACTATTTAAACTTTAGGGATATTGAACTAATTAATCATAAATTCATTCGCATTATATATATATATATATATATATATATATATTAAGATTTTTTTATTAACATCTTAATCTCTCAAATAGAGGTGCAAATGAGTCAAGTGGATCAACTCAGCCAAATTCCAAGCTCGAACTTGAGTCGAGCACGGCTCGTGCCACTAAAATGAACTCGTCTAGTGGCTCAATTATGTTGTTCGAGCTTGATTTTGAGTCCGCTTCCACCCCACACGGGTTCCGATTACGCCCTACATCTAAGAGGCTGCATTCGAGCTACTTCCGCGTAGGTCGATCCAATGCACAATCTATCTTCCTCGCTCGAGCAGACTCGATCCACCCTTCATGCTCGGCCGACGTATGTAACCCATCTGCACGCACGACTCACAACCCCTTCTCCAACCCATCGCACATGCCCGCCCAACCCACCCGCAATTTCGCCTTCCCATCGAACTCAAGCTCAAAATTCTACTCGAGCTTGAAACTCGATAAACCCAACTAACGAGTTCATTAACAAGTCGAGCTGGAGCTGGCTTGCGAGTCAGCTCAGCTCACTTATACCCGCATTCTCAACTAATAAAATAATAATGGAAATTTGAGCTCCCAACCAACAAATGGACTGATTAAAAATTTCCTTCATATTTCAAAATCAATAAAGAAGAAAAGGACAAAAGGCCTAGAACCGGATAAGCGTCACGAGCATAATTGAAGATAAATTAATTGCCTTTGGCGTCAAAAGTAAATCCAAAAACCGACACTAGAAATTATGTTCTAATAAACTTGAAATCATAACCTCTATGATACTTTAAGAAGTTTAGAAGCTTTATGTTTTAATTATAAACAAAAATTTAAACGCATCACCAACAAAAAAATTATATATATATATATATATATATATATATATATATATATATATATATATATATATATATATATATATATATATATATATATATATATATGAATCACAAAAGAAACAATATAAAAAAATGAAAAAGTGAATAAATTAAATTAGGTTTTGTTTAAGATGGCTTTCTAGCAAGGGCAGATCCAGCTTCTTTTTTCAGGGTTGGTAAAATTTTAATTAATTAGGCAACAACACAATAATAACAAAAAATAAAATAAAATAATAATAATAATAATAATAATAACATAAAATAGAAATAATAATAAAATATTTTTTAAAAAATAATTTAACCAACATAATGCTATCAAATTTATAAGAGAAAATTTTATCATTTATCTTCCAATTTAATATTGATTTTAGTAATAATATAAGTGGGATATAATCATATACGTTATGCTGAAGCTAGATCCTAACTTAGAGAAAAATAATAATAAATAAGCTTAATGTTATCTAACTTAAGGGAAAAAAAAGATAATTAAACCATAAAGTATGCATAATATTTAATGGATTAAAGAATTGCTCATGCACAAATCATAAATCAATAAAACATAATTGGATTTCAATGCATTGCAATAAAATATAATTAAAAATAGCCAACAAAAAATAAGATTTATTTGTATACAATTTACATTTTTTTTTTCCCTTATTTCTTAGAATTCCTTTTAAACCCAACTTATAAATCATATGACACTTCTTTTTCTATTGATAAAATTTTACTCATAGTTTATACAAACTAGAAAGTAAGTACATTATCTTTTTGTAGTTTCTTCAACCAATGCTATTTCCTCTCCCTAAATGATGGGCAAAATAATCTTTTTTTTTTTTTTTTTTTGGGGGGGGGGGGGGTGGGTTGAGGGTGGGCAAATAGACTATATTGGGATCTGTCCATGCTTTCTAGCTACTTTTTTTTTCCAAGAGCAATCGTCATTTTATTTAACTACTATTATCTCACTTTTTTCAATGCTATTCAGAAATTTATATTGTGAAAAGCTGCATTTTGTAACATTAATTTCGTTTGACTAAGAGTCTATTTGAGACAACTGTATTATTTTATGAAACATGTTGTGAAATTGTTTCGGAGAAAGTAATTTACTACTATGATTGCAAAAAGTAGCTTTTCAAAATAATTTTTTTTGAAAAATAATGAGAAAGTATCAAGAACATAGTAGTCAAACGAAATTATGATTGTTCTTTGAAATGAAAGCAACCAGAAAACTAACCAAAGCATACCCAACTTCCTTACTAGTTTGCTTTTCTAATCGCAACCACAACACTATTTATCTACTATTTTTTCATTACTTTAAAAAAAAATTGTGATGGGAAGCTATTTTTTACAGCAGCCTTAAAAATTTAATTTCTTTACAATAGTTTTACAATCTTGCTTACTAAAAACTATAGTCATTTTAAATATATCCTAATTTATTGATACTTCATCAAAACTCGTTTTGATCATGCACAAATTTTGATGAAAATTTGAATTGGATACTTCCAAAATTAAATTTGGGATCATTCAAACTCCAATTTTAGCAAACTTAAAGTCAAATTAAACATCTCAAAGAAACAAACCCAACGATACCAAATTCGGTCTAATCTGAGCTCTAATAAGCTCAAATCAAAGGACCAAAATGTATTTGAAAGCTTCAAAAAATTAATTGGATTACCAAAAGATATCCAAATGCAGTATGTTATAGCGAATCGAGGGGCTCGATGAGATGAATCCAACGACCTCATGCAAGATCGCTTAATTCTGACATCATTAAGGCGCTTCAATGCTTGATAAATATTTCATGATCATGGAAATCACTATGGGTCGTCCGATGGAACACTCCAAATTTACTCAGATCTTCTTTATATTTATGGGACATACCACTTTCAAAATCTATAAATAGACTCTCTCTTCCCATATTAAAGGGGAGACATTTTAAGAGGCTTGGACCATAGGCTAAAAACTCAAGATAATTCTAATGCATGAAGAATCCCGAAAACTTCGACCACCATCGCCCGACTATGGTCTGTCTAACCTCCACTTGACCATCATTGTCGGATCTTTATTAGGTTTCCACTGCCGGCTCTATGCCCGAACATCATTATTTGCTTACTACGGTCCCTCCAACCACCATAACCCAACTATTGCTTTTCATACATCCATCGCCCTCTAACTATGGTCACTCTGACTACAGTCACCTAACTACGATCCTTTCAACCTCTTACGCCCATCTACTAAGGTCTCTCTGACCATCGTCGCTTGACTACATTCCTTCTGACCTTTGTTGCCCTCCTTCTATGGTTTGTTCAACCCCCGTCACCTAACTACCGTCCTTTCGACCTCCATCTCCCATCGATTATGGTCCTTCCAACCATCATCTCCCGACTATGGTCATTCCGACAATTGTAGCACACCGACTACATTCCCTCCATCCACCGTCTCTTGACTACAATCATTCCAACCTCCATCACCTTCCTATTACAATCCATCCAACCATCAACATTCGACTACAGTCCTTTCGACCTTCGTCACCCACTAATTACAATCCCTTTGATCATCACCGCCCAACTACAATCCTTCTGACCATCATCGCTCAACTACAGTCCTTCTAACCTCTGTAGCTTGCCAACTACGATCCCTCCGACCACTATTCTGACCATCATCACTCAACTACAATCCTTCTAACCTCTGTAGCTTGCCAACTACGATCCCTCCGACCACTATTGTCCGGCTACAATCCTTCTGACCTCCATTGCTTGCTCACTACGGACCCTCGAACTTCTATCACCCAAATGCAATCGTACCGACTAAGTGAATAGGCCAACACTCTCTTAAGAACAACTCTCATATTACTGGATTATTTCAACTCCAACTATATAATGTGCACTATATAATGTAAATTTGTTATATTGAGTCAACACATTCCCTAAGAAAAGGCTTCATTTATAATCAACAACCAATAATAGTTGAATCATTTCAACTAGGCAAGACCCTGTTAATTTTCCCCGTTTTATAGTTTTCCACATAAAAATTCATATATTTCTCTCTTATTTTTTATATATAAAACCCACAGGAAAGTGGTTTAGATTCTATATAAATACAAAGTGCAAGCAAAGGAAAAGAAAGCAAATCATAAAGACTGACCACAGAACTAACCACCCAACCTTGGGAATTAGAAAGGAGCCAAAGCCAACATCTTGAGAGGTCCAACAAAATAGCAACCTGCTAGTAGGAGACAACAATGAAACCATAGCCACCTGCAACACAGAACCAACAGACAACAAGCCACCAGCCAGCAATTATTTCTTTTTTGATTTCCTCCTTTTTTTCGTTTACCAACATTTTTGAAAAACCCATCATCAACAGTTTGAATAACATTTAAATCGCAAAGATCCTGAGAATCCACCCCAGGCACATCAACATCCTCCCCATCCTCTGCAAAATCATAAAAATTCATGTATCTCTTATGAATGTTACATATCTCTCTTATATATATGTGTGCTAGATGTGTGTTCAAAACTAGGATATTAAACTCTATATCTTTCTATATCGAAGGATATTCCCACATGCAACATTTATTTTAAAAAATTAAAAATAAATAAATTTATTTGGGATTCATCATTGTCGTAGGCGACAGAATTAAGTTCGGCAAGAAAAATTCGATTAAAAATTTGATCAAAATGGAAGCAAAAGGATTCTCTGTCGCAAGAATCCAAGAGCAAATTTGGGACATCTCCCCATATCCACCCAATACTTGAGTAGCCGACAAAGGAAGGCCCAACGGAAGTACTCTGCACTTAATTTTATATTTAAAAGCATGAATAAGAATATGTCATTGTAGGCCTTATGCCAAAAAATTTAGACGAATTTTAGTACATTTTATTCTTTTTCTATGCTGATGGAGTCACCATTCTGAGAGAGATAACTATATATATGAAGTTTGAATATGGAGAATCATTCGATTTTTTGACTGTAAACAGTAAAAGCGTAGTTATTGTTCATTACTGCGCTTTTATTGTTCACTCCTGTGTTTTGCTTTTCACAGTCAGAAAATTGAACACTTTTCTGTATCCGGACTCCGCACGTAATAATCTCTCTCATTCTGAAGGGAAGGAACATGTCGGCACAATTAGAGGTGTAAACGAGTTATGACAAGCTCAAGT
The DNA here is from genome assembly GCA_016618105.1 of Dendrobium huoshanense. Taxonomy (NCBI): domain Eukaryota; kingdom Viridiplantae; phylum Streptophyta; class Magnoliopsida; order Asparagales; family Orchidaceae; genus Dendrobium; species Dendrobium huoshanense. Next base: position 68,058,478 of record CM028351.1, read on the forward strand.
CACTCATGATTTGAGCTTCATCTTGATTAATTAATCGAGTTCAAGCTCGGATTTGAGCTTTACTCTATGAATTTGAGCATGCTTGTTTATTTTGAAAGAGAGAATGAGTATAATTCAAACATTTATTATAATAAAATAATGAAAAGAATAAGAAATTAGAAGAAAAATAATAAAAGAATTGCTTAATATAAAAAATTTAAATATAATTTTAAAAATATCAAAGTTTTAATAATTAAAGTATGATGGTAGGGAAGCCATCAAAAGCTACTTCAATACTTTGAAGTATGATTAAAAAATATTCATAAGAAATTTCAAATAATAAATAGCAATAGAAAATTTTGTAAACTTCAAATTCTTTGAACCACATATCATTGACTTCAATAGCTATCTTTTTGCATACTAATAGGGTACATCAAACTTTATTTTTATGAACTCTAAATTTCTAAATTTTAGAAATTTATGAGGATTAAGGTTTCATTTGGAACAACTTTCTTACTGTTTTCTAAATTAATTTTTTGTGCACAAATTTACTATTTTTTTCTAAATCGCTTTTTGCATTTAGACCATTTTATATATTTTTAATTATTTCTAGCCACTTATATTAATGGTGTATCTTTTTATATAGTCTTTGGTGTGTTGTTTGTTTGTTTGCTTTAATATTTATTACTTGTAGGTGGATATGAAGTGGATGGACTAAAAGATAATAATAGAAGGTAGGGTAGGGGTGTCAATATTTGACATGAACCAAAAATTCGATCTGAATTCTACAAAAAAAAATTTAGGTCCAGGTTAGAGATTTCGACTCGTTTGTAAAACCGGGTCTAGTTGAGGTTAGGGATTTTGACTCGTTTGTAAAACCGGGTTGACCCAGAAACCCGAAATCTACTCGATTTGATCCTTTTTTAATTGATTTATGAGGATTTTAGAAGATTGTTATGAAATAAATTAAAGCTATTTCCAAAAAATAATAAATCATGTTGTCTAAATTGAATTAAGCTTGATTTATTTTAAATTGATTGAAGTAAATTTTACCTTAATTCCATTTAGGGGTAAATAAATCGAATTAAATAAAAATATTTTAGTAAAACATAAAAGAAGCGGGTTGGGGTCGGGTCCGAAAAATTGACCCGTTTGCAAAACGAGTCGGGTTAAAAAGTGTTGGGTCAGATTTGGCTTCGACCCAAACCCGACCCGAAACCCATTTTTGACAGCCGGCCTAATAGAAGGTTTAAGAATCAAATAGTTGAAGAGATGAGGATTTTTTTCCATTCTTTTTTATTCCTACAACTTTTTCTGATGGTGGAGACTGGAGAGAGAGAGAGAACAATAAGGGGTTTGAGCTTTGCTGTGTAGTGTGAAACTAAGGGTTAGGAGATTCAGGTTCTTCATCTTCGTCATAACAAATGGAATTGTCGTTGTCAAGATTCGTGTCTGATCAAGATGATTTTTGATGACTTATCAATTATTATCCAAACTTTAAAACTCTTCAAAAACAATGGAGCAAAATGTTTACGAGATGATCAAAATCCAAATTTTAGCATTCCTCTCTCTACTTATGAACTTACTTTCCACGAAAAATGACAAAAAAGGGCTCATGAAACTGCAATATGCCGTCCAATGCCCAATCATCCATTGCCCAATTTGCATTCAAGCCCATATTATTGATCAAATTTACCAATTGCCCATATTTCATCGAAAAAATGACAAAGCACATTAACTGTATACGCACAGCACAATTATTTTATTTTGTCTCTTATTTCTGAAGAAAAAGAAGAGAGAGAGATTTCATGCAGCGTCAGCCACTCGTCGTGATTCTCTTCAAGCAATTTTGTTATCCATAGAAGCACCTTTCTCGAAAGCAAAGAAAACTATCTTTATCTACTGGTTTTCTTATTATTTTTTAAAATAAATTTTTAGTGTAAAAATTTAATTTTGATAAAAAAAAATTACTTTAAAAAACAATAAGAAAATCATTTCAAAATGAAGCCGAAAAAATTATAAGAAAATAGATATAATTTGGATTTTTGAGTGTTGTTGCGTCCAGGAGTATTCGCGACGGTAGAGAAATATAAAGTTTATCGTCTTAGCGTTGTATGAAAATCCGGCACGCAATCAGATAAGAGAGTGTCTAGCATTTATGAGACACCAAAATTTTTATGTGGAAAACCCCTGAAAAAGGGGGAAACACCACGGGGCCTAGCCCAGTTTGAATGAATCCACTAGTAGTGCAATCAATTACAAATGAGGCCCTTCCTTGGTGGAAGGTCTTAGCTTGATGTACATCTTATGGAGTATATTACATGATGTTAATACGAAGAGTCATTGTTGACATGTTCGTTTGGTCGGAAGGACCGCAGCCAGAGGGCGACGGAGGTCGGAAGACTTGTAGTCGTTGGGCGACGTATGTCAAGAGGACCGTAGTCGGTTGGCGACGGAGGTCGGAAGGACTGTAGTCGGCTAGCGACATAAGTCAGGAGGACCGTAGTTGGCGGGTGACGGAGGTCGAAAGAACTGTATCCGGCGGGCAACATAAGTCAAAAGGACCGTAGTCGGCGGGCGACGGAGGTCGGAAAGACTGTAGTCTGACGACGAAGATCAGAAGGACAGCGTCAGGTAGAAGTCCAACAATGGAAAGAAATCCATCTTCGCGTAGACGTCCAGTGAAGTCTGATAACCGGTAGAAGTCCGGCATCGGGTAGAAAACTTGGCGAAGAGTGAAGGTTCGACGTCGGGTAGAAGTCCGACGTCTGTTGGTGGCAAAGGAGAACTCCGGCTTCACTTGGGCGGAGTTTCAGCGTCAGAAGGGAACTTTGTTGCAAATTGGGAAGAATTTCAGCATCACGTGGAAGTTGGGAAGAATTCCTGCGTTCTCCCGAATATCACGCAGAATCCCGGCGTGTTCGGGCAGCAGGAAGAGCTCCGGCGGTGGTCGAGGAGGAGCTTCTTCCTTCTCCTCCTTCTCTTCTTCTTCTCTCTCTTCACTTGAGTCCCCTTTGTGTAGAATGAGGGCTCTATTTATAGTTTTTCTGGAGTGGCATAGCCCGTAAATAGACGTAAGATCAGGGGCGAATTGGGAGTGTTTTGAATGGACTGCTGATATCGAATCCTTTAATCATGCACCGTTCATTAAGAATTTGAAGGCCTTAATGATGTCAGAATTCGGCGATCTTGGGCTCATTGGATTCATCTCGTCGATCCGCTCGATTCGAGTATAAGCTCGTTAAAATCGAAGATTGTTTGGTAACTCAAATTGCAGTTTGAACCTTTCAACAGCACTTCGGGTCCTTGATTCGGACTCATTTGGGCTCGGATTGGGTTGATCTTGGTGTCGTTGGGTTCGTATTTCTGAGACACTCAGTTTGACTATAAGCTTGCTGAAATCAGAGTTCAGGTTCTTCCGAATTTAATTTTTGAAGTTTCTGGTTTTGGTTTTGTCTCGAGATTTTTGCCCGATCAAGATAATTTCATGATGACATATCAAGTGTAAGTGCATAAGTTTCAAGAGTGATGGGGCCAAAAAAATTTTCTAGTTGAGGCACAAATTTAAATTTTCAAGTATTCCCTAAAAAATTTCATTAATATTTGAGGTTGTAATTTATTTTCATACAAAAATCAGAGTTATAAGGAGATAAATATATGAATAAGATGATTAACTATAATTGTTTATAAAAAAAATTAATAATAAGAATAATAATAATATTTCTTTTGAGGGGGGGGGGGGGGGGGGGGGGGGGGGGACCTGTGCACCCACTGGCCCTCTCTTATCTTCACCTGAGCATAATTCAATATTCCTAATGCTAAATGCCAAAATTTCAATAATTTTAAAACTAAATAACTATCATTTAAAAGTATCTTTTCTAAGTTATAAAATTTAAATAATATATTTTATGATTTATTCATTATTATTTTAGATTAAAAATAAAAATATCACTTGAGGCCCACTATATAAGCACACTCAATTATCTAGTCATATAATTGAATCAAATTGCTCATCTAATTTATGAGAATGCATAATATGTAAACTTCTATCATAAATTTATCTCAAATTTTGCCAAAAATAATATTTTTACTTTATATAGTAAAAAATTGTAATAATATATTCTAATCAAATCTAGTTATGTCTAACTTGGATTCCATCCATTTGTGTAGATATATTAATGCACTTCTTTTTTTTTTTTTGGGACATTTAGGCCATTTAAGGCAAACTCATACACACAACGCATACACATGGACTCGAACCTTGGACCTCTTAGTTGAAAGCCTAAGCTCTCAACCAATAGGCCAAGGGGAGTTGTGTTTAATGCACTTCTTTGATCTCATATGTTGCACTTATCTCAACATAAATTCATTAATAATCAAGCCCACTCATCTAATATTTACATTTGGGACAGATTTCTTAATGTTTTTTAAAGCATTTTTTTAGTTCAAAATTTTATAGTACAACATATTTTTGAGCTAAAAACTATTTTAAAAAATAGTAAAAAAAATCATATCGAATGAAGCCCAAGTTTTATATCAAGGGATCCTAACATAATTTATTTTTCTAATAATTAAATTGTTTAGGAAAATGAAGCATAGGTACAATTTTTAAAAATATATGATGATTTGTCATAACCTACCAAATTACTAAGGGCTAATATAATACAACTATACAATTATTATTATTATTATTATTATTATTATTATTATTATTATTTTGGGAACGAGAGCACCTATCGACTGACACTCTAAAGGGAGCGCTTGACAGTATAACTAATTACTCGGCGGAACCTAGCGAGGCCACTCACTAGAATCGGGCACACACTTGTTTTGCCTCACTCAAGAGGTGAGGCCATAGAAGAAGGAATTTGAACTCAAAATTGGGGGTTTTCAACTGTGCTCGCCTACCAACTAATAATTTATATTTTTTTGAAAGACCAAAGATCTAAATGCTCAGCTCTCTCGTACATCAGCAACAAAATTACAAAACTACCCTTCTCCGCCATTGCAAATCCCAGCAATCAAAACTGGCAGGCGCCCCTTCGCCCCACCCTGCTGCGCCTGCCTGCCCCTCCGCCGCCATCCCACAGCAGCCTCCAGCGGCGATGGCGGTAGGACCCGTCCATTCTCAAACAACATCCTCCCACCTCCGATCACCCCGTTTTCCTCTCTTCCATATATGAAATCAGCCTCCGCTACGCCCATTTGCCGCTCAGCCCTCAGAAACTCCTCCAGCGATGTGGGCCCCACTTCGTCACGGCATAGCCGCCACCACGCGCTCCCTCCTCGCCGGCGACGCGTCCGTCTCGCCTTCTGCTTCCGGACGCCGGAGTCGGTGGCGCCGCCGAAGTCGGGTTGCCGGGCTAATGGTGGCCGCCCGACCCGGGACTGTATTTCCGGGAAGGTGAGGCCCATGAGGGTTCCGAGCGTCATGCTCCGGTCGGGGAAGAAGGAGCCGGTGGACTGCGAGGTGCAGCGATGTACATGAGGTAAGGGGAAAGCGGGGCAATGGTTGAATTTAGGGAGGAGTACTTATTCTTACCTCGGTGTCGAGATCAGACGAGGAAGGGGAAGAGTTCGTCGGTGATGAGGGGAAAAGGCCGGTGTTCCGATCCATTTGGGCGGGGGAAGGAGATAGAGTGCGTTATGGAGACAGAGAAGAGAGGAACGGCGCGGTTACCTCCGCTGCTTTCTGGATCTGCTGTGGGAGCGCAGAGATTTATGTGAATGACGATTATGACCCTACTTTTAATGATTATTGAAGTTTGAAGGCATGTGTAATTTTAAAAATTCAAAATTTATATTTATTTGTATATTATTGTCTTTAAATTATATTTAATATATATAGTATTTTAAATAAATCAATAATAACAATTTATATTATATAAATATAATATTTTAATTATTAGAGACAGGGGCGGAGCCAGGATTTTGTTCATGTGGGGGCACAAAATATTAAAGTTAAAAAAAAAACCCTCAGCCATTTTCATCCGAGCTTGGGACCGGCATTGCCAATTTTATTATATGTCTTTTATAATTTCTCCCGTCGAGCCTTCATTTTTTGAAATCGTTGTACAATCAATTCATTATAAATACTATTGAAAATATCATTTTCAATATAAGTAAGTAAACAGTCATTCGTCCAAGAGTCTCCCATACGATTGCTTAAACGATTCTTTATAATCTTCATTGCAGAAAATACTCGTTCAACTGTTGCTGTTGCAATTGGCAATATCAGAGCAAGCTTCATAAGCTAGAACACCAAAGGAAAAATATCATTTTTTTTAGTCTCCACCATTTTTTGAGCAAGTTCTCCAAGTCCTTTTAAATTCATAAATGCATCATTTGATCTCATATCAATAATAACATTTTCAATTTTATTGTCTAGTATGATGATATCCATCTCTGAAAAATCTGCCGGATAAAATTTTGCAAGACGTAGTAATCGTTCTTTATCAAATGCTGAAAATGATTCACTACAGGAAAATCACCCAAAACTAGCGATTTTTTCCGGCCATATAACCGCCGGCCAAGGCCGTCGGTATTGAGTGCTTTTCCTGTAGTGATTGACATGAATTCAAATATGCCACACACATAAGTAATTCTGTATTAATTTCATCAAATCAATTGTTGAGCTCTTGAATTTGCATATCTATAACAGTGTAAAACAATTCGATTTGATAATGATGCATATTTGTTATACTTTCAGTACGGCGCCTTGATCTTCCTCGCATCATAAATGTATCAGTCATGTTTGGAATGTTTATGTTATTCTTCTCACAAATGTATCACCTACATGAACAATTCCAATGAATCGCTCAATAACACATCCTCGAGTATCCACATAACGTAAAGCAACGACAACTTGTTCTTTAACTGATATAACCTGTGATTCATCAAGCAAAATTGTGAACACATCATTCTTCAATTCATTAATTATAACATTTGAGACCTCAATTGCAGCTGCTTCTGTGATTTCTTTCTGGATTTTTAGAGAAATTAGTTTATTTTTTCCAGGAGCATTATCCAAAACATCTTTACTTATATTCTCATTATGATAAGCAAGAAAACGCAGCAGTTCAAGAAAATTTCCTTGATTCTCAGAATCATCTGATTCATATGCCCACGGAATGCTAAGCCAATTTATACTTGCATTTAATCATGTACGATAATCTATGCGATTCTGCTCAGAAGATCTTTCAAAAGCAAACCTGATATCCTTGTCATCATTCATTAAATCTTCAAATTTTCGCCTAGCAATATTATGCGCACTATTTTTTTTACCAACATGAATTTGAAATCTATCATTTTTTTCCAATTTCTGAAACTCTTCATATCGAAACTATCACCGCTAGCCTGTTCTCCTGTTTGATGTCTATAAAAATAACAAAACAAACAGTACGCTGCATCCTTTGTTATATTGTACTCTAATCAAGCTTTATGATCATCAAACCATGCTGGATTAAATTTACAAAACCTATCTCCAAATTGAGAACGAGGGAATTGATGATCACGTGGTTGGCATGGTCCTTTCAACAAATAAAATCTCCTAACATTGTCCCTCTCGTTTGGATGATAATCCAGAAATTTTTCCTCTTCCCTGTATCGGCGGGGATATCAGCAAAGTTAATTTATACACGACTATGTTTGATTTGTGTATTATTTTCTTCACATATTGTTTTGTGCTGATCTCCTTCAACTTTTCTTTTGAAATATATATTCATGCTAAATTGAATGAAAAAAATATTATCATTTTATCAAAATAAAAATTATCTTTTATAACATGTGTCATGTCAAATATAGGCATATGAAAACGGTCATACCAGGAGACTGCAGAGCAATCAAACAAGAAAAAAACCACCTCTCTGTTGAATGGGCGGCCGGCTATTAAAAAAAAATGGAAATCATGATCTGATAGCAATCAACTGATTTCATTAAGCTAGGACGTGCGAACTATTGGTCTTGAAACCCTCCTTTTTTTTAATTTAATAAGTATTCTATGTGATTTCATTAAAAAAAATCCCCCATGTTGACCTCATTTTTGTATGAGGTCTTTAACCAGATCCTAAACCCAATCCAGACTCAATTCAATCCAAATCCCACTCAATTCCAGACCCAGATCATAGGTCATAAGGCACTGTCCTAAAGACCTTTTTCAGTGAATTTTCAAACATTTCAAAACCCTATCAAATGGACTCAGGTTCAAGCTCTATCAGTTTCATACTGATGGGGCATGTCTCTAGTATCAACCCTCCAAATCTGAGCTCATTCTGAGACCTCTAACCCCATTAACTAAATCAAAATCCAAAGACTGTAAAACCTTTAAATATTTACAGCCTATGCCACTGGACCTGTCACTTTGAAGATTTTAATCTTAGAGACCTCTCCAAAGCCTGCAATCACTTACAGACCATTAATCCTGACATGTTGATCAATAAACTGTATTTTTTTAGACTCATTTCAGCCCCCATTGGTCATGAGCCCAAAATGACCAAAATACCCCTAGGGCTCAAATAGTGATTTCAAACCAAATGACCTCCAAATTAAATGTAACCACCTCCAGCAAGTTTCAAACGTCAAACCAAACCTGTTGGACCCATTCTCAAACTCTGGGTCAACCTGGTTGACCAAGTCAACATGGTTGACCTAAGAGGCCCTTTAGGGTCTAAATAGGTGATTTTATTGAATTGATCTCCCCAGACTCTGGGACCACATCCAATAGACTCAAAATGACATTTTAAATCTGTTGAACCTATTTCCAGACCCTGGACCCACTTGGTTGACCAAGTCAACCAGTTTTTGCTTAATGGCCCATTAAGGGCCCATTAAGCCCTCTTGACCCAAATGACCTACATAAACTTTGCAAATCATTCAACCAGCATGCCATGGACTCCTCCTTGCCACTTCATCAACCTTATTGATTGGTTGACTGATCAACCCAGTCAACAAAGTCTCTAAAGAGCTTCCAAATGGTCAAACTCTATTAATTCCTCATCTCCTTTGCTTTGGCATTGGATTCAATGCATCCAAACAGCTCACTATACCCTTTTACTGCAACCTAGCCAGTCAACAAGTCAAGTTGACTAGTCAAACCAGTCAATTTAAATATCCAAATGCTCAAACTTCACAACCCGATTCATCAAGCCCTATCTAATCCAAAACAGGTCCATCCATCCATTGGAAGAGAATTCACAGCTAGCTTTGATGCCAACTCAGCAATCCTTGACTCCTTTGACCGGTCAAATGGTCAAGGAGAGCTCAAATGAGATCACCCGGTCAAACTCTTCAACCCAAATCACCAAACTCATATCATGCCTTTCCAGCCAATGGGATCCATTCTAGAAAGTTCTTTGGGCTCAACCGAACCCAACCCAGCAGCTAAATCGGCCCAGCCACCTCAGATGGTCCCCTCCCATGTGAGGACAAGCCAAGAGAGTGGCCAGCTCATTCAAGTCGGTACAACCACTCTCCTGTCCTCCTAACCGCCTGGGACAGATGTCAAGCATCAAGGAGTTTTCCCAAATAATCTTAGCCGTTGTTTTTGGCTCCAACAGAAGAATAGGGCAAGGAGGCACGGATGGACTCATTCTAAGCTATCTCCGATTCTAGCCACTCCCCTGAGCTCCTTGCATTTCGTTATGCTTCATGGAGTTCTTCTAAACCCTATTCCGACCTTTTCTCATTAATTGGAGCTCACCGGCGACAAGAGGAGCAAGGATCCGAGGTCACCTTTGTCCAAATCATACAAACTCCTGGGAGAAGCAACGTTTGAGCTCGGAGCTTGCAAGGAATCAACACGTGGTCAATCTTCATATTCAACCGTTATTAAATCAACCAAATCGATCCATCTTTCGGTAAGAAATCATAAACCCTAGGTTTTATCTATATTCTTAAATAGATCATGTAGGAAATCATATAGAGCTCTAAAAATCGTTCCCCAAAATTCATCTCAACTACTGTCATCTAGATCTCGTGTATAATGCCATTTAACTAATCCTAGAACATGTTTAAAGCAAAACCTAAGACTAGGGTTTGCGGTGGTAAAGTGAGGAAGATGAAATCACTGCCGTTGATCTCATCTATTTGATTTCAACGGACGAGATTTAATCATTTGCTCCGTTAGATTTGATTCACATGAACCACTGGAAGATCCGTCTTCATACGGCGCGATCTGGTTCATCCATTTCAAATCGCGGAGCCTCTTTCAGCCGTCCGATCTCTTAACCGAGATTAAACAACGGGATTTGATCTCGTCCGTCGGATCAGAACCGCGAAATCGGACGGTGTGGGAAAGGCGCTGACTCATTTAAGTGATCCACGTGGCTGACCGCCGCCGTTCTCGTGGCCCAATCACCCTCCGCCACGTGTAAATCTCGTTTTTAAGGGTTTATTTTAATTATATTTAATATCAGAACTTGTAAAAATCATAGAAAATAAAATACTAAGCAAACTTTTTCCCACAACCACTCGTTTTTCTCGGAATTAAATTTCCTATTTTATAAAAATAAAATCAGAGCTTAATTTTCACTACTTTAAAAATTATATTTTAAACACTAAAATTTACCTTAATTCCTTTTAATTATATTTTATTTAAATATATAGTTAAATCAAAGGTTAAATGGCTTGATATCTGAGGTCCAGTATGTATGCTCTCTGATTTTTGGGGAAATTTTAGAGCTCAACTATATAATTTCTAAAATGAATTTTCAAATGTTTGACCTATTGTTTGGATCAAATATTTAAAATCTCATTTTGGAATTATATAATCATTCCATCATTGCATTTAGAACTCTATGGAATCAGTGTAAATCTCCCATTTCACTAAGAATAGATTTTAGATATTGATCATGTGTAATTTAGTTAAAATTTATTTTCAAAATCATGTCAATCTAGCTTAAATAATTAATAAATTACACATGATCATATAAGGAAATTTGATTGGTCTTAATTAGGATATATATATATATATTCTTAAATAACTCAAATCTAATTTCATATGTCTATTCCTTTACAATTAATTGTTTAAACTCATAGGTTATCACATAACCTATGATTAAAATAATTTATTGTAAAAATCATTCCATAGAGTATTAGGATCACTTCTATTTTGTTCATGATTGATATGTTTTGATTGTAATTAGTGTCCAAAGGGTTAGATGAACACTGATTTCTATCCTACAACCTAGTGACATTTAGGAACAATAATTAAGGTGTGTCTTAGCCAACTTAGCCAAACTTAGGAAGAACTACATACCATCTCTTTTGAGATGAAACTTAAACTTAGAAAACTAGTGCCATATATCCAATAATCAAACACATCTTGATTTGACATTAATCAATTCTATAATAACTAGTAGATTAAGGATCTTTTATGTTTATTTTAATAAACCCAAATAAATCAAATAAAATTCCTAAAAATTCAAAAATTACTCTAAAACTCCAGAATTTTTCTAACCAACTCCTAAAATCAGCAATCTAATTTTCTTAAATAAAATTCATTAACTTTTGATTCTTAACTAACTTAAGTTACTTAACTATAGCGGGTAGCACTGGGTAACCCAGGCCTACGAGGCTATTAGATTAGCCCCAAGGAATGTGAAATAAACTTCACGGCCTTGGTGTGAAATAAAGGTGAGATCCAACCAATATTAAAATAAATCAAGTCTCTTTAAATCAAATCTCAAGTCTATAATAAGTCAATTAACCCCCAATTCTTAAGATTTCTGAATATTATTAATTAAAATCTATTAATTATTTAATTAAATTCTAAATTCCTTTAATCTAAATTAGTTTGATAATTTGATTGGTTAAGATTTGTCTTAATCAGTCAGATTTTATAATTAATTTAGATTAAACGAATTCGGGTCTTCTATGCTTAAAGTTGGATTCCTTTTGGAGGACTTTAGGCATTTTGATTTCAAAAGACCCTTAAAACATTTAAATAACAAAAAGATCTCCTATGGGTTGTGCACGACTCCTTTTAAGAAGGCACTAATCCATTTGGATTTGGAGATCTCCGGACAAAAATAATAAACTACCGACCTTATACGATGTGCTAGATTCCTTCGGGAGGGCACGTTGTATTACATTTGTAAGGTCCCTTCTTCTCTCCTTAATAAATTCTTAAGGACTCTTAAAATAAATACCTATCTTCTGTCTAAGACGGGTATTTATTCTGAAAGTTCTAGAATTTATAAATTGATGATTTTCTGCACTTAGGGAATCATCAATCTATAAGTTCTTTATAACCAAAATTAAATAACTCTAACATTTAAAATTTGAATAATTCTTAATAAATCTAAATATACTTTACTTAAACTTTAACCAAATTCCTTGGACCTGTAATAAATCAATCCTAATAATACATGCAATTTGAACAAATAAATCCATTAGGACTTACCCAAGCCGTACATCTTTCTTCACACACTTAGATGCTTGCTAGGACAACCAACTTTAGTCTAAGTTAGGCCGGTGATTTGTTGTGATTTGCTTGCGGGTGTCCACCTATGTGTGATTGCTTACTTTTCTGTACTGCATAGCATAACACATTTCCTTCTTGTCTGTACACCAGAGAGCGGAGTGAATAAAGTGAGGGCTGCTGTACTTACTTTTCTGTCTTTACTTTCCTGTATTTATAACTGTACACAACGCACTCATAACATGCATCATTATATAACTGCTTTATTTCCTGTCTTTTATATTACTGCAATAGTAGAATGTTCTTAGGATCTGGTGTACTGCTTTTTATTTCCTAGAATTATAGTACATAGATTGAGTCTGTACAGTGTCTGGAGTCTGTAAAAGAATTAAAGATAACTGCTTACAAATATACAAATGGGGCTCCAAAAAGTAATGTCCTCCTTTAGAAGGACGTTCCTTTTTGGAATTTCATAGAAGACCCGGAGCCTGAAGACCATAAGCAGTTATATTTAATTCTATTTTCTCATAGGCTTAGAACCCAGGTTTGTTGTCGGTGCGGCCTGGCCACCATTACTTTACTGCAAATTCTGGGGTGTAACCGATGAAAGTATATTAATAAAATCAGCTCTTTTATATACATCTGTTTCATACATCATTCGCATACGAGTAGAGTTTTTATTTTTGTAAGCATATTCCTTTGCATTTATTTTAGATTCTTTAATAACTCCTTAATTCCTAGGATAGAGCCATCTTAAAATCTTGTATCATCGACGAATTGTTGTGATTAGGATTATTAGCTGGCAGCCCACTCTAGGCAGGTGGTAAGTCCAGATTGTATACACCTCTCTTTACACATTTCCAGTCATTTAATCAATTCTAAATCCTTCTAAAGTAGAATAATAACTCTATAATCTAAAGCCTGATCGTGAAAATTTAATTGCCCAAATATTTAATTAAATACATATATATAATTTTGGAAATCATTTAGTCTTCATTTAAATCGAGAGTGTTCTCTTAGGAGATGTAATTAACTACAGGGGCTTGCCCCTGTAGGGAGTCTAGATCCCAGAATAATCTAAACCCTGCCAAAGTTCTTTTCTAAGGTGGGGGAAAGATCTGTGGAAGTAGATTAGGTTTTATTCACGTTTAGGAGTTATCTTTATAATTAGGAAATAGATAGATAGTTGATTTGTTTCTTACTAACAAATCAAATGTCTTCTATACTTAATTATAGAAATAACTTACAATTCGTTAATCTAATCAGGTATATTAGAGAATGTACTCGTCATCCCTTTAGGATGATTTGAATATTCTCTGTACTACACCTGATCAGGAGAATGAATTGTACTGCTTCTCCCTTTAAAATCAATAGGAGGATATTAGTCTGTCATTCGGGGCAGTATAACATCCGACTATGTAAATTTAATCGGGAGAAATATATCCTAAATATAAATAAAGTGAATCGTGTGAAAAGATAAAAATCTTATATTTTTTTAAAAGAAAACCCCGCTATATCTATATTTTTGCTTAGACTCATTCCTTACAATCAAGAGACAGATAGATGTCTGATTTACTTTCACGAGTAAATCAAATATCATCCATGTACTTGATTCTAGGAATGAATCAACAATTCACTAATCTAATTAGATAAATAGAGAGGATGTTAATCATCTTTTCAGATGATTTATACACTCCCTATATCATACATGATTAGGAAAGTGAATTGTTTATTCTCTTTCTTTAGAATCAATAGAAGGATATTAGTCTGCCTTATGGGTCGGTCTAATATCCGACTATACAAATTCAATCGAAAGAGAATACTCAAAAAACATAAATAAAGCAAACTATTTTCTATATATTTAAATAAATTATATTTCATTCAAAAATTATTTTTTAAAATTTTTCCTTCTCCTTTCTCCTTGTCTTTCATTATTTAAAAAAAAAATATATTTATTTTATTATATTAAAATTACTTAATAATTATAAATGAAAGAATACTTTTATATATTTAAATATAAATTATAATTTAAAACTTTATTAGTTAGATCGTTTTATTTTCTCACACCCCACATAATTTCTACACGGCTGATTTAAAAATCATGAATTTTTTTTTTGAATCAGATGAAGTTAAAAAAAATTGAATCAGATGTAAGTTATTAAACGCAACAGTTAATATGATTCATCATATTGAACATATCATGCCCCCAAAAAAATTTTCAAACTCAAAAAAATAATTTACAGGGCGTCGGGCACTGAAGAGGGCGACCGACGGCGTTTAAGCTTGGACGACGTTGAATGGGCAGCCGCAACAGCTTTCAAGCTTGGACGTCGTTGAATGGGCGGCCGACTGTAGCGTTCGGGCTTGGATGCGAGATATTACACGACGTTGAAGCGGCCGGTGGCAGCGTTTCGACTCCGAGCAGGTGTGTTACGCGGCTAGCCCGAAAGCTAAAGCGGCAGCGTTCCGACTCCAACGTTGAAGTGGCAGCGGCAACGTTCCGACTCCGAATAGAAAAAAGCATAAAAAAGGATGAAAAGGTTAAAAGAAAACTTAATAAAGTATGTAATTAATATATTATTAATTCCATTAATTCATTAGTTTTCCCAAATCCAGTGGGGTCCGGTGCCCCCCCATGGACCCCAGTTTGCATCCGCCATTGATTAGAGATATAATACATAAAAACTTTCTGATATTTACATAAATTTCATATAAAAACTCTTATTATTGATTAATGACTAAACTTGGTATTAATGACAATGGTCCTCTAAACTTTGACGTCCTTCAACTATGGCTCTTTTAACCTTCATTGTCCTCTAACCTCCATCACTCAACAATGGTTCCTCGAACCACCGTCACCCAACTAAGGTCCTTTCGATCTTAGTAGCTCGCCGACTACAGTCCCTTCGACCTCCATCGCCTGACTATGATCCTTCTGACTTCTATCGACAACCTACTAAGGCTCCCCTAACCACCGTTGCCCCCCTACTATGACCTCCCCGGCTACTGTTGCCAAATATGATCCCTGCGACCACAATCACTCGATTACAATCCTTATGACCTTCGTCACCCGCCAAATATAGTCCCTTCGACCACTGTTGCTTGATTATGGTTCATTTGACCTCTATTTTCCAAATATGATCCTTTCGACCTATGTCATTATACTACGGTCCGTTAGACCACTATCACCCGATTGTTGTCCCTTCGACCACCATCTCCTAACTACGGGCCAACTGAAAAAACAGACATGCCAATATTCTCTTGAGAATAGCTCTCATGGCACTAGATTCTTTGAAATCTAATTGTGTAATGTGTTATATATGATTGTTGACCTCATTTTTGTATGAGGTCACTTGGACCAATCCTGACCCCAGATTAATTTAATCTCCAGACCAATCCAGACTCTAGAATCCTCCTAGAATCCCGACCTTAAGATCTATTCTAGGTTCTATGGTTCTTTTAGAATCCAGACCTTAGGATCTACTCTAGACCTAGGGATTCTTCTAGAATAATCCAAACCTTAAGATTTTTTCTAGATTCTAAACTTTAGGATTCTTTCACACTCTAGAATCAATCTAGGCCTTAGGATTTTCCTAAACCCTTAGAGCCTTCTAGATTCTTGACCTTATGATCTATTTAGAACCTATGACTCTTCTAAATTCTAAACCTTAGAATTCCTTTAAATTCTAGGACCAATCCAGACTTCAAATCAATTATGACTTCAAGCTCATCCATACCTTAATTCAATTCAAGTTTCAATCAAAATCCATACCTCAGTCCAGTTTAAAATCCAAACTCCAGTTCAAACTTTGATCCTGCTTCTAATCAAGCTTCAATCATATCCTATCATTCATGATCATCCAAACGATCATAAATGATTTGGATAATTCAAACTTAATAAATCAAATCCAAAATCAAACTAAAAATTCATTTCAAATCTAGAAATACAGTCTCAAATTCAAGGGTAAAAGGCTAAGTCCTGAAAGCCTTTTCTAGGGATTTTTCAAACACTTCAAACCCTAGCCAAATGACTTCTAATTCAGAGTCTATCAATTGCATATTGATAGAACATGTCTCTAGAGATAACCCTCCAAATTGGAGCTCATTATGAGGTCTCTAACCCCATAAATTGAATTAAAATCCAAAAGATATAAAACATTTAAATATTTACAGCCTATGCCATTGGACTTGCCACCACTTCCAAACCCCTGATTATGACTCATTTAGCATTAAACTATAATTTGGTGGACTTACTTTGACTCCAGTTAACCAGGGGTCAAAATGATCAAAATGTTCCTTAAGGGTTTGAATATGCATTTCAAACTAAATGAACTCCAAATTGCTTGGAACCACTTTCAACAATTTTTGAATATCAAACCAAACCTGTTGAACCCAAACCCGGGTCCTAGGTCAACCTGGTTGACCAAGTCAACCGAGGTTGACCCAAATACCCTTTAATGTTTTAAATGGGTTATTTAAACTCATTTGACATTTCAAACCTCTTTCAAACCTCAAATCAACTCTAAATCATGGCTTACATATTTTTTAATGAAGGACCGATCAAACCCAAATGACTTTAACCAAGTCAACCCTACACCATTTGGTCAAACTACCACTTATATGATTTCATATATTCAAACATCAACCTTCAAGCCTTAAGTCCATCACTCTAGCACCCATAGCATCCTCACATACCACCTCACCTATTGTTGACCAATTAACTAGTCAACATAGTCAACAAACTCCTTTAAAGGGGCTTAAATGCCCAAATGGCTTGACCCATGCTAACCCATTTCCTATTAAATCATTCCAGTAGCTCCAAAGCCCCACCCCCATGCCACCTTAGCTTCTATGTGGCAAGGGGATCAGTCAAACAGTCAAATCAATCCTTTAGAGGGGTCAAACTTGGTCAAATGATCCCTTAAACTTAATCCTCCTTAATCTAAACCCCTCCAGCTGTGTGAACAGGCTCTAGAAGCTTCTTAGAGCTCTCCCCAGCCATTAAATCAGGATCAAAAGGCTCTCATCAACTCCACATGCCCTCAAAGGGACAAAATGACATTTACATGTCATTTGTCCTTATGTCCTTTGATCTTCTACTCCCAACCACTCCTTGGACGGGTGGCATGCATCTGAGGAGATATCCAAGCCATCCTAGCCGTCCATTCAAGTTGGAGGACTTGAATATGATAAAACCTTGAAATAAGATATCATTCTAAACCCCTAACTCTCTCTCTCTCTCTCTCTCTCTCTCTCTCTCTCTCTCTCTCTCTCTCTCTAGACTCCAACCGCTCCAGTTAAGCTCTCTACTCATTCAAGCCACTAAGCTTCTCCTCCACATATTCTTATTCCAATCCGACTAGTCAAAGTCACCGGGGACACTCCTCCGGTGAGTTCAAGCTCAAGTCCGTCTAAGCCTCATAGAGCTCGATCAGTAGCCCTTCTGGTCGTGAAGTCATTAGGGGAAATAAGCGTGGATAGACAACAAATTCATATTTATCTTAATCGGGTTAAACCATCCCTTAACCAAGGTAAAAGGCTTAACCCTAGTTTAGGGCACTTAGGCTAAATAGTTTTCGATTCAATGCATCATATGCTATAAAATTAATACCCCTGATTTTATGTTCATGATGTTGATTTATGTTTAAAATTTCACTTGAAATGATTGAGTGTATCGAGCAAACAAGTCAAAAAACTCATTTTAGGGCTCAACTTTTGTAACCCTCCAACTACATAAGATCTAAACTGTTGATCACAATCTGGATATAGCCTTTTCACGGCTTCGTCCGGCCGTGGATCAGATCTAATGATCACTCATTCCATCTGGCATCATCTGGGCGCTTGATCTAGACCGCAGGATCAAAATCTCGCTGTCTAATCTCTCTCTGCAATATCAGACCCTGGGATCTGATCTGGGTCGTTGGTTTTTTAATGCGGATGATCCAATGATTATGGATCCATGCTTACATGGATTAGTGGTCACAGAATTGATACCGCAATTGCCAATCATTTGGCAATGATTGAGCGGCCAAATGATTGGTGCGGTTGCCCATCATCGAACGAGCAACGCTGGCCCAATCACCGCATGCCATGCATCCTCTTCCACCGGCGGCGCCGTCAAGCCTAATTAAAATGATTTAATTTTTGATTTAAATCATTTTACATTCAATTTTTTTTAAAGTAATTTTAAATTATATATATATATATATATATATATATATATATATATATATATATATATATATATATATATATATATATATATATATATATATATATATATATATATATATATATATATATATATATATATATATATATATATATATTAATATGTCCAGAAAATTTATTACTTTAATTTCAAATTAACATTAACTTAAAATATCAAAGTTATTTTAAATTAATTAAATATTTGATATTTTGAATTAATAATTAATTAAAAATGATTATTGTTTTATTAATAAAGATATAAAATTTGATTTTAAGTATATTTCAAAATTTCTGGTAAATATTTAAAGCATATTTATTTTAAAATTTTAATTTAATTTCAAATTTAATTTTTTTAATTATTTTATTTAATTCTTTTAAATATTTTTTAATATGATAATTTCTAATTAATATTTTGTTAAAATTAATTTAAATATTTTTAAACCTTTTTTTATCATTTATCTTAAATATTTTAAAACGTTGAAAGAGTTTTAAATTACTTAATTTTCAATTAAATTAAATTAAAGGTATATTATATATATTTTAAATTATCTTTGATTAATCAACTATTTAAATGTTAATTAATTTTTTTAATTGAAATTAAATTTGAATAATTTTGAAAAATCAAATAAAAATTATTTTAACTAATTTAAATTTTCAAAGAATATTTAATATTTAATTAATTTAATTTTAAAATTATTTTAAATTTTAATTAATTTTGAATTATTTTAAATTTTAATTAATTTTGAATTATTTTAAATACTTTAATTAACCTTAAAACTTAAAAAAATTCAAAACAAATTTATTTTAAATCATTAAAATTAATATAATATCTTAAAATTATCAAAAAAATCAAGAATCTTAATTTAAAATTATTTTCAAAATTTTAAATTTAATTTATTTTAATTACTTGAATACCATAATATTTAATTAATATTATATTAATATTTTAAAAATTAAAAATTTATTTTCAAACTATTTTAATTATATTTTAATTATTTAATTTCAAGATTTATATTTTCATATTTAAGTGTATATGTATATATTTTAAAATTATACATATGTTAAATTTTGAACTTTTGAGAGATCCCTTGAGATTTTAAACCTAAATTTAACATGTTTGAATAGAATTAATTGGGATATTTAGTGAATAATCATTTCTTGATTGTTCACTAATCTTAATTTTAATTATATGTCTTATGTTTAATCCTTGCATGTTTAGGTTATGCACCCGCCACTTAGATTTAGACTCTCCTATATCTAAGATTTGTTTGGTGTGATTAAATATTATTTATGTTAAGTTTAAGGTTAGTTGACACCTTGATTTAAACCCATTTAAACTTAGTGATATCATTAAAGATAATAATTAAGGACATTGCATATAGAGAACATAGAAAATTTCTAATAATTAGGATACACCTCCTATTGAGTTGAAATTTGAACCACTTAAACTTAGTGACACTCTCAACCCATAGAAAATTCTTCATTGGTTTTAGATATCATTAAGCATTTTAATTACCTTATTTAAGCTTAAACTCTTAATTAAGCATTAAAACTTCTAAAAATTATTATAAATTCAAATTTAAATCCAAAAATTACAAATAATACCTCAAACTGACCAAAATTTGATTTTCAACTTAAGAAAATTAAAAGATCTTTGATTTGATAGTAAACCTGAACTTAATTTTAATTTAATTGAAACTCAATATTTAATTAATTTAATAAATTAAAAATAATTAAAAATTCCATAAAATCTATCCTTAGGTCATTCCTGACTTTTGAAATTGATTTCAAGGAGTTGGGACTTTATTTGGAGCAAAATTAATAAAAAGGCCTTTGATTAAACATTTTTTTGAAAAAATTCAATAAATACAAAAACTTTAAAAATCATAACTAATTCTAAACAATTCTAAATTGATCAAACTCAAAGGATTTCAACTCAAAATAAAATCTAATATTTATAAAAAATATAAAATCTTCAAAAATAAGTCAAAGTCAAAGATTTAACAATCCAGTCAAACTTAAAATCAAAATCAAGTCAAAACTTCAAATCTTTATAATAAAATGTATACAAATCCAAATCCAGCAAACTTAATGTATAACAACTCATCTAAGGTATAATATTTTATAAAAAATGTTAACTTTTTAGAATTTGAGCTTAATTAAAAAGTTAAAATTTGACCCCTTAATTAAATGATTAAAATAATCCAAAAATTCCTAAAATTCAAAAATCACTTTAAAACTCTAAAAATCTTTAATTAACCTTAAAACCATTAATTAATCAACTTTAATAAAAATTCATTAACTACTTAGGATTATTTATTTAAATATGATTATTAGGATAACCCTATAGGTTGTTGAGTCTAGATTTCATTTTTTTTATATTCAATGTAATTTGATCTATTTGGGTTGTACTTTAAAGTGATTTGAGATGGGATATTTATATCCAATTTGGATGCTAAAATGGAGAAGATATTCCTAAAGGTGAGAGTTTTCCTCCATTTGGAAGATCAAGTTAGTATACCTTTCAAGTATCTAAAAAGAAAAGATAACACCCCTTTTAAGGGAGAACTTCTTTTTATTTAGATATCCGAAACTAACGGATCAAGAAGCTTATGAGAAGACAAAGAAGTGGAAGTCGAGAAGAATCCTAATTCTCAAAGTAACTTGTCTTTTAGGAGTTAGAATTCGGGTTATTTTTAGTGGTGCTCGATCATTTTACTTTTCTGAAGATCCTAGCTTATAATATTAAGTGATACTTGTCACATGGAATTTCAATTTGAGTAATTAATTTAATTAATTTATTTAATTGATTGTGCTATATAATTATATATTTTTCTAATTTTTTTACTTGCATGTCATATTTATTTTAGTCTAGAATTCGTTCATAGGCTCATAAGGACTCGCTTAAAACTATTTTTATTTAAATAAAATTAAAACTTTTTAAGATAATACAGTAACTCTAACGATTTAAGAACTAAGCCCGGGACTGTCGGTAATTTGTGTAAAACCCTTCTGAATTTCATTTTTTTGGGTGCAGTTAGTTTGTGCGAACTGACTATAGTACGGACGAACTGAAGAAAGTTTTAAAAATCTATATGGTTAGTACATACGAAATGCCTGTACGAACTGAGTAAAGTGCAGGTTTGTCTGTACGAACCTAAGTTCATCCGGGACGAACATAACAAAATTTTTGCCCAAGAACATCATCTAGAGACGAAATTAATTATCGTTTGTATGCTTGTGTCCAGAGAGATTCATCCCGGGATGAATGGAAAATATCGTCTGGATGATTGAGTTCATTAAATAGATGATTTGAAATATTTTTAAGATATTTTGAAGAGAGAGAAAGAGAAGGAAAGAGAATATGAAAGCTTAGTTTTGGAAGCCACGACGCGATTTTCGTTCGTCGATGCAGTTGGATGAATTATTTGTCTTGCAGTAAGGAATTCGAATCTTATTTCTGATTTCGAAGATTTCATATTTTCATATTTTCCTGCTTAGTTTTGTTTTTCCGTTACCAAAATTCATGCATATCTTTGTATTGACAAAACTTTTACCGCGTAACTTTTGGTATGTTGTTGAAATGATGATTTATGATTTAAGTATTTTTTTCAAAGTTTTCAATGGATATTATAAATTCTGTGGGATTTTTATCGAATAAAAAATTATCTGAATGTCAAAAAATATTACTTTAGTACAAGTAAAGCTTTGAAATGATATTTTATTCAATTTTTGGTAATTTGATAAATTTCTGAAACTGTGTATTTTGACTCTGTTTGGGATTTATGTCGACTATACGATATTTTAAGGATTCTCTTCATTTGAGCTAATTGTGATTGTTGTTTTCAATGCATTGATGTAATGTATATGAATGTGAATATATGATTGAATCTACTACTATTATATTACTGAAAGACAAGTAAAGACTGGTTGAACCGTTGGTTGGAGATTGAACTGTACAGGATGATGGGCCGATGGGATTTCCTTTAAAAAGGGTTTGGTGTTATCCTCTACTGATCATGTGATTACTGAAGTGAGTTATAAGGAGATTATTGTGCCGACGGGCAAGGGTGACGACTCTATTTAATGAGCCAACGGATTACTAACACTGATATTAATATTGAAAAATGTCTTAATAGCCAGTGATTGTACTTATTGAGTAAGACTATTATATTGAATTGCATGTTTAAAGAATTTTTCTTATGATTACCCTATGGATTTACTGATATTGAATTGATCTATTGTTACCGATTAATTTATTGATTATCGTACGAATTTCTGGATATCGACATATTTATTGATATTGAATAGATTTACTAACGGATTTATGAGTTTACTGTTACTGCACGATTTCATTGATATCGCATACTATTTACATATTCTGCTACTGATTCATCGATACAACTAATTCACCGATACTATTGATTCATTGTATTGATCTTATAGCACGTGATACATCGAATACTGACTGATATAAGTGATACACTGATAAGACTGATAACATGTGATTCATCGAACACGTGATATAGAATATGCTTTTACTATATTGCTGTGATTTTAACTGTTCTTAACGATGTATTGATTTGATTATTTTATATGATTCCATACCGATTGATATTATTGACCAGAATTAATTTCTCTTGATACTAATTAATATGATTGATCCGATAATTTCTTTATTGATTTAACGTGCATACTGATTCATTGAGCTTTACGGACTTTTATATTGTTTGTTGATTCTTCTACTATCGATTGAGAATTTTACTATTTTTGTATTGATTATTGTTTACGTATTGATTACTACTTATTTACTTATTTTTGTATTTGCGTCGATTCAATGATCATATGCTAGTGGCTGATATTGATTTGACTGATTAACATGCATATTGCTTCCATACCGTGCTTTGATTTCAGTTGTAGGTTTTTGGTGACCTGATGAGCTTTTTAAGCTCATTATATATGGTTAATGATTTCATGTGCAGAGCCTCCCGCGTGAATCTTCTTTCATATACTAGTGTATAGTTTTGTAGTTTTTGATTCATGCATTATTTTGTAGCCTGTGCAGCTATTATATATGTTCTTTTGGACGCCACTTTTGGAATGTAAATATGAAATGTCGTAATGTGAATTATATTTTTATATTGTATTTATTTTCTTTAATGCAATTATCATTTTTGGATGTCTGTTTTGATCTGAGCGAGAAGATAGAATAAGAAGAAAAGTATGTCGATGAATCTTTTTACTATAGATGTATGGGACATCGTAAATTGGTATCAGAGTGAGTGTAGTGAAAGGATTTGCTTCTATCCAGAATCATATTGATGATTGCATTATTTATTGATTTGTTTTACTTTACGTGATTGATTTTTTTTTTATAATTATCTCTACTATTTTATTTAAATGAATGAATTTATATTGATTAGGCCAATGGATCAGAAAGAAAAGAAATCTGAATCTGCTACTGAAATATTTTCTATGACATCTGAGAATATGAAAAAGTTAGCATATATGGTCGCTCAAATGGTAAGCGATAAATTAGCAAAATGTCCTGGAAGTAGTTTTAAGAAAAGTAGTGAAAGTAGCAGAAAAAGGACTGGTAATATTGTCAGAGCACCTATTACTCTGCCATACGTATGGTGTGGGAAGAGACATGTGGGACAGTGTTATCGGATAACAGGGCAATGCTTTCGATGTGGTGCTTATGGACATAGAATAGTAGAATGTCCATATTTTGGACTTGGGCAAGGACCTGTTAAGACTGAAAACATACAATTGGAAAATGTGAAAGATGTTCCTCAAGTGCCTAAAAATATGACTGGTATGATTTTATTTAACTTATTGTATACGACGAGATTTTTTACTGATTTCAAAATTGATTTGTACGATTCTTTGATTTTGATTGAACTTTATTTCAGTTTTGATTGAACGAATATATTTTGTACCAATTTTCGTTTATATCCTTAAGAAAATGTCGAGGACGATATTTTTTTTAAGGTGGGTAAATTATAAAACCCTTCCATTTTTTTTTTTGATGCAGTTAGTCTGTACAAACTGACTTTAGTACGGATGAACTGAAGAAAGTTTTGAAAATCTGTATGGTTAGTACGTACAAACTGCCTGTATGAACTGAGTAAAGTGCAGCTTCGTTTGTATGAACCTGTGTTCGTCCGAGACGAACAGAACAACTTTTTTGCCCGAGAATATCGTATAGGGACGAAATTAATTATCGTTTGTACGCTCGTGTCCAGAGAGCTTCGTCTTGGGACGAATGGAAAACATCGTCTGGACGATTGAGTTCATTAAATAGATGATTTGAGATATTTTGAAGAGAGAGAAAGCTAGAGAGAGAAAGAGAAGGAAAGAGAAGATGAAAGCTTAGTTTTGGAGGCCGCGGAGCGATTTTCGTCCGTTGATGCAGTTGGACGAATTGTTTATCTTGCAGTAAGGAATCCGAATCCTATTTCTGATTTTAAAGATATCGTATTTTCATATTTTTTTGCTCAATTTTGTGTTTCTGTTACCGAAATTCATGCATATCTTTGTATTGATGAAACTTTTACCGCGTAACTTTTGGTATGTTATTGAAATGATGATTTAGCACGATTTAAGTATTTTCTAGAAAGTTTTCACATGATATTATGAATTATATGGGATTTTTATCGAATAAAAAATTATCTGGATGTCAAAAAATATTACTTCAGTACAAGTAAAGCTTTAAAATGATGTTTTATTCGATTTTTGGTAATTTGGTAATTTCTGAAACTATGTATTTTGACTATGTTTGAGATTTATGTCGATTGTACGATATTTTAAAGATTCTCTTCAATTGAGCTAATCGTGATTGTTGTTTTCAATGCATTGATGAAATGTATATGAATGTGAATATATGATTGAATCTACCTATTATATTACTGAAAGACAAGTAAAAACTGGTTGAACCGTTGGTTGTAGATTAACCTGTACATGATGGTGGGCCGACGGGCTTTCCTTTAAAAAGTGTTTGATGTTATCCTCTAATGATCATGTGATTATTGAAGGGAGTTATAAGGAGATTACTATGCCAATGGGCTAGGGTGACGACTCTATTTACTGAGCAAACGGATTACTAACACTGATATTAACCTTAAAAAACACCTTAATAGCCAGTGATTGTACTTGTTGAGTAAGACTACTGTATTGAATTGCATGTTTAAAGTATTGTTCTTATGATCAACCTATGGATTTACTGATATTGAATTGATCTATTATTACCGACTGATTTATTGATTACTGTACGAATTTATGGATATCAATGGATTTATTGATATTGAATGGATCTGACAAATTTATGAGTTTACTATCACTGTACGATTTCATTGATATTGCATACTGTTTATAGATTATATTACTGATTCATCAATACTACTGATTTATTGTACTGATCTTATAACACGTGATACACCAAATACTGACCGATACAAGTGATACACTAATAAGACTAATAACATGTGATTCACCGAACACGTGATATAGAATATGCTTTTACTATATTGCTGTGATTTTAACCATTCTTAACGATGTATTGATTTGATTATTTTATATGATTTCATACCGATTGATATTATTGACCGGAATTAATTTCTCTTGATACTGACTGATATGATTGATTCGATGATTTCTTTATTGATTTGACGCACGTACTGATTCATTGAGCATTACAGACTTTTATACTGTTTACCGATTCTTCTACTATCGATTGAGGATTTTACTATTTTTGAACTGATTAATGTTTACGCATTGATTACTACTTATGTACTGATTTTTGTATTTGCATCGATTCAATGATCATATGTAAGTGACTGATATTGATTTGACTGATTGACATGCATATTGCTTATGTACCGTGCTTTGATTTCAATTGTAGGTTTTTGGTGACATGATTGGCTTTTTAAGCTCATTATATGTGGTTAATGATTTCAGGTGCAGAGCCTCCCACATGAAGCTTCTTTCAGATACTAGTGCAGTTTCATAGTTTTTGGTTCATGCATTATTTTGTAGCCTGTGCGGCTATTGTATATGTTCTTTTGGACTCCACTTTTTGATTATAAATATGAAATGTCGTAATATAAATTATATTTTTATATTGTATTTTTTTCTTTAATGCAATTATCATTTTTGGATGTCTGTATTGATCTGAGCGAGAAGAAAGAATAAGAAGAAAAGTATGTTAATGAATCCTTTCACTATAGATATCTAGGACGTCATAGTTTGCATGCATAATTATTGCATCTTCTTTCTTTTTGTTAGGCACCTCCCTACCTGTGGGTTTTGGCAGACCACCTAACTTATGAGGGTGCAGATCTGTCCAAGGGGAATCTGTGTATTCTTCTAGGTAAAACCTATTTTTAAGCCTTTTTAAAATTTCTTCATTCAAATTTAAATATTCAATTGAGTCGATTTGCATGCATTATATTAGATACATACTTAAAAGAGTCTAAACTTAATTATATTTACTTAAGCATCAACACCCTACATAAGTTAAAGATGTCAATTAAGAATCTGCTCTAGATATCGACCCCACTCCTTTAAACATTTCAAAATAATACCCTTAATCACTCTTTCATAAAAAATCAGACTCATGATTTTGAAATGCCTAGGTGGTTTAGTTGGCTCCCTAATCTAGGTTGGGGTAAGTCCAGATCTACATTGCATTGGCTATGTTCGGGTCATTGATTTTTAGTACCTAATTTAGACTTAGGTTCTGAGGCTAGCTCGGGCTATAAGAACTCAACCTTCAGGAATTAAGTCCCAACTTTCTAATAAAATTGATCACTCAAATTAAAAATCTCTTTCAATCAAATTCAAGCCCAACACTTATGATAGATTAGGGCACTTCTAAATTGTTTCAGAATCCTAGGTGTGTCATACTTCTCCTCCTTTGACTCTAGAAATAAGTGTTCAACCTTAATCTAGTCCCTGTTGAATTTCAAGTCCTTACCTTCTTTGATATATAACTTTAAAATCTTAAATATATTTTTATCGCTATTTTAATCAAGAGTATTTGTGGGGAACTCCAGATTTCTATGATATAATTAACTATGAGAGCTTACGCTCGTAGGAGATTTAGAAACCAAGACCTAAATTTTTAAAATCCTTAATTAATTATCTTTAGGAAAATTTAAAATTCAATGATCATTATCATCATTTTTAAACAATCAATAGTGATTGATAACTTCTTTCCTCTGAGATATATATCAATTACTATTGTAATGTTGATTATGAAATTAATGATTTCTTATCTGAATTATTATAGTCAAACATTTGATTGAACATCATTTTGATCTTTCGAGATCATATGTTGTCTCATGAGTTTGCCTACAATAATAAGGATAAAATTCAAAATTTTGAGATTTGAACCCATTAAGGAATGATATGTTTATCTTCTGAGGTGATATATCGTTCATAATAATGTGTTCAATTTCAAAATTCTAAAAATTAATCTTTTCCTAAAGAAAATTCATCTTTTTCAAAACTATACTTTTTTAAATCAAATAATGATGTTGAGTTATTATGTTGTGCTAATATCTTCTTGTGATGAAGGTTGTTATTTGTAATCAATGATAAATACTAATGAAATTATTTCAACTGGGCAATGCCCCATGATTTTTCCCATTTTTAGGGATTTTAATGTAAAAACTCTAGTGTCGCTTATGGCTCTTGGATCCTTCTTTTTTCATTTGTGTTTGTGTTGGATTTTCATATAAAGCTCGGATGTTAAACTCTCTATATCTCTCTACTATTGTGAATGTTCTAGCATGCAACAAGATTATATTATTATATATGAAATTATAAATAATAGCAAAAATTTTGAGTGATGCAAGTGAGATAGTATGCTGACTTGAGTTATTATCAAAGAATATAAAAAAAATAGATAAATAAAATAAACTTATTACAACAAATGAATATTATCATGATTGAATACATAAATATATTAATTATTTATAATGTAATAATATTTAATAAAATATGCATAAGTCAATTATTTTTAATTTTTTACTTAATAATATCTAGACATTGCATTTCCTAGTAAACTACTTCAACTAGGAAGTTCTATTATTTAAATGAGTCGTTCTCATTCAAACATCCTTGACCTTGCACTCTAATTATTGGGAACTTACCATAATACTTAGAATGTATATTTATTTTTTCAAGTGTTCAGTGCCACATTCAAATACATGAAACTTTATGGTATATGATTGATAGCTTCAATCATCTTCCTCTTATATGACTGTGCATTTTGTACATCTATGCAGTATGAGTCAACACTTTATTGGTTTATTATGTCTAATCGTTGTATCTAGTGTCGTATTATGACTATAATAAGTTGATCATTATCATCATATAATGGTTGATTATAATATTCATTATATCATAACCAAGCCTCATATGATGATCAATAAATACAAATAAACTTGGGCATGTCACATTACTAGTTTTCAAAATTAAGTCAACTACTTAAACTATATGTACATTATACACTCTTTAGTTTGTTTAGAGAAAATGTATGTAAGGACGTGATGCTCCCTCTATACTTTTCTTTTTTTTTAGTTATTATTATGTGCATTTTAGTTAGAAAAAATTTGTGAATGCAATAAGAAAACAATAATGGTTATAAACAATTCATGTTCATGAATACTTTCCATTACCAATCTTCAGAAGTACTTATGATGTTCAAAAAGTTAAAAGACCAATAGTACTCCCTAGCACTTGTGCCTTATTTCATGTGCTAGTTTAGGGTACTTATATATTTATGAATAGAACTAAGATTGGATTATAGTTATATAGCTATGTTTTGTGGGTGTTTTTATTTTAAGGTTGATACATCATCAAAAAATTATCTTGATCGGGCACGAATCTCGAGGCAAAATCAAGTTGGAAACTTCCAAAATAAAAAATGGGACCGTCCGAACTCCGATTTCACCAAACTTACAGTTGAACTGAACGTCTCGAGAATATGAACCAACGAGATCAAATTCGACTCAATCTGAGCCCAAATGAGTCTAAATCAAAGACCCGAAGTGTCGTTGGAAGGTTTAAGCCACAATTTTGATTATCAAACGGTTTCCAAACATGATGCAAATATAATCAAATTGAGTGGCACGATGAGATGAATCCAACTAGCCCAATATTACAAAATTCTGACATCATCAAGACCTTCAAATGTCTAGCGAATGATCCACGATCAAGGGATTTAACATCGGCCGTCCATCCAAACCACTCCCCATTTAGTATTAATCTTCCTCCTATTTATAGGCCATGCCACTCTAGGAACCCATCCTTCCTCTTGAAAAGGGCCCCAAGCAAGAGAGTAAGAAGGATATCAGAGATCGCTTTTACCTCCTTGCTCCTCCTCGACCATCTCCCAGAGTTTTGCTAGACCACCACCGGACACCCAAAGTTTCACCGGCCATGACACCCGTGTTCCGCCGGACCACCACTCGACGCCCGTAGTTTTTCTGGACCACCACCTGACACCCTGAGTTCCGTTAGACCATCATCTGACACCCAAAGTTCAGCCGGACCAACACCTGATACCGGTATTCCACCGGACCACCATCTAATGCTCAGAGTTCTATTGGACCG
The DNA here is from genome assembly GCA_016618105.1 of Dendrobium huoshanense. Taxonomy (NCBI): domain Eukaryota; kingdom Viridiplantae; phylum Streptophyta; class Magnoliopsida; order Asparagales; family Orchidaceae; genus Dendrobium; species Dendrobium huoshanense. The sequence continues at coordinate 68,088,707 of CM028351.1, forward strand.
CCACCTGATGCCTGGAGTTCTATCGGACCACCACCTGATGTCGAAGTTCCGTCGGACCCCCACCTAACTCTCGATGTTTTGCCGGACCACAACTTGATGCCCGAAGTTCCGCCGAACAACCACCTGGCGCCCGGAGTTCCACCAGACCACCACCTAATGCCCGGAGTTCCACCGAACCACCACCTGACGTCGGAGTTCCGCATGACCACCACCTTCATCCCGGAGTTTTGTCGAACCACCACCTGATGTTCGGAGTTCTGTCGAACCACCACCTGAAGCTGGTGTTCCGCCGTACCACCATCTAACACTCGAATTTCTGCCAGACCACTGCCTTACGGGTCTTTCTGACACTTGTCTCATGCCGACAACGATTCTTCTGACCTCCATCGCCTACTAATGTCCTTCCGATCGCCATCATCAGACAACATTATTTCTGACATCTGTCTCATGTCGACTATGATCCTTTCGACCTTTGTCGCCTACTACGGTCCTTTCAACCTCCATCGTTAGATAACAGTCTTTCTGACCATTGTCTCCTGCCAACTGTGGTCCTTCCGACCACCGTCACCTACCACGGTCCTTCTAACTGTCATCTTTAGAAAACAGTCTTTCTGACCCCTGTCTCCCATCGACTACGGTCCTTCTGACCTCCCTCGCTAGACAAGGGTCCTTCCAACCACCGTCATCAGACTACAGTCTTCCGACCTCCGTCGCCTGCCGATTATGGTCATGCCGACTAAACTAACATATCAATACTGATTCTTCCAATTTTTACCATGTAATGCATTATATATGATGTATATATGTTAAATCAGGCCAAGGCCTTCCTCTAATGAAGGGCATCATTTGTAATCGACTGCAAATAATAGTGGATTCATTCAAACTAGGTCAGGCCCTGTGGGTTTTCCCCTTTTTTAGGGGTTTCCACATAAAAACTATAGTGTCTTTTATGAACGCTACACCCTTTTTCTTATCTGATTGCATGCTGGATCTTTTTACAATGCTAAGACATTGAAATTTATTATTCTCTACCGTTGTAAATATTCCAAGATGCAACAAAGATAATAAGGGTTATATCTTTTAATGTACATATATCACCCCATAAGCCTTGTATTCTTAGCTATGTTACCACCCCACTTATATTTAGCTCAAATGGGGTTATCACTTCATATATTTTCTCTTAGATAGGGTTATCGCATTATGTCCTTCTTCTCTAGTAACCCTATATAAGAATAATACCTTATTGAAGCTTATTCATACATAGTGAGAATAGATAAAATAGAAATAAGTTATATGGAACTTGAGCATTGAGAGAGAAGCTCTAGAATTTTATTACTAGTGTTCACTATATAAAAGAACTATTTCTCTGTTTACACAGAAAGTCCTCAAAATGACCCTCTAAACCTATATTTATAGGATTTTAGGGGCTATGTGATTGACTGCATACTTGTTTATATAAAGTAACGGGAAAAACAGTAGTATCATGTAGCATAATTAGAATATCCGATTTGTAGAAGTCGCCAATTGAGTTTATAAGAAGTCATTAACTTGCCATGTAAAGGTTGACGAATTACTAACTTGGCTTGGCCTCTTTTTTTTTTTTTTCAGCCTTGCGGGGTTTAGAGAGTCACTTGAAATAGAACTTTTATTAGGTACGGTGTAAGGACGTAGAGGAACATCCGGTCGGAGGCAAAATCCCTCCAAAAAACTCGGTATTGCTAGATAATAATGAGGAATACCGCTCTGTGAAGACCAATACCGAGTTATACCGAGCTATACCGAGCAATACCGAGTTATACAAAAGTTGTACCGAGTTTTTCTTAGATATACAACTCGGTATTGCTCGGTATAACTTGGTATTGGATCTTCACGTGATGATATTCCTCGTTATTATTTGGTATTGCTCAGTATTTGCTCGGTATTTCTCATTTTTTGGCGCAATTTGACATCCGATCGGACTTTCCTCTACGTCCGGTCGGAGGACGTAATAATTGTTCCTTGAAATAAGTAGCAAGAGATTTACAAATTAATTTAATTCAAATCCCCTAAGTTATCAGGTAAATTGAATAATTATGATATCGAATAATTTCATTGAATAGAGGTTGAAATTTTAATTATCTGGCAAATGGAGTTTATTTTTTAATTTTTATAAATATATATACATGTTAATTAAATTATATATTTATAAATAAAAAAGTTGTAAAAAATAAATTTTAATTTAACTATTTATTTTTTCTCTTTTTAAAATTTTTAATAAATGATATTATAAAGAAGTAAAATTATAAACTTAAACATATAGTATTTATAAAAAAAATAAAAAAATCCAGTCATTATTTTTTTCTTTTTTAATCAATAATATTTTAGTTTTTTTCATATTTTTTTAATAAGCGATACTATAAAAATTTTAAAAAATGTCAAAAATTTTCTAATTTTATTTTTTATATCCACGTGTCGACATAGCATTGGCGAGACATTTTTAGGGGTTGCGAAGTCGCTATTCCAGGAGGCTGTCGTCTTCCAGCCTCCGCCCTATCTTCTTCCCCAACTTGGACCAAACCCCGAGAAACTCTTTGCAGGAGAGGAAAGGAGATCGTGATCGTTGAGGCCAAGGTAGGGCTTTGCCCGTCGTCTCCCTATCTCTTCTTCTAATCTTCCTTCCATCATCTAACACTAAACGCGGAACGTTGGATCTTGCCCACAGAAACCCATTTTTCTAGTTTTGCATCCCGTGATTTCAGTTATTCATTATTATTTTGCTCTCTCCGATTCTTGAATTACTTTCAGAATTCCTAATTTATAATTTTTTATTATCCTCAATCCAATCTGCTATACTTCGTGTAGTTCTTTTCCCATGTGAGAGACATTGAAATGCTATGATGTATTCTTTTTTCAATCATTCGAATTGAATTTTGCGCCTCTTTCTTCAGTTTACTTTTTAAGAAATTAGAAAGTTATGTATTCTCTACGTTTTGTTTATTTAGTTAAGGATTTGTGTTATATAGTGAAATGATTTTTAAGCTGAAGAGAAACTCATATATTGGCATGAAAGGATTGAATGATTCTTGAAGTTGTTTTGTCTACCCTTGTTAATTTTCTTTGGCAATTTTTAAGGTTAAAAATATATTTTCTTTGATGTAAAGCTCGATTTTTTGACAGATCTTGAAGAGATTACTAGTTCATAAGTTAAAGAAGAAGTAAAGATGTCTCCTGCGGAGTATTCTCGTGAGGATAATGTTTATCTGGCCAAGCTTGCAGAGCAAGCTGAGCGATATGAGGAAATGGTTGAGTTCATGGAGAAGGTGGCCAAGACTGGAAGTGTGAATGAGCTGTCTGTGGAGGAGCGCAACCTCCTGTCGGTGGCCTATAAAAATGTGATAGGCGCTAGAAGGGCCTCGTGGAGGATAATATCTTCCATTGAGCAGAAAGAAGAGAGCCGCGGCAATGAGGATCGTGTGGCGATTATCAAGGAATATCGTAGCAAGATTGAGGAGGAGCTCAGCAAAATCTGTGATGGGATCTTGAAGCTGCTCGATTCTCATCTGATTCCCTCTGCTACGGCTGCTGAATCAAAGGTTTTTTACCAAAAGATGAAGGGTGATTACCACAGGTTCTATGGAATTACTAATTTGGAATTAGGAATTTATGAATAAGCTTCATGCCATTATTTTATTCACGTGCAATTTATTTCGCAGGTACCTTGCTGAGTTTAAAACTGGAGCAGAGAGGAAGGAGGCTGCTGAGAGCACACTATTGGCTTACAAATCTGCTCAGGTGAGGTCGTTTTCTGCCAATTTAGTCTAGTCTATATTTTGATAGTAAAGAACCTCCATTTATTTATTTTGTAATGTTGAGTCTTAAATCTCAAAATATATGGTTTATATTTGTAAGCTTGAAAAATTACCTTCTCTAAGCAATGGGCCACAGGCCATTCTATAATGCATCATTTCTAATGCTTCATGCCTGCATTTTGACAATTTACAGGATATCGCATTGGCAGAACTGGCCCCAACTCATCCTATTAGGCTGGGTTTAGCGCTGAATTTCTCAGTTTTCTATTATGAAATCCTCAACTCTCCAGATCGGGCATGTAATCTTGCAAAACAGGTGATTTTTTGCAGTTTCCGATTTAAATGAAGTTGGAAAAATTTTCTTTCTTTTGACTACTGCGCATTTTTTTTTGTTGAGGTATGCATGCTATATTTTCCAGAATCATTTGTTGGAATGAAGCTTTATAAGAATGCTGAAATAATTTTATCATTGTTAGAATAGAATGTGATGATAGCTAACTAATTCAGGAATTTAAACAAAAAGCAATTTGTAATTTTATTTTTAGCTTTCTCTTAGTTAAACCAACATACTTACTAATGTTTTACTTTCCCGAGTGTTTGCTATCTTTGTTATTATCCATGGATATCATATCATATGACATAAAATTTTATTAATTTTACTTGAAATAGCCTTCCATGGGAATTTCAAGTGGTTTTAGATGTGTATTTGTTTGTTATAAGTGTTTAAATTATTGAGTATTGTTTCAATTAATTTCACCACTGTTAATTAAAATTGTTTGTGGTTCATCATAATGACTGACTTTATGTTGTCTTGAATCCATTAGCATGGTCAAATGCAGTGTAGTTGGGCTGATTACATGGTGTGGAACCGGAGAGTTCACCGGAATCTGCACTGAAAACCACAGCACAATACACAAGAGCAATGGAACAGTAACTTGATAATTTGATAAAAGCTACCTTTCGCCTCTCAAAACAGGCGTCTAATACAAAGCAGCAGGAAATTAAAAGGGCAGTTTAGTAATAACTAAAGCTTAATAATTATAAAAACTAGTGGATGGCAGGTTTGTTAAAGAGCAGAGGAAAGTGGCCACGGTGGACAAAACCGTTGGAGAAATCTGGTGTTCTCCAGCACGCTTATGTTAACTGGTACCACATCAGGTGCCTCCGGCTGTCGAAAATTCAGGTTCTACCTGAATGTGTGCTGGCCCCGGGTCGTCAGGGGGATGATAAGGAAAAATGTCAGCTACGTTGAAGGTGTTGGAGGTCTTCATGTGATCTGGTAATCCTACGACATAAGCGTTGTCGTTTATGCGGCGGAGTATAGGTACTGGACCGAACTTACGGGGACTTAGCTTGGAACATGCTCCAACAGGAAAACGATCTTTGCTAAGCCGAATAAGTACCAGTTCGCCGGGTTGGAATGTGACATGGCGTCGTCGAACATCAGCTGCCTTCTTATAAGAAGAGTTAGACGAAATGAGCTTCGTACGCACTTCGTCGAGAACGGCCTGGCACTGATCTGTCAAAGCAGTAGCAGCTTTATTAGCACATTTCGGTAAAACTGCAATATCAAAGAGGTGATTAGGAGCCTTCGTGTAGACGATGGCGAAGGGACTTCGCCCGGTAGAACGGTTAGGCATTGAATTGAATGCAAATTCCGCCTGACTGAGTGCATTCTCCCATTGTTTCGGCTGATTTTGTACCAAGCATCTAAGCATATTGCCCAAAGTGCGATTAATGACTTCGGTTTGTCCGTCAGATTGTGGGTGGTAGGCAGAGCTCAAATTGAGAGAGGTATGGAGACGTTTCCACAATTCGCGCCAAAAGTGGCTTACAAACTTAACGTCGCGATCGGACGTAATGCTCCGTGGCAAGCCATGTAGCCGAACTACCTCATTGAAGAATAGTCGAGCTATGTTGACGGCATCGAGGGTCTTCTTACAAGCAACAAAGTGTGCCATTTTTGAGAACCGGTCAACAACGACCATTATAGAATCAGCTCCACGTTGTGTCCGCGGTAAACCCAAAACAAAATCGATACTGATGTCTTCCCAAATCGAATCCGGAACGGGGAGGGGCGTATAGAGCCCTGTGTTTTGCTTGGTACCTTTAAATTCTTGGCAAATGGCACATCGCTCAATGAATCGGGAGACATCGCGGTGCAGTTTTGGCCAGAAAAAACGAGCTTTCAGCTGCTGGATCGTCTTTTCCCTGCCTAGGTGTGCTGCAAGCCCACCGGCATGGGCTTCTTTTACTAGCTGCTGCCGATACGAAGAGTCTGGAATACACAATGCATTACCCTTAAATAAATATCCATGGCGGAGTGAGTACTCTGTAACAGGTTGCATCGCAAGACATTGACGCCAAATGTCTGCAAAATCGTGATCGTCGGCATAGAGCTCTTGGAGGCAATCTAGTCCTGTAATTTCGGTTTGTAATTGCGTTACTAGAGCTGTCCGCCTACTCAGTGCATCAGCCACCCTGTTTTGATTGCCGGATTTATGCTTAAGGACGAAAGTAAATTTCTGAAGGAAAAGAATCCACCGAGCGTGCATTCGGTTTATGGTTCTCTGGCTATTTAAGAACTGTAGAGCCTTGTGGTCGCTACTCAAGACGAAGTCCTGATGTAACAAATAGTGTTCCCAATGTTTCAGAGCTCGCACCACCGCATAAAGCTCTTGCTCATATACCGTCCATTTCTGCCTTGCAGTACTAAGTTTTTCACTAAAAAACTCTACTGGCCGATCGGATTGAGACAATACTGCACCGATGCCTACCGTAGACGCGTCTGTAATCGGAGCCATGATAATGCTGAATCCCCGAATAAAGCGTCTATAGAAGTTTGCAAGACCGTGGAAGCTTCGGACGTCGAACAAACTGCGGGGAATAGGCCAGTCGCGGATTGCAGCGATCTTGCTGGGGTCGGTAGATACCCCGTCCGCAGAGACAATGAAACCCAAGAAGTAAACTTTGGTCATTGCAAATTCACACTTGGATGCATTTAAGTACAGTTGGTGAGTTCTAAGTGTCTGTAACACCTTGACAAGGTGTTGAATATGATCTTCGAACGATGGGCTGTAAATCAATATATCATCGAAATAAACAACACAAAAACGGTTAAGATGATCCTTGAGTACCTCGTTCATTAACCGCATGAAAGTTGCTGGTGCATTGCAGAGTCCAAAAGGCATGACGCGCCACTCGAACAATCCTTGTTTGGTTTTGAAGGCGGTCTTCCACTCGTCACCGGGACGAATTCGTATCTGATGGTATCCACTGCGGAGGTCGAGCTTGGAGAACAATTTAGATCCGGCGAGCTTATCAAGCATCTCCTCAATGCGCGGGACGGGAAACCGAAACTTGGTAGTGATCTTATTGATAGCTCTACTATCAATACACATTCGCCACTTATTGTCTTTTTTTGGAACAAGCAAAGCGGGCACTGCGCACGGGCTAAGGCTCGGCTGGATCAATTTTTGCTTCAGCAAATTTTCAATCATCTCCTGCAAGATCTCATGTTCTCTCGGACTCATGCGGTAATGCGGTAGATTGGGCAGATTAGCCCCAGGAACCAAATCAATTTGGTGCTGAATCATCCGCATAGGTGGCAGCTCAGACGGTAAATCAGCGGGCATCACATCCCCGAACTCTTGAATTACAGCAGCAATTTCTGGAGCCTGGATCGCTTGTGGTTGACTTGGAGGATCATCAACAGCCACCACAGCATAAATGTATGAAGGTTGTCCTGCCAGGAAGTTGGCTCCAGACACAATATTAAGAACAGCCTTGTTCTTATTGGAGGTGTTAACCGATACAGGGACATGTGGAAGGAGCCGTATCTTCCGCCCTTTCCATTCAAAGGAATACGTATTTTGGCGGCAATCATAGACAGCTCCGTTGTCATATTGCCACGGGCGGCCCAGAATCATGTGGCAAACATCCATATCAATAACATCGCATAGGACCTCACATGTATAATTTTTGCCAATGGAGAAGCCAACTCGGCACATGTCCGAAATAGAAATCTCTACCCCCTTCTTGACCCAACTGATTTTATACGGTTGGGGGTTCTTTGTCGTCTTGAGTTGCAGGGCCTGTACCAAGGAGCGGGAGACCACATTTTCAGTGCACCCATTGTCAATCAAGAGTTCGCAAACTCGTCCACCGATGGTGCACCGCGTGCGGAATATCGCGTTCCGCTGAGAATTCGTAGGTTGGCGAGGTGCCAATAAGAGGCGTTCCAAAATACACACAACGATGTCTCCTTCATCAGGTACAAGTTCCTCTACATTCTCATCATAATCGGCCGAGATCCTCTCTTCCGTTTCCTCATTGTCCCCCTCAACGAGCTGTAGCTGTGGACGTGTGGGGCACTCGTTTGATTTGTGCCCCAGCTGGAAACAACGGAAACACTTTAAGGTAGTGGGCTTCATGTAAGGATTATCTCTTGGTGGTGGCCGAGGCTTGAAGGGTGCTTTGCCGTCAGAATTGTTACTGGAACCCGAGGGTAACGCTTGAGCGGTAGGTTTATTAGAACTCAGACTGCGGGAATCGCTGGGCTGGTCAGGGAGGATCCGTCGTGAGGAGTAACTCTTAGATTGTTTTGATAGTTGCAATTCGGCCTTGAGTGCAAAATTGACAGCCTGTGAGAGTGTCCACAGGGAATTTAGTTGCAACTTGTCCTGCACTGCTTCCCGCAAACCTCCCGTGTACCTGGCGACGAGTTGATTCTCAGATTCTCTCAGATTGTTGCGCGCGCTCAATCTGTAAAATTCTTCGGTGTAATCACTGACGGTGCGTTGCCCTTGGCTACAATGTTGATACTGATGAAAGAGCATTTGCTCGTAATCGGTTGGCAGGAAATGACCTCTCATAAGCTGCTTCATTCGGTGCCAATTCCGAACGGGTCCCCGTCCTTCTCGCTGCCTGTTTTGTTGCAGTTGTAACCACCAAGCACTGGCTCCCCCTTTCAAACGACAAGCGACATACTTCACTTGTTTTTCGGGTGGAATTTCCATGTAGTCGAAAAATGTTTCGACCGCTCGTTCCCAGTCCAGGTAATCTTCAATGTGGAGACGTCCCTCAAAGAAAGGAATATCAATCTTGACGCGGAACTCACCGTGATGAAAAGCTGGGCGATCCCGAGTCCGTCTGGCTCCCAGGCGATCCCCGACTCCTCTTCCTTCTTGTTCAAAGAAATCTGTTCCCGTCAGTGGTTCATCTTCTTCTTCCGAGTCAGAAAAACCAGGATAAACAGTGGGAAGTACTCGAGGTGTCCGATCGGTGTTCAATCGTCCCCGCCGTATTGGCGAGGTATCCTCTCGTTCCAACCTCCGACCTACAGTGGGTACGCCACTGTGTTGTTTCAACTCCTGTATATCCCTGTTCGTCTCCACGGCGAATCGTCGGAACTCGGCAGCAAGCTCTGTCAACTCCTTCGAGATGGTATTAACTGCTGCTCGCAGATCCTCTTGGCTCCGATCATCGTCAGGAGCAGCTCGTCGGCTTGTTTCGGCCATCACAGTGCTGAGCGGAGAAGGCTCTGATACCAGTTGGTGTGGAACCGGAGAGTTCACCGGAATCTGCACTGAAAACCACAGCACAATACACAAGAGCAATGGAACAGTAACTTGATAATTTGATAAAAGCTACCTTTCGCCTCTCAAAACAGGCGTCTAATACAAAGCAGCAGGAAATTAAAAGGGCAGTTTAGTAATAACTAAAGCTTAATAATTATAAAAACTAGTGGATGGCAGGTTTGTTAAAGAGCAGAGGAAAGTGGCCACGGTGGACAAAACCGTTGGAGAAATCTGGTGTTCTCCAGCACGCTTATGTTAACTGGTACCACATCATTACATGTATGAGTTGATGGAATCATGGCCTTAGCATCAATTTACTCTTATACATTTTATTTGAATCTTAGTTAGAGGTAAATAGATGGTTGGAAACTCCTATTTGTTTGAATTTTTTATGGGTTACTAGTCTTGAAGAAATTAGTAATCTCCATTGATTAAGAGTTCTCGGTGTTTGATTAATTCTTTTATGACCTTTAGATTGCAATCCGTTTGCTCCTCCTGGGTACTTCTTTTTTCTTTTGTGTTAATTGCTTTGATTTATTTTTTATTGTAAGCTCTTTGGAGAAGTTTGTAAATAGTTCCACACTTTATATGGAATTAAGCAATAAAAATCGAAATAGTTTTTCTACTTCTATTTTTTTGCATGGCATTAGTGCGAGATTAGGGTTTTGGAAGGGGTGGCCGGTAGCTTTTGTGGAGGAGGTGGATTCGGCCGGGAAGGCGATGGATTCTCCTTGGCCGGCGTTGAGGGAGAAAGGAGGGGAGAGGATAAAAGAAATAAAAGTAGCCACGAACCCGGACTCTTCCGAGGTTGGTGGGTGATCTGTCGCCCTTCTCCAAGAGACTTCTCCAAAGCTCTCTCAAAGAACTCTCAAAATCTCTCGGAAAACACAAATGTAAGAATTTTCTTCTAATCATTCATTACCCACAAAAGAAAGCAAGATGGCTACTTATAGCCTCATACAAAGGACTCAAAGATAAAATACGACAGTGCCCCTTTGGCTTACATACGACCTCCCTTAAGGGAAAAAAGTGGAAACAAAACTAATAAAGCAAATAATAAAACAAACACATAATAATACTAAAAAATACATCGACTCAATCGTGGTCGTTGATCGACGGCCACGTCTTTGATAAACTTTCCTAGTTCCGATGTCATCATCATTCTCCCGGGGTGGGAGAAAGCTCGACTCCGTCGAGTAAGTATTTCGGGTACTCTCGTAGATCTCCAGTGCGTCCGGGTCAATGCACTGCAACTCCTCACGATCTATCCATGTGTCCTCAGATTCGGGTTTGCTTCTCCACCTGATGAAGTACCTTCGTCATCCACCTTCCTTTGTAGAGATGATTTCATCACTCAGAATCGTGTCCACGTTTTCTGCCATGGGTGATTTAGGAATATTTGGAAGTGGGGGTAGGTTAGGGATCTCACATGGTGGGGTCACACAAGGCTGTTGTATGAGTGGGTTTGGCGGATTGAAATCCGGACCTTCATATGCAACCAGATCTTCTATGTTAAAGGAGGGATTGATGTTGAACTTTGCAGGCAGATCTACTACATAAGCATTATCATTGATTTTCTTAGTTATCTTGAACGGTCCAGCACTCATAGCATGCAACTTCTTGACAGTTCCCTGCGGGAACCGTTCCGGACTAATCCTTACCATCACAGAGTCACCAATCTCAAAAGTTTTAAATTTTCGTTTCATATCAGCATGTAGTTTGTGATTGTTATTGCTCTTTTCAATTTGTCGTGCAATTTCTTTATGAGACTTATGCATATGAAATTAAAATGATAATGCATACTAAAAATTCCTATACCTTGAACACATGGATATAAGGTCTAGTGGCGGTCTAGGTGTTAACCCGTAAACAATTTTAGAAGAACCTAAACCAAGGGTAAAAATCACTGAATCAAGGTAGTCGAGTCCAACTGGAATACGATCAGATAGGGAGGCTCCAAGGGCTAGATCTAGAACATATGAAATGCCTTTAATCGGGGGTAATGGATCGGGAAGACCATCAGGATGGATCTCAACAAGTCTACTAGGCCTGACTCTCATGAGGGACTGATTCGTCGGACTCAGTGGGAGTCTCACGATCGACTAAGGTGTGTAAAGTCACGCTCTGGGCTATGGCAGCTATCAGGTTCAATCCCTTCTTAGCTTTGACAAGGTTGGATTCAGGATCATCCGAAATCCGAGGCTGTGATGGCAAAAGCTTGATCTTTTTACCATCATGTTTAAACATGTAGATGTTTGAACGATCATAGATGTGGACATTGTTATCAAAAAGCCAGGGGCGTCCTAGAAGGATTTGTCTAACATTCATGATCAACACATCACACCAAACATTCTCCTTATAGTCAGCGAAGGAGATAGGTATGAAGCTACGTTCCTTTACCTCCAAGACAGTGGTGTTGACCCAAGCTACCTTATAGGGGTTGGGGTGGGGAACGACAGACAAACCAAGCTTAGACACCATGCTGGAGGAGACAACATTGATGCAGCTGCCACTATCCACGACGACTTTACAGTTCTTATCCTTGATTTTAGTGTATGTGTGAAAGATCGTAGTCCTACGCCAGTCGTCGGTGGTAACGGGTTGTGACAGTGCACATCTCGCCACGCAGGTGGGAGAAGTGTCAATTTTCTGAATGTACTGGATGACAGCAGTGTCATCATCCTCCTCAAAGAATTCACCATCATTGTTCACTTGGTGAACCTGGTCGATTTCGGGGTCGAATTCGGCTTCAGTGATCTCTTTGATAATCGTGACTTTATATGGACTAGAGCACTAAGAGGCGATATGCCCATACCCCTGACATCTAAAGTATTTGGTCCCGAGGTTAGATCGATGGGTATCCGGAGTGGGAGGCTTACTTCTAATATCAGGACGAGGAGTGAGGGAACCAGATGAGGGTCGGGTAGTGCTCCCAGGGGTTGACTGGGCAGTGGGGGTGTGAGGGATGGAACTACCATAAGGTCTGTAGGAAGGCCTAGAGTCATGTGAATAGCTTGGGTGCTGTGAACGGGTCTCCTCTAAGTCAAGCACCAGGCTGTAGGTATTCTCCAGTGTAGTGACGTTCCGGGCAAACAGGTCATTGCGAAGATCCTCTCGCAACCCGGTTCGAAACATTGACAAGATTTGCGCGGGGGTGGTAGAGGTCTCCCCCTTGCATCGAATCAGATAGTCATCGAAGGAGGTGATGTACTCCTTAACTGGTTTATTGCCTTGAATCAGCCTATTCCACCTATCCAATAGTCGGGGGAAGTACGAGGGTGGCAAGTACTTCTGCTTAAGTTCCCGCTTCATGGATGATCAATCGGTAATGGGGTAATCATTCCTAGCTTCCCTAAGGCTCTCTAAGTTGGCCCAAAACTAACTCGCCCTACCCGTGAGCTTCCTCTCCGCAAAGCTGACCTTCCTAGCCTCGGAGATGTCATACCACTTAAAGAAACTGTTCATACCTTTGACCCAGTCCAGGAAAAGCTGGGGGTCAAGTGTGCCATCAAAGGTAGGAGCATCGATTTTAATATTTTTTATAAGTGGTATATCAGGATCATGCGTGGGTCATGTCCGTGGTAGGGTGCTCGATGATTGGCACGATGCTACCTCTCATCCAAGTCTAGATCATGACGTGGGTCATGTCTGCGGTAGGGTGCTCGATGATTGGCACGATGTTGCGTCTCATCGGGGTAACATATCATCCTCATTCATAGAAGGTGGTCTAGATGGGTGTAGGGAGTAGGGTAGTCTCTAGCTCGCTCAAGTGTATCAAATCTCTCAGTGGTGTTCCTACGAAGCTCAGCTAGGTCGACTTGGTTCTCTTTGAGTTGTTGACTAATATTGTTTATTTGGCCTACCAAGAGGTCTAAAGTCCTTCCTAGTTGTTTCGGGTCCATTGCTAGACACTAGGGATCACTTGGGTGTGAAACAAAGTAGTGGACAGCACCTATCACAAAAATAGACTCCCTAGAATGACACTAAATGGTGCAGGAATTATTTGGACAGCAACTAAAACAAAGTGCAATGTGTTCCTAGACAACTAGAAGAGTTATTACAAAGATGACAACACTTAAATACCCAAAATCAGCACTTAATACTCACTAAATGCATGCAGAAATTTCAGGACAGCTAACACATCTAGGATTTAAGATGATTTACAAGATGGTATGCATGCCAAATTAAATATGCAAGCTTAAGCAATAGCCTAGGATGAATTCTAGCACATGTAATGCATGCTAGCCATGCTTTGATACCAGATGATGTAGGACTACAATGCTTAAAATGATTTGATTAGAGCTTGCACGACTTATTAATTGGAAAATAACAATTAGAACCACCAGTAAATAAAAACGACAAAATAAAATGTAAGAGCGGTCACTTTCGTTTAGGCCAAATCACATGTAAGAACTTAAACCATCTCAAATAACATTGAATTTCAACGGTATGCAAATTAAGTAGTCTTTCAACAAAATCCCTACGTTAACAATTAGATTAACACATAGAAGGTGAAACTCAATTCATACGTTTACTAAGCTTTGGCATTTAGCGAACCATGATTCTTTGCAATTCAATCAACTCTTACAAGGTTAGCAAACTAGAAGACAAATGAAGAAGGGGAAGAAGTTCACCCGGATTGTTAAAATTCAGCCTTCTTGCAAGCTGGGATAACCGTTGGGGCTGCAGGAATCCTTGGACAGCACCGGAATTGGGGCTGATAGCAGTTGGGAACCAATCGGAACAGCGGTTTGCTGGTTTAGGGGTCTTTGGACAGCAGGGAAGACCTGTCTGGTATACAGGACAGCAAGGTCGTGCTGCCGTAATCCTTGGACAGCAGTTAGGAGCTCTCCAAAGGTAAGAAATATTGTGAAAGGGGCTTCAGAACAATAGTTTCAGCCTTCCTCTGGTGCAGGACAGCAAACAGACATTTGGGGGAGAGGGGAAGACCGTGGAGGAGCCTGAAGAGAGGCGGCTAGGTTTGGGAGAAGTTAGGGCTGCTGGTTTGCCTAGTTCGGCTAAAAGACATTGGGAGGGAGAAGGTTTGAATTCAATCCCAAAGAGGAGAGGAATCCAAGGGGTTTGATTGGGAGCTTAAGTGGAAAGAAATTAATTGAGGGGATATGAGAGGGGCGGCGGCTGCAAGGGGAGGATAGGAATTTAGGGAGAGATTAATGAGGGTTTCCAAACTAGGCTAATTTAATTTGGAGGGATTAATGACTCATCTCCTTGCAATTCAAATTTGAATTTTGAATTGGAGAGTTAAAACCTTCCACATATGGATCAAACCCAATTAGGAAAGATTTCAAATTTGAAAATTGAAATCCAAAATTGTCATGGATTTTCCCTCTCGATTTTTCGAACCCAAATTGGAAGGAGGCATGGCTATGGGAAGAGGAGGGGACCGGCGGCTAGGTTTGGATGGGATTAGGGTTTGGCGGATTAAGATGAGGAGAGTGGGCATCCCATTAGGAGAGGTATTGGTGAGGAGGTTGGCCGAGAGGTAGGGAGGGGTTTTGGAAGGTGTGGCCGGCGGTTTTTGTGGAGGAGGTGGATTCGGCTGGGAAGGGGATGGGTTCTCCTTGGCCGACGGTGAAGGAGAAAGGAGGGGAGAGATAGGGGAGAGGATAAAAGAAATAAAAGTAGCCACGAACCCGGACTCTTCCGAGGTTGGTGGATGATCCGTCGCCCTTCTCCAAGGGACTTCTCCAAAGCTCTCTCCAAGAACTCTCAAAATCTCTCAGAAAACACAAATGCAGGAATTTTCTTTTAATCATTCATTACCCACAAAAGAAAGCAAGAGGGCTACTTATAGCCTCATACAAAGGACTCAAAGATAAAATACGACAGTGTCCCTTGGGCTTACATACGACCATGGTTTAAAATTGCAGAATATGAGGCCCGCCTTTGCACAATTCCAGTAAAAAACGCCTTGATGCTTACGCCTCGAGTTTTTTTTATGAGGCTTGCGCTTCAACTTGGTTGAGGCCCGCCTCGCCTCACTGGTAAGGCTTACGCCTCACGCTATATATATTAAAACATACATAAATCTTGAAGTAAATGCCTGACATTGGACTCTATAGGAGAGGAGGAAGGGGAGAGAGCAGTTCATCATAATGATAATTCAAATGAAGAACCCCTTAGTGATGACAGTGCTAATGACTTATAAGTTCTTATGTGATATGTCATTGCTATTTATTTTTGTAAATTGGAATTATATGTTAATGAAAAGAATACTGAGATTTGAAAAAGATAGAATTTTGAGTTGAACTATATTTCATGTTGTCTTATTATTGGGATATTTTGATTTCACTTCATATTTTATGTTT
The DNA here is from genome assembly GCA_016618105.1 of Dendrobium huoshanense. Lineage (NCBI taxonomy): Eukaryota > Viridiplantae > Streptophyta > Magnoliopsida > Asparagales > Orchidaceae > Dendrobium > Dendrobium huoshanense. The sequence continues at coordinate 68,104,403 of CM028351.1, forward strand.
TTTTTTTATGTTTTATATTATTCGCTCGTTAGTATATAAAAATTTTATCATTTTATGTTTACGCAATCTTTTGATTTTGAGGTTTATGCCTCAAAACGCCTTGAGGCTTACGCCTCGTCTCACGAATGAAAAACGCCTCAATACCCGAATACGCAATTTTAAACATTGCATACTACCTCCCTTAAGTAAGGTAAAAAGTGGAAACGAAACTAATAAAGCAAATAATAAAACAAACACATAATAATACTCAAAAATACATTGACTCAATCGTGACCATTGATCGATGGCCATGTCTTTGATAAACTTTCCAAGCTCCGATGTCCTCGTCATAATTAATTCAGAGTATTCTTGAGGAAGAAATGGTATTATTAAAGGTAATTAAATGGGTATATAGGTTATAGTAGGATAGGCTATGAGCGGATTCATGTGGTGTTATGGAATATAAGATTGAAACTTAATAGGAGAAAATATACTGGATTTCACAGTTCCCTATTATCTTAAAATAACTAGCATTTTTTTTTTAAGAAAAAAGAGTATCATTTACATGTAATTAAATGGGCATATAGTGATACAAGACAAGCAAGGAGGCCTCTCACTATATCATTGTCGAAGACTTGTTATCATGAAAATTAATTGTCCTTTGTTTTTTATTTTATTTTATTTTATTTTTTTTATGACATAAGAACACTAGATGTGAGGTTTGGAGAAAATATTTTAAATATAAAAAAATATTTTGGAATCATTTCAATCAACCCAAATAAGGATTCAAAAGAAGCAATTAAATACTTAGTTGAATTTTTTTAATTGGAGTAATATCATTTATTTTGAAATAAGGAGAGATTTTGAGAAGTTACCATTATAGCTTATTGACGAATTTTCAAGGTGAGATTTTGGTGTATTTTATTGTGGATTTTCCTCACTTTCTACAACACTTAATGCACTATTTATATTCATTGATTTAATAAAAAATAGTTTTGATCTCTTGCAAAAACTTGGTTTACAAGAAGTTTATTTTGCCAATTTTGGGATTTATTTTTAAATCAATCACAGCTAATTTTTGTGAACACTAATTTATCATTTTCTCTCTTGTTTCTTTTTCTTCTATATGCCTAATACCTTCCCAAAAGCATAAACCATTTCATACCTTAGAAAAATTGAGCCATACCTATTCAACTAAATCCGAATTTTTCCTACAAACCTATTGTGACCAATCTATATAAAAAAATCATAACTTTCTAACCACTATCCAATTAACTTAAAAATCACCTTCATATGTTAACTAATATCTCAAACTTTGATATGCAGATCTCTACCCTTTTTCATTAAAGATAACCTAACCATCCACTGCAAAAAGGTTTTATAAGAAATCCATCCCAAAACTTTAAACCTAGACATTACCTTCATTAGTCTTTGACCAATCCTAAACCTTTCACCACAACCCTGGACACTTCTTAAAAGCATCACCATCATATATGTTCTACAATATGATGGGCTAGAAAAGGAATCATGTAAGCTATCTAATATGAGATAGAAATATAAAGAGAGAGTTATACTTGATTTCTTAATAACTTATGGTCTTGTAATAGCTAACGCATATTTTTTGAAATGAGATAAATACTTATAAAAGTGACTCCACCAAATCACATAAATTTTTTTCTTACTTTGATGGAAAGAAAAAACTTCTTACAAAGGTTGTTAAGTTGATTCTACGAGAGAATTGGACCAAGTAATATGTAGTACTAGTTATGGATGCATATCTTAGGAGCATAGAAAAAAATCAAAAGAAATTATTGCTTTAGAGGGTTTTAAATTTTTTAGACTTTGTTTGAGAGAAATAAATCATAAGTTTTTTCTGTGAAATTTAAAATTTACCTCTTATTTCATTTTTGGTGTATTATACGCAAGCCATTTCAAAATACATGATGTTACCTTTGTTCGTGAACTCTACATTGCGCCCTCTCATCATTCCCGCCTCTCGTCCTTTATATCCTCTTTTAGTTACCCGTTGTTGTTGCCCATTGCCCATCGACATTGTCCCCCCATGCCACCACCTTTTGCTTGCAAATTTTGCTTTCATTCCACTATTTTTAGGGTTGAAAAGCTATTCAATAGTTTTGGATTGAATTCCTACATGAAAATTGAAAGATAATTTTTTTTATTGGTGTGGGACAAATTTTTGGATGATCATGCTACTTCCCCAAAGCAATATTTTTATTAATACAACAACCACAATAATAACATCAAGCCTTCATCATACTACGTGGGGTTGGCTACATGAATTCTTTTTCTCCATTATGTCCGGTTAAGAGTCAAATTCTCATTTAAATCTAATAAAGAGAGGTCATTTCTAATATTTTCTAACTAAGTCTTTTTAGGTCTACTTCTACCTTTCTTAACATAATCCAAATCTAATACATTTACTCTCCTAACTGGGTCATCGGAAGGTCGCCGTTTTATGTGACCAAACCATCTAAGGAGACTCTCTCTAGTTTTATCTTCCACTATAGCTACTCCAACATTTTCACATATATATCTCATTTTGTATCATATCTCTAAGAGTAAAGCCACTCATCCACCTAAGCATTTTCATATATTCAACACTTAACTTAATATTATGCTTCTCTTTTAATGTCCAACCTTTTGCACCATAAAGCATTGCAGCTCTCACCACCTTATTATATAATTTTTCCTGAGTTTGAGGGGGACTTTTCTATCACACAAAAAGCCCATTGCATTCCACTTCAATCATCCAACTTGAATTCTACTAATAATATGCCTATTAATTTCACCATCACTCATAACAAAAGACCCAAGGTATCTAAAACATGTACTCTTATTAATGACTTGATCGCCCAAAGTCACAATTCCCCCACTAGATCTATTACTACTAAAATTACACTATATATATTTGATTTTAGACCTACTGATGAGGACATCAAAGCATGAATCAAAGGCGTGGTCGTCGATCTATGGCCACGATCACGTAGATGACTTTTTAGTTATTTGACTTATTTCATGTATTTGTTTTATTTTTTTTATGTCTTTTATTTTTATGTTGTAATTGTTTTTCTATTTTTACTCCTTACTTAAAGGGAGTTCGTATGTAAGCCCTTAGGGCGTTGTTGTCTTTTTATTTTGAATCTTATGTACGAGGCTATTTTTAGCCCCTATGTTCTCTTTGAAAAGGAATGAATGAATGAATGATTAATCAAATATTGTTGTCTTGTGTGAATTCTCATGAGAGCTTGAGAGTCATGGAGAAGGATCCCTAGGAGAGGGAAGAACTCGGATCACCCACCAACCTTGGAGACGACCGGGTTCGTGATTTTTATTTTTTCTATTTCTTTCTTTTCCTCCTCCAACCACCACCCCATCTGAACATCATCCCACCCACAAATTTCCCCAAGCTACTTCATCCCAAACTGCCGGCCTTCCCCTTTGCTCCAACCCAAGCAAGCCGCCGGCCACCCTCTAGCCTTACCCCCTTTGGTTTTATTTCCTAATCAAGATTGTCATAATTTTGGTTGGATTTTGAATTCAAATTCATCCAATTTGAAATTTAAAATTTTTCCTAAAATTATAAAATCTATTTTAGGAAAGTTTTCAAACTTGAGTCCGTTTGAATTTTAAATTTGAATGGGATTTAATTAAACCTTTTCTCTTTCCTAAATCCAAATTAAGAAACCCCAAATCCCATCCCCTAATCCCTCCTAACCCCATGATGCTGCCGTCCCTATGTTACCCTCACCTCCTCTCCACAAATTCCACTCCCTTTTGACTACTTTCCATAAGCATCCACTCTTAATTTAGGAATGTCTAATTTCAAAATTCAAAATTACTTGAATTTGAAATTCTTCTCTAATTTAGGAAACCTATTTTGGAAAAGTTTCTTAATTAAATCCTTTTGAATTTCCAATTAATTTCAGATTTAATTATTTCTTTCATAATCCCCTACTCTTAAATTTAGACACTTTCCAAAGCTCTTTAAATCTGAAATTAATTGGAGATTCCCTTTAATTCTCTTCTTAATTAAATATCCTATGATTGGAAAGAATTCAAAAGCCCCAATTAACTCCCTATTGCATGGCCGACCCCTCACTTTCCCATTAAACCCTTTCCTAATTTAAACCCAATCAAGCTCCAATCATCTAGCCGCCCCCTACTCTCTCCTTTATGCTTAATTTCTCCTAAATTAAGTCTCCAATCAATTCCCTGATCCCCTCAACTCTAGCCGTCCACCACAAGCCCTCTTCTCTCAGTTTTTTCCCTCTCTTCCTGAAGTTTCCAAGTGCTGTCCAGATTTCTGGACACCACCTGCAGGCTGTCCAAGAATTTCAGCCAACCCAAAGCTATCTAGAAGAAGATTGGCTGTTGTTCTGAACTTCAGCATTAGGAAAACTGCTGTCCAAGGACTCTGACATCTTCCCCTGGCCTCCCTACTAACGGGAGTCCTTTTCAAACTGCTGTCCAAGGAGGACAACTTGCTGTCCATCAATTCCAGCAAGAGGAGATCAACAGTTTCGCTGTCATCCAACCGCCAATTGCTTTCCAAGCTTGCGAGAAGGTGGAATCTTAGCAAGGGGTTCCAAAATTGAAGAGAAATCTTCACGAGAAACTACGACAAACTTCATCAACATCTCACTACTTGCTACCGGGTTTTGATAAGGGTGAACTTCTTCCCCTTTTTATTTACTTCTCTAATCTCCCTAATCTTGTAGGTGATGAAGATTCACAAGGAGCCGAGCTTCACCTTTGCCTAAGCTTAGTAAACGTAGGGTTTTGCTTCGCCATTGCCAAAGCTTAGTAAACGTAGGTTTGAGTGCACTTTTATTTGCTTCTAATCTTAATGTTAGATTAGGGATCTTTGTTGAAAATATTTACCTTGCATGTTATTGAATTTCGATTTGTTTTGAATCTCCAAGTGTTTGGCATGTGGTTCAGCCTAAACATAGACACCCCTTTTTTGTTTTCTATTGTCGTTTTGATTGCTTATAGTGGTAATCTTTCGTGCTTAATTCAAGAACTCATGCAAATTTTTATTTCATCCATTTAAGCATTTAGTCCTACATCATCTACTCAATTGAAAACTTTTAGACTCCATAATTCTAGTTTACCTTTAACTCAAAAAAAAAAAAAAAAGTTTACCTTTAACTCCCTCTTTAGTCTTATCAACAAAAAAATATCATTAGCAAAAAACATACACTAGGGTACAACCTCTTGCAATATCTAGTGAGAACAAAAAGATATGGGCTCCAGGCTAATCCTTGATGTAATCCAATTGAAATAGAAAATACTAGTCAAACCACCCTGTGTTTGAACACAAGTAACAACTCCTTGCATACATATCCTTAATGACTGGAATGTAAGCATTATTAACCCATTTCTTTTCTAGAACTCTCCTTAACACTTCTCTTGGAGCTTTATCATATGCTTTAAATCAATAAATATCATATGTAGATCCTCCTTAGTCTCTCTATACTTCTCCATCAAACCTCTCAATAAATGTATAACTTCCGTAGTAGATCTACCCGACATGAATCCAAATTGATTTTGAGAAACATTCATATCACATCGTAAGCTGTGCTCCATTACTCTCCCATAGTTTTAAAGTATGACACAATAACTTAATTCCTCAATAATTCGCATAATCTTGTGCATCACCTTTATTCATAAAAATAGGAATCAACAGACTCATTCTCCACTCATATGACATCTTTTGTCTTCAAAATAATATTAAAAGTTTAGTAAGCCAAAAAATTCTTTTATCTTCTAAGCATTTCCACACCTCTATTAGAATATTATCAAATCCAACGGCTTTTCAACACTTCATTTTCTTTAAAGCCTTTCTAATTTCAATTTTACTAATGCACTGATAAAAATAAAAATCTAAGGGTGCTAAAGTTACTAAAGTCAATCGTATTATCACAATTTAGCAAAATATCCCATCCACTTTTGTTTACTATTTTCTTCTAATAAAAGCACTTTTTTATTTTCATCCTTAATGCACTTCACTTGAACCAAATCGTTACTACTATCTTTTTATTTGGCTAGTTTATACATATATCTTTGTCCTTTTTAATATCTAATCTATAATATAAATCATTAAAAGATAAATTTTTTTCATCGCATATTGCTGTCTTAGACTCCTTACATGCATCTTTATATATTTACCAATTATTAGAGTTTTTACATCTTAACTAATTTTTATAACAAAGCTTTTAATTTTTTATATTTTCTTGCACATTTTGATTTCACCATCAATTATTGTTACTATTAGGAGTTTTTTCCTTCAAAACTCCAAGCACATCTTTCGCAATATTCTTAATATCACTAGCTAATTTTCTTCATCATGCACAAACAAAATCTTAAAATATAAAATATTACTCTTAAAATATTTTTGTTAATATTTTTCTTTAAATACCCCCATCTAATTCTAGAATATTATTTTATTTTATTTTTTATATTATCCTCCTTCATCTTAAAGTGCAAAACTAATAAGCAATATTTGGTAAATAAACCAAATTATTTTTTATTATTAAGGGAACAATATTATCATTTTTGCTAGAAGGGCAGCAAATTTGTTGCTTGACTAATTCCATGCTAGAAAAATCTAGGGAATTCTTTGATAATATGGATTCCAGTTCTCAATGATATTCAGTCATTTGAGATTATTGGATGAATTGCATGAAAGAAACTTATCAACTGCTCTTGCTGGGGCCTCTTTGAAGTAAAGAAAAAATAATATCATTGAAGTCTGCTCTCAAGCTACAAGCTGCATTCTCTAGGGGTCTAGGCTTTATAGTTACCATCCTTGGAATAGATGGGTCCCCATAGAAAACTGATTCATTCGTATGTTTTAATTTTTAAACTTCTCCTTGGAAAAGAAGTGACAGTGCTTTTGTTTGTGCTTCTGTGTTTCTTCTTAAATGATTCTCTTAATCAAGGATCACCATATTGCTTGGAAACCGGTGACAAATAGTGTGGGCAATGTGGAAAGAAGGATATTCTAATTAATATTGGTGTTAAAGAAGATTCATTATTAGTGCCAATTTTGTGATTGGCTTTAGTTGATAATCAATTTTGCTTGATCATATTCTTTTTCCTTTTTTTTTTTAATTGTGATTTCTTGTAGTCACGCTTTTTTGTGAAAGGAATTGAAGCTATGTTAAAGAGAGGGAGGAAGAGAAAGGTCTGATCACTTAAGAAGAGAAATCAAGAAAGTTGCCTAGGAAATCTGTGAAAGATATTTCTAGAGAAGGAAGCCTTGGGAGATCCCAACCATGAGTGAGACAGAAATGGGGGATCTTGGGAAAAGTAAATTATGGTTTCTGGTTTTTTTTTTTTTTTTGACAAATTAGGAGAGAGAAGAAACATGGGGGAATGAGTAACGGTCGACTCGAATTTCATTAATAATTAATTATCAAAATAGTAAAGTCTTAAAAATCCTATATACTAATTTAAAATAAATATAATTCCTCAAATAAATACATTAAAATAAACAAATTAAATAATATAATAAAGTCGAGTATTCTAGAATAAATTTATCTTATTAAGATTAGTGGCTTCACTAGTGCTCCTTTGAGCATCTTGGTTGCATTTGCAAGGAAATTCATCAATTACATAGTTGTTCCCATTGCTCAATTCAGTGACCATATTCAAATGAACTTGTTGTAGGCCTTTGATGAGGCTATCTCCGAGTTGGACACTCTTGGTGAAGAGTCCTACAAGGATAGCACTTTGATCATGCAACTTCTCCGAGACAACTTGACTCTATGGACCTCTGACTTAACTGTATGTCTCTCTCTCTCTCTCTCTCTCTCTCTCTCTCTCTCTCTCTCTCTCTCTCTCTCTCTCTTACTCTCACTCTGTGTGTGCAAATTCTTGTTAATCACTTGTTCTTCTTCTCGAATGCAGGAGGATGGTGGGGATGAGATGAAAGAATCCTCAAAACCAGAATCATGAGGAGCTGGTCCTCGTTTCAAATAGGTATTATTACTTCTCAAGACATTGTTGTGTAGGTGAACATCTTATTTCACCTATTAAAGTTTAGTCAAGTATTTAGTGATTGATGGTGATGATTTCTGCCATTTCTAATTCAGAAACTGTGCTTGTTGTGTGCATCAAAATGCTCTTCAGGGCTTCTGGCCAACTATTCTTGCTGAAAAAATGTTTAATAGATGTTAGCTACTAGTACAAATCTTATTATTTCTCCCAGCTATCTAAATATGGTGTCTCTTTATATTCATTTGGGTACCTCACTACACATGCCTGTTGAGGCTTTTACGCTTGAGCTCGGTGTCTGGCACCTACACTTTACTATTTTTTTTTTTTTCGCAGCATTAGTTACTAAAATAGATTCACAAAAAGTCTCACAATGTGAATCTTTGCTTTTTTGTTATATGGATTTGCTTGAAATAAACGATTATTCGAAGATGAGATGGTGCAATTTGCAATGCTGTCAATCATCTGAAATGTGTCAAGATAAGCTAATTAGAGTTGTGTAATTGAGATATAACTAACATAGCCTATAGAAGTTAAAAATATCGACCATCTGATTGCATATGGAAAGTCACTAGCCTAACATGACTTGATTCACAGTAAGATTTTGTTTGTGACAGCTTTCTTACTATTCTTAAGCAGCTTTCTGGTACAAAAATTTTGAATTAAAAAAATTTTTGTACGAAAAAGCTGTTTTTAGAAAGTGGGAAGAAAGCTGTCTCAAACGAAACCTTAGGCTTTGTTTGGGACGGCATACTTACTCCATTCAGAAGCAACTTTTTAGCATAAAGATTTAATGACAGTAATAAAAATGTAACGGCCAAAAGCTGTACGTCCCAAACAAAACCTAAAACACAGCTTATAATCATAAAAATGTATTTGGAATTGACCCCATCAGGAACTCACACTATGAATTTCCCTTGAAGCAGAAGTGTTTAGATTTTGCAAATGCCTTGGAAAATTTCTTCATCTAAGTGGCCAATAAATATGTGAAGGAATGCAAGTGGAGCAATATAATAGCATGATGGTAGAGAATAAAGAATGAAGAAAGAGAATGCCAAATAACAGGCCTTAAGGGGTATTTATATAGCGATATTGGGGTTTTCATGAAAAACATCACATCAGGCATGAATGTTAAAATTTTTAAATTTCAAATAAATTATTTTTCTCTTTATCGCCCCAACATAAACCAACAATTAAGATAAATTGGCAATGTTCAAAGATACCCAACACAAAAAATCAGAATTCAAGGATCTTCTTATTGATGTTTTTGTTAAAGCTTCTTATGGTAATAATATTAATGTTTTTTATGATAAATTGTGCAATCTTAAAGGCTTGATCAAAGGTAAGTCTTGGGCTTCTTCTAAATCTGTTTCTAATGATATTGAAATTCTTCTTAATCTTCATGAAGAGTTACTTAAGAAGATTCAAGTGAATTCGTTGGATATTGAGCTTAATTAATTTAGGCTTGAAGAAAGTTAAAGAGTTACTTAGTTATAATTAATCTTTATGGTCTTCTTGGATCTTGCAAAGAGCTAAAACGAATTGGCTTAGTCATGATGAAGATGATTTAGGCTTTCTATATTCTAAAATTCGCTGAACAAAATATGAACATAATTCAGATTCTTTATATTCTGGTGGTATTTCTGATTACAAAAATATTTCTAAGGCTTTTGTGAAGCATTATAAGAATTTCTTTAATTCCCCAAAGCTGGTTTTTGCTTCTTCATATGTCATTCCGACTAGAAATTGTATTCCTGATGTTCTTTTGGCATCTCTTACAACTCTGGTCTCTTCTGAAGAGATTAAAAAGGTGATCTTTTTTGGGTCTACTTCTTCTCCTCTAGGACCAGACGAGTTTACATTTGATTTTTTTTTTTTTTTTAAATTCTTGGAACATAGTTGGGTTTGGGTTTTGTAAAGCAGTTCTTCATTTTTTTAAATATTGGTTATATGTCTAAGACTATTAAATCCACTGCCATCACTCTTATTCTTAAGCATGCTAATGCCTCTCAAATTATTGATTATAGGCTAATTTCTTTATGTAATATTTTTATAAGATTGTGGCTAAAATTTTGACTAATATGATGAAGGGGGCTATGCGCTTTATTATTAATCACAATCAATCCAGTTTTATTAAAAAGAGAATTTCTACATATAATATTATTCTAGCTTTTGATATGCTAAGAGATTTTAACTCTCTGAGTAAAGATAAATGCTTTTGCTCTAAATTGGATATTATTTCATTTGGGTCAATGGTTTTGAGTATTTAATGAACTATTCAAATGATTCTAAGAGACCAATTGTGTATGGATCACTTAAGAAAATCTTAAGTGAGCTTCTATTTGACCCAATTTATTTATAGAGGTTCCATCTAAAAGATTTATACAACTAATTTAAACAAGTTTTCTTAAAATAGTAAAATCCTCGCAATTTAAAAATGATAGCCGTTTGAGAATTTAAGATGACACCCATAAAGATAAATTGTGTTATTTGATCCTATCAAGAATTATATTTTATAGAGATGACAAGCTTTAGAGTTATAATCTTTTCTTGCTTTGTCGGCCGAAAATGAAAGAAACAAAAAATGCTATGTTACTGTTATGCAGTAAAAAACATGATTAAAAAGTTGTTTTAAAAAGAAGTAAGAAAGTTGTTTCAAACAAAGGTCTCAAACAAAGTCTTAAGCTTTGTTTGAGATGACTCTTTTATTATTTTCTAAAGTTATTTTTTAGCACAAAAAATTTTCATTCAAAAAATCTTTTACTAAAAAGCTGTTTTAGAAAACAATAAAAAAAGTTATCCCAAACAAAACCTTAGTCGTAGAAGTACACCAAAAGGGTGAAAGATCATTACCCTTGCGGCGAGCTCCCATTGTGATTTTCGATCGGATTGGAATGATGGTTGAAGGGGGTGAAGCATCTCCCTTTAGCGACCCTTGCAAAACTCTACTTCACATTGTAGCACGCTAATCCTAAGCAACAATGAAGACATGGAGACAAGGAAAAGCAAATCTTATACAAGCCAATGCTATGAGGAAGAGAAAGACAATTATCCAAAAGAAGATAAATTATAAATATTGACATGCAATGGCAAAGAAGAATACCATTTCCTCCTTTCCCAATTCCATTTTGACCTTTAATGTTGCTTATCCTTAGTATTTAATTAGTTAATAATTAATTATTATATTAATATATAATTACTATAATTAAATTTGATTAAAATTTAATTAGAAAGAGTATAAAGAAAGATAAAGAGAAGAGAAATTATAGAAATAGATAGACAATAATAGAGAAGAATACAAATGGTTAATAAATAAAGTTTGAGAAATAAATTAGAGTTAATAAATATATAATAAGTACAATTCAATTAATTTATTAGGATTAATAAAAAATTTAAATTAAATTTTGTATTACATTATATTAGTTTAATAATTTATTACTCAAAAATTAATTGCAATATTAAAATATAATAAATATAATTCAATATGAGTTAATTAATTTTATTATAATTACACGATATGTATTAATTTATATTAATTATATTATAAAAAATTATCATTAAAATCTTAGTTTAACTAACATACTTTAATTCCTTAAATAAATATGCAAATAATTCATTAATATTTAATTAGATTTAGACTTTAGTTGAGACAACTTTTTTTAATGTTTTATTTTTTAAAGTATAATTTTAATTTTTGTTTGACAATTATTTTTTTTTTACTCTAAAAAAAGTTTATATTAAAAAATTATTTGCTACATAAACTTAAAAAAGTTATTTTCTCCGAAATTTTTTATAAAATGATAAGAAAACTGTTCCAAATAAAACTTATTAAATTCTATTTGTATTAAATCCTATCTGCATCCAAACAGCTCCTATAAATTGTAACTCGCTATAAAAATTTTATGATATGTATGTAATGATTCATGATTCACATATAACTGTAGAAAAACTTTTATTCTATCCAGTGAACGTACGCAGAGGAAGGTTCGGTTTTAGGCAAAAAAGCACCTGTACCGAGTTTTTTCAAAAAACTCAAAAAACTCGGTACAGGCGCGAAAAACTTGGTACAGATATTTTTTTGCCTAAAATCGAATCTTCCTCTGCGTAAGTTCACTAAATAGAATAAAAGTTCCAAATAACTGAGAGAGAGAGAGGAGAAAGAAAAGAAAAAGAGATTGAGAGAGAAGTAGCTGCCTCCCCTCAACCTCTCAGAGTCTTCAAATCGATTGGTCTTCAAGATGCCATACCATGAAGCAGTTTTCCTTCCCGTCGGGATTTGCAAACCCTACCCTTTACTTGCCCTCAAATCTGTTCGCGCCGGAGCCTCTCGTCGTATCGCATCACACCCGCCGGCGACGGTGGTGGTTTTCAGCTCAGAGTCGCGCCTCCCTCTCTTCCTCTCTCTCTCGCTACGTGGAATGGCCGCTGATTATATTAAATCCCTTCTCAGATGTCAACTATTAACGATATAATCCTCTTCTTCATCCTCCTGTTGTCAAACTTCTCTTATTCTTTCGTTGTGTTTTAAGCGCGCTTCGGTGAATCGAGGATGGCGGAGCCGAGGCCGGATATCCACGAGCTCTTCTGCTATTACAACTCCCTTTATTTCAGTGAGGCTCTCGGCACTTGCATACTCTCGTGGGCTCGGTGCTTGACTAGGTTAGCACTTGCTAAACTTTTATTCTCTTTCTCTCTCTCTCTCTTATCGGTTTCTTGGGTGTTGATTGGGCAAAAATCAGGGTTTTTTAGGAGCCTTTGTTTAAAAGAAGTGTGAAATTTAATCAAACATGAGATTTTTTGCTTATCGTTTTCTATATGCTCCTGCTTTGACATAGATATAATGTAATTGGCGGTGAAATTTATGTTTATATAACAATTACACTTCTGGAAGTTAATTGTTATTTTGCTTGGTTGGGGGTTCCATGGTTTTATGAAAGCCTCTAATTTCTTTTTGCTCTCGAGTTTTTGCTTTTAGTTTTTGGTGTTGCAGCGCTTCGGTTGGATGCGTATACCATTTAAACAACAGAATATAAGATGTTGTAAGCCAAGTAGTCGAGTTTTTGAGAATTTTGTAAGGGATTTTTTGTTGATGAGTAAAATTTGAGTAGGAAGGTTCCTCTTTTATGGAAGAATAAGATTAATCATGACCCGAACACTACTAAGAACAGAACTTATCCATTATAGCATCTACCACCTTCTAAGCACCCTAACTAGGGTATGTTTGCTTGAGTTATGGCATATCATTTTTGAAGTTTGGATATCGCATTTGTATAAATGTGCAACCTTTAGGCAAATGCTATGTGCCATGGAATAAACACTCGAGGGAAGCTTGGTAATGCTTAATGCTTCCAGAGTGGAGGCATAGAAGCTTATACATGTTGTATTTTAATGTTCTTGATGCCACAAACAAGATTTACGAATTTAATTTGGGATTAAGAGAAATTTACCTCATTATTTCCTTTTAAAGAATTTTACTTAAAGTTTTGTTTGTAAGTGTGGAGCTGCAATTATACATGGCATTATGATAAGGATATTCCTACATAGCTAGTTAAAGATTGAAAGAAACTTTCCCCAATGGAGTCACTATAATTTTGTAGGCTTCGAAAACTTACAGTTGAATTTGTTATATGTAAGTTGGTGTTCAAGTTAATATTTTAGTTGGAAGATATGGTATATGATAAAACACCACCCAAAAGTTTCACAATCTAATGAGGATTTTATGATATGATAAAAATGTTTTTCATTAGTGCATGCCCTAAAGAGTTTATCACTTTTAATCATGAGAGAGAACTTTCAATTAAAGCTAGTTGATATGCTCTATAAATTTTTATTCTTAGTAGGAATAGTTTGATTTGGAAGAAGATATACTACTATTTACTCAGATCAGATTTTGAGGGAATTAACGATGAGCCAATTAAAATCCTATAGTTTAATTATTCTAAGTTGTCATGGATCTTGGTGTTCTAAGTTGGTATAGACATTTGGCCTAACTTGACCAAATTATCTTTATCAATGATCACGGGTTACATCATTCAAGGGGATCTCACCAACATAGGCGAAAACTTGCCAAAGGGGTCAATTTTGAGGCAATCTTAGCTAAAAATGAGCTTTGTGTCATATCAAATGCGCCTTATGACTCATGAGTTTTAGATTTATCCTTTTAGAAACATCCGAGATTTGGCTATAATTATAATATAATGATGTTGTCACATTCAGCATATCACGTGGTCAGAGTATATTTGCTACATAGTTATGGGCGTGAGGGTTTTACTCTTTATCACATGGATATATTTGATGTAACATGTACTCTTTATGAGCTTTGGTCAAAATAGAAAATTTCACCCTTGGTAAATTGGCATGAAGGATGGATGGATGATTGCTCTGAATGTGAAACAAGTAGTTATTGCTTGAGCATTTTTTATTTTTTAAAATATAATTTTATTTAATTTTCTAGTAGGGGAAGTTAGATTTGAGTGGAGTTCCCTCTAATTATGATTTTACTTTAATTATGCCTATCATAGGGAAAAAAACTTGTGGATATTTTTCTTAAAATTTAATGGCATTTTTATTAAGAAATTCCCTTCGATTATGATATTTTGATTATCACATATATTTTCAGGGATATTTTGAGGTATTTTGCTTAATTCCTTGTGGGGAGCATAGACTTGTTGAAAAACCTATCGACTATGATTTGCCATAATTATTGCTCATTTAGAGAGTAGGCACTATTATTTTAAATTTTATGTTCAGATGTTGGGTTTTTGAACTTGTTGAAATTGCCCGCTGACTTTTGGAGAATTAGGCTCACAAAAATTTATAATTATAGCATTTGAATTCAATTAGGGGCTGTTTGTTTTCATGTATTAGGAGTTGTGTAAAAAAATATAGGTGTTTTATGTTTATTAATGTTTGATTTGAACTAAAAAAAATGTAAAGAAATTTTTGAGGAATTCCAACCCATTTTAGTTGTATTTTGAATTTTCCTAAATTTAATGAATTTAGAATATGTGATTCTCGTCCTCGGCTCATTGCTTGTCATGCTACCTTGATTGATCTCACTTGTCGATGTAATCATGCCTGTCTTGCTGGAATTTTTATTGCCTCCTCCCATCTGACGCATCTCTACGTTCGGTATGCCTTGATAACGCGACATCTGGTAGCAACTTTACCCGAAACCCGACCCGACGATGATTGGGTATTTGGCACGTGCGAAATTTAAAACTAATGGCCCGACCAACGGACCCGAATTTTATCGCGCGGACCCGAAAAAAACGGCTTTGTTTTCAAACAAACCTTACCGTCTTTCGCTTCAGTCATCATTCGCTTGCATATACTTCATCTTCTCCAACCGGCGCTTCTTCTTCTTCCATTTCTGTGAAGTTTCAAGATCTGCATATTTGCTTTTACGATACCTCAGGTCAATTTCTTCTTCTTCAATATATATGGTAGGGTTTACAGCTCGGTAGTGCTCAGAACCGAGTAGTATACCGAGCGATACTGCTCGGTATTGGCCTATAATGGTAGTAATGAAGTAATAAGGCATTAATGGTACGTATACAGCTCGGTAGTGCTCGGAACCGAGCTGTATAACACTCGGTATTGCTCGGTACAGCTCGGTATCGATCTGTTCCGAGCATAACTACTATGCTCGGTACTGCTCGGTACCGATCTGTACCGAGCATAACTATTAGTTATTTGATGAGTCATTTATCGTAACACTATTCTTCTATTGTAATACTATGCTCGGTACTGCTCGGTATTTATCTGTACCGAGCAAAATTACTGATAGTTATGCTCGGTAATTCTCGGTGTTGCTCGGTATTGATCTGTACCGAGCAGTATCTGTACCGAGCAGAATTACTACAAGGTATGCTCGGTACTGCTTGGTACACTCGGTATTGATCTGTATTGAGCAGAATTACTAATAGTTATGCTCGGTACTGCTCGGTATTTATCTGTACCGAGCAGAATTACTAATAGTTATGCTTGGTACTGCTTGGTGCTGTTCGGTATTGATCTGTACCGAGCATAATTACTAATAGTTATGATCGGTACTGCTCGGTGCTGCTCGTTACTGCTCGGTATTTATGTGTACCGAGCATAATTACTAATAGTTATGCTCGGTAATTCTCTGTGCTGTGTTAGTTGTAATCTTCATTGATCTTTATTAGTTATTAGCATTATTAACGATTGATTTTACGCAGGGATATACTCCAAAGATTCATTTCCAATGCAGGTTTTCGACTTTCAGAGAAGTTTGTAATGTACTTGTTAAGAGGTTTGGAGATCCTTTGGTTGATAGATTACGTCAGTTGCATATCAGCCAGTTCCTTAGGCTTCCTCTTATGCCTTAAAATGTTCCACTTATACATATGCTATTATCGAAGTGGGATATAAAAACTGAAAGTTTCATTATTAAAGGACAAAGTCTAAAATTTTCAACTGATGAAGTTGCATTACTGATAGGCATGTCAAATAGGGGTATTATTTTTGACGTTGATAGTGCGAGATCCACTGGCAAAACATCAAATGACATTCGACACGACATTGAGATGATGGATAATAGCACTACATTGGATGATCTTGTGAGATGCTTCCTCATTTACCTGCTATCGAACATATTTTATCCGATGGCTAACTTTCGGATACCAGTAGCCATCTTTAAACTTCTCAACACTCCAGATATGTTTAATCAGTACAATTGGCCTGAATCAATTAGAGGATTCCTAGTTGAAGAATTCAATGTTGTTGCTACCAAACAAGCTAAGGGATTTGGTTTGGGTTATGTAAATAGTTTTGTAATGATTTTAATTATGAGTATTGTACGATTGTTCAATAAATGTTTGATTAGTGTACAAAATTTAAAGCAAAAATAAATTATTTTCATTTCTACAGATTTGGTTCCTTGAACATACAATAATTCATGTTGTACAGGATGATCTATCCCGGCCTCGTTTTACTCGCTGGGATGGTAACTTTATTTACACTGAGAAATAAGTAATTAATATATTTGCTGACATTCAAGAAGATGAGGTATGTTCACTACATATTTTAATTCAATTGTCTCCTAAAATTATATGTTTTTATGATTAAATTGGATGTAATGTTATATTTTTTGCATATACTTAAAGAATTGCAAGGAATCACTGATGATGAGAAAGATTTATTGCTTCGTCTTTCTCCACCAGCCAGTCCAATACGGGAGGCAAGCCCTAGTAAGGTACCTTTCACCACAACAGTCGAGTCAACTCAAACCACTCCTGCTTCTCCAGTGCGGTTGTCGAGTCCACCCAAACATGACTCAGCTACACCAACTCCAGTCAGTTCAGTACGGTTTTCAAGTCAAAGTCATTCTGATTCATCTGCACATCCTGAATCTAGACATGTTGATGATCAAACTAACTTGGGAATATTAAATAAATCAATATTCGAGCTTTTCAACAAGCACAACTTTATGAAGAAGAAGGTAGCAGAGGTGGAAGCAACCAATCAGATACTTGAACATCGCATACATTTTTGGAGGATTCCGTGTTTGATTTGGAGAAGGAAAATTCTAATTTGAAAGAACAAATTAAAAAGAAAGATCGGTTCTTGATGTAGTTCTTTGAAGAACAATTTCCTTCTTATTTTAAAAATTACAAGAAAAAAAATGTGTTATCCATCTTCTTTATCTCCAACTATATCTGAAGACACGACCTTAAGTGAGTATGAGGTTGATCCTTCATTACTGACAAGGATTGCATAAAGAGTTAAGAGGAGAAATGACCGAAAAAAAAACTTGTATCCACACCCTTCACTACTGGTGTTAGGAAGAAGACAATAAAAAAAAAGTGCCATCCGAAGAGGATTTAGGTAATGCAAGTGCTAGTGATCGTCCAGATAAAGCACATGAAAATGCTCCAGTTCATACACCAACTCCTGCATCACAACCTCCAACGGAATCTACACCAACAAGTCCAAGTGTAATTACAGCAGCACTTGAACAAGAGAATGTTCCTGATGTTGATCAACCTGTTGTTAAAGCTACGGTTGTGTATGAAGTTGATGAAAATAAAGAAATTCCAATGGCTCCTGGAGCTGAAATGTTAGATTACCCAGGCAGAGCTTTAATTAGGGAAGATAAACGTCTCATAATTGATAATGACCTTAAACAATTCAAGTTTAAGTGAGTACTCGATTTTATATCAATTTGAGAACTTGATTTTATATCAAATTGAGTACTCGATTTTATACGAAATTGATTTTTTTATTTTTATACAGGAGCGATTCTATCTTCGAGCTTGGAAATATATCAATATATAGAAGCAAATTGGATGAATTATTAATGTCGGAAGAGCTTGATAATAACCATATAGACACGTTTGCTCATTTATTAACGTAGAAAGAAGCAGCATTTCCTGGTCGTAATCAATCTTTTCTATTTGTTTCAAGATTCCATTAGGTTAGTAGTTAACATTCTTGTATTTATTCGGTTTAATCATGTTCGAACTAATCACACTACTTCTTCTATCTTCTTAACCTGATATACTACAAACAATACATAGATTCGAACACAAGAACGTTCGTATCTAATATAGACAAAACTCTTATCAGGAATATAAATTTGATCTTTGTTCCAATAATATACCAAAAATATTGGACCCTACTACTTTGCAACTTGTTAAAAAAATGGTGATTATTTTTTGATTCGTTACCGAAGAAGACACACAAAGCGATACTCCCAGAAGTTGTAAGTAACAACTAATTTTTTTTGTTATCATTTCAACTCTTATCAATATTCTATGTTAATTTGATTTTGGTTATCCAGATTTCTCATTTCTACAAAGACACGGAGGGCGCCTTCGACATTGATATAACGAAATGGTCAATCAAAGGATTTTGAAACGTGCCAACACAAAATAACAACGTCGATTGCGGAATGTATCTTTGTAAATATATGGAAGTTCTAATACAACTTGAACCAATTAAATGGTATCGATATTTGGACTGGCATTCTAGTATGCCATTGTATAGGGCTGAATTTGCTTATGACTTGTTATGTACTAAAATTCAGTAGATTATGAAGAAATGTTTAACTTTGATTATGTTGTGAAATGTTTTCTTAAACAAAATGGTTCCCAGTACTTAAAAAGGGAGCAATACAGAGCAAAAACCTTCTCGGTATAACTCGGTACAGCTCGGTATTGCTCGGTATGGCTCGGTATAGTTTGATATATATGGCTCAGTATATCTCGGTATGGCTCGGTATATCTCGGTATAGCTCGGTATATCTCGGAATAGGTCGATATATGTCGGTATGCATAGCTATAGCTCGGTATTTCTCAGTATGGCTCGATATCAGTTTCTCGGTACCAACCAAATAACGATCGATATAGCTCGGTATTGCTCGGTATGCATAGGTATCGCTCGGTATTGCTGGATATATATGGCTCGGTATAGCTCGGAATAACTAGGTATAGCTCGATATGGTCAAAATTTTCCAGGTACAAAGACAATGCCGAATGATATTGCTCGGTATCAGGTGAAATAAGCTCGATAGAAATTCAATAACGTTCGGTATTGCTCGGTATCAGACAAAATATCTCCAAAATCACTTATACATTCAGAAGGTCATATTAATGTTATAAATTACATGCAAAATTTACTGATTACATGAAAGACGATTGACTACCTGAATCTGTATTTGTAAAGTGTAAGCTTGTTGGAGGTATCGTGGCGGTTTGTTTACATTTTTTCGGCTTCTTTTTCTCCCAGTGATCCTTCAATCTTGCATTTGAAACGCCCTTAGGCCGACATTTCTTTGGATCTTTAATAGTTTCATTACCATCTCCAGAAATTGGTATGTTTTTACTACCAAGCTTGATGGAATGAACTTTTTCAGTCAAAGTACTCAAATCATCTATGACACACTTCTCAGCCTCTTTATTACCTTGTGCTTCTGTGCTAATTTTATATGCAAAACGGCATACATAATTTCTAAAAATCAAGTTGTTATCACCCGAAATAAGTTGGAAGGCATTACTACAAATACTTGGGATCTTACCTCCAGAATATAAATCTTTTCGAGCATTGACTGACCATCTATGGAGTAAATATTTAATGAGAATATTAATAATGTCTAACTGTCTCATTACTCTCATGCAATGTGCACATTGTAATGACCCAAGATCCGTGTAGCGAAAGGATTCATCTGATCGCTCTTTTCTTTTTTTTTTTTTTTTCAACTGCTGTTCATATCAATCCATACCAACATATATCCAGAGCCAGAGATAATTACATTACAAAAAGAAACTACAGCAGATACTATAATTCACATATAGTACAAACAGAGAAGTGACAAAAGAGTCCAAAAGAAATATCTACACTAGCCACACCGGCTACAAAAGAAAGTCTACCAAAGGCTGCAAAACAAAATGCTGAACTCGACAGAAAGATCTTCAAACTGGAGATCCTGCACCTGAAATATTAACCACATATAATGAGCTTATAAAGCCCAGCAGGTCACCAAAGCCTACAACTGAAATCAAAGCACGACACTAAAAACAATATGCAGGTTAATCAAATCAAGTCAAATCAATCAGTCGAACATGATCAATGAATCAATGCAATACGGAAATCCATCGTCAATGAAATCAAGTCTGAACAGCGGAAATCAAATCAGTAGTCAGTGCAGTACGGAAATCAATAGTCAATAATCAACACAGCGATAAAACATCGATAAATCAATACGCCTCAGCAATCAAGTCGGTAAGTGCTCCTAGTCAATATCCAATCATCGTAGCAATGTCTATCAATCAATACTGTCAGTTCAATCAATCGTATCGTCTAATCAATTCGTCGAATCTATATCATCTATCCAATCCATAAAGCACTTTTCAGTCAATTATTTCTATCAGTAAGGGAAACCATCGAACAATCGAATCAACTCAATAAATCAACCTAGCAATTGAAAACAAATCTATACAATGAAATCATCAGGTCAATAGAAATCAATTCTACGATAAATCAAATCCATACGACAATAATCCATTCAATCAATCAGTCGATCGAGAACCGGTACGACGATTCAATGTATCAATATCAGTGTCAGTCTCTATGAATCAATACGTAGAATCCATATCAATATCGGTGCCGGTATCTATGAATCAATCAAATCGCTAACATCAATCGGAAAAGCAATACGATAAATCAAATCGGAAGAACAATACGATAAATCAATGAAATCAATTAAATCCTTCAAATCAATCAATCAATCGAATCCAATCTATACTATCAAGTCGATCCAATCAATCAGAAGGACAATACGATAAATCTATACAGTAACAAGTCGAATCAATGCAGGATCAATAGTATCAATGAATCTATGTATCTATGCCGTCTATGTCCATATCAATATCAATGATCAATAGTCAAGTAGTATCAATGCTCAATGATCATTCAATGAAATCAATGAATCCGTGCAATAGTAAGTCAATTCGATAAATCCAATCAATATCAATGAATCAGTCGGAAATCGATAAATCAATGCATATCCGAAAATCCATACAATGGTCTTACTCGACAAGCACAAACGCTAGCTATTATCAATGATCAATGATGCTGTTGTAGTTCGTTCAATGATGCTGTTGTAGTTATCCGCACGTTGGTTCTATCAAGAAGAGTCGTCACTCTTTTGCCCGTCGGCCGCCCGTCGGCATATTAAACTCCTTATAACTCCCAATCGTTATATCGATGATCTATGGTCTATGATTTAAAGGAAAGCCCGTCGGCCCACCATCCTGTACAGGTATCGATCAATCTTCAACCAACGTTCAACCAGGTTCCCACTTGTCTTTCAGTAACAATCAATCAATGCAATAATCGATGCAATAAGCAATAGTAAAGAAATCGAGAACGATCATATCAATAGTCATAGGCAAATCAATTCAATCTATCAATTCCGGGAAAATCAGAAATCATACGAAAATCGGGCAGAGTAACAGTAGTCGGTCAAATTTACACAAAAATCTCCAAAAATCACAATTCACCAAATTAATACAGAACGTGTACAGTAACATTATAAGACTATTCTTCTACTGCTCAAACCAATTCGGACATCATAATAATTTGCAGTCAAAATAAAACCCCGCAAAACCAAAACGAACCGGACGAAATCTTCCAGAAAATAATCAAAACGTGCAGAATAATCATATCTACAGCATACCAAAAGTTACGCGGTGAAATCTTCGCCAGTACCAAATCAGGTACGAAAATCACTTACAAAAACACAAATCTGAGCACCATTTTACAAAACCTCGAAATCTTCGAAAACAGAAGTAGGGTTCGGAATCCTTACAGCGAGACAAACACAATATCCAACAGCAACGAACGACGAAAATCGCTCCGCGGACCTCGAAATCGAACTTCTTCCTTTGCTTTCCTTCTCTTTCTCTCTCCTCAGATATTTTGGTTTTAAAAAATGTTTTTCTCTCTCTTCAAAACGAGCTCATTTCCTTAAGTAATGCTCATATCGGCCCGGCCGATCGTCTCGATCGTCCTGGACGATCAGACCAAATTCATATCGTCCTGGGACGATTTTTTCAGGACGATCAATACTGTTCATAGGCGATAAAAACCCCTACTCACTGACTTGTGCCATCCACTAATCGTCCCGGGACGATACCTCGATCGGCCTGGACGATTTCGTCCAGAAATCATTCCAGAAAGCATTCCAGAAAACAGCTATTCAATGCACTGATCGGCCTGGACGATCCAAACTTCGTCCTAGCCGATCCTGGGAGGAAAATCATTTTTCCAGCGGCTACAGCAAAGGAACAAGGTCTTACAATCTCCCCACCTTAGAAAAATGTCGTCCCGACATTTCCCTAACGTGTCCAGAACAAAACAAAACAAAACAAAGCAAAACAAACCCGATCTATCGGAAAATCGAACAAAACACATCAAAATAAACAATAAACTAAACTCGTACCAGTCTCACTAGCAGGCACGGAAGGAACATCTTCCATCATGGCTTGTACATTTTCAGTCTGAACAGTCGGAACAGGTCCTTGCCTAAGTTCAGAACTCGGGCACTCAGTCATTCTATGTCCATGTGCACCACATCGGAAGCATTGCCCTGTTCTTCGATAACACTGTCCCGAGTGTCTCTTTCCACAAAACGTACAAACATTAATTCTTGCTTTGCTACCTTCCCCACTCTTCTTGCTACGCCCAGAGCGTTTCGCTAGCTTGTCACTCACCATCTGAGCAACCATATCAGCAAATTTATTCATATTTTCAGATGTGAGAGGGAGGTTAGCAGCAGGCTCAGACTCAATCTTTTTGCCTTTCGGATCCATTTGCCTGATCAATACAAATCGTTCCAATCAAAATCGCGGAAATCAAATACGTAAAACAAAACAAATCAAATCAAATAATGCAATCATCAACTCTGGATATAATCAAATCCTTTTCACTACACTTGCTCTGATACCAATTGTAATGACCCAAGATCCGTGTAGCGAAAGGATTCATCTGATCGCTCTTTTCTTTTTTTTTTTTTTTTCAACTGCTGTTCATATCAATCCATACCAACATATATCCAGAGCCAGAGATAATTACATTACAAAAAGAAACTACAGCAGATACTATAATTCACATATAGTACAAACAGAGAAGTGACAAAAGAGTCCAAAAGAAATATCTACACTAGCCACACCGGCTACAAAAGAAAGTCTACCAAAGGCTGCAAAACAAAATGCTGAACTCGACAGAAAGATCTTCAAACTGGAGATCCTGCACCTGAAATATTAACCACATATAATGAGCTTATAAAGCCCAGCAGGTCACCAAAGCCTACAACTGAAATCAAAGCACGACACTAAAAACAATATGCAGGTTAATCAAATCAAGTCAAATCAATCAGTCGAACATGATCAATGAATCAATGCAATACGGAAATCCATCGTCAATGAAATCAAGTCTGAACAGCGGAAATCAAATCAGTAGTCAGTGCAGTACGGAAATCAATAGTCAATAATCAACACAGCGATAAAACATCGATAAATCAATACGCCTCAGCAATCAAGTCGGTAAGTGCTCCTAGTCAATATCCAATCATCGTAGCAATGTCTATCAATCAATACTGTCAGTTCAATCAATCGTATCGTCTAATCAATTCGTCGAATCTATATCATCTATCCAATCCATAAAGCACTTTTCAGTCAATTATTTCTATCAGTAAGGGAAACCATCGAACAATCGAATCAACTCAATAAATCAACCTAGCAATTGAAAACAAATCTATACAATGAAATCATCAGGTCAATAGAAATCAATTCTACGATAAATCAAATCCATACGACAATAATCCATTCAATCAATCAGTCGATCGAGAACCGGTACGACGATTCAATGTATCAATATCAGTGTCAGTCTCTATGAATCAATACGTAGAATCCATATCAATATCGGTGCCGGTATCTATGAATCAATCAAATCGCTAACATCAATCGGAAAAGCAATACGATAAATCAAATCGGAAGAACAATACGATAAATCAATGAAATCAATTAAATCCTTCAAATCAATCAATCAATCGAATCCAATCTATACTATCAAGTCGATCCAATCAATCAGAAGGACAATACGATAAATCTATACAGTAACAAGTCGAATCAATGCAGGATCAATAGTATCAATGAATCTATGTATCTATGCCGTCTATGTCCATATCAATATCAATGATCAATAGTCAAGTAGTATCAATGCTCAATGATCATTCAATGAAATCAATGAATCCGTGCAATAGTAAGTCAATTCGATAAATCCAATCAATATCAATGAATCAGTCGGAAATCGATAAATCAATGCATATCCGAAAATCCATACAATGGTCTTACTCGACAAGCACAAACGCTAGCTATTATCAATGATCAATGATGCTGTTGTAGTTCGTTCAATGATGCTGTTGTAGTTATCCGCACGTTGGTTCTATCAAGAAGAGTCGTCACTCTTTTGCCCGTCGGCCGCCCGTCGGCATATTAAACTCCTTATAACTCCCAATCGTTATATCGATGATCTATGGTCTATGATTTAAAGGAAAGCCCGTCGGCCCACCATCCTGTACAGGTATCGATCAATCTTCAACCAACGTTCAACCAGGTTCCCACTTGTCTTTCAGTAACAATCAATCAATGCAATAATCGATGCAATAAGCAATAGTAAAGAAATCGAGAACGATCATATCAATAGTCATAGGCAAATCAATTCAATCTATCAATTCCGGGAAAATCAGAAATCATACGAAAATCGGGCAGAGTAACAGTAGTCGGTCAAATTTACACAAAAATCTCCAAAAATCACAATTCACCAAATTAATACAGAACGTGTACAGTAACATTATAAGACTATTCTTCTACTGCTCAAACCAATTCGGACATCATAATAATTTGCAGTCAAAATAAAACCCCGCAAAACCAAAACGAACCGGACGAAATCTTCCAGAAAATAATCAAAACGTGCAGAATAATCATATCTACAGCATACCAAAAGTTACGCGGTGAAATCTTCGCCAGTACCAAATCAGGTACGAAAATCACTTACAAAAACACAAATCTGAGCACCATTTTACAAAACCTCGAAATCTTCGAAAACAGAAGTAGGGTTCGGAATCCTTACAGCGAGACAAACACAATATCCAACAGCAACGAACGACGAAAATCGCTCCGCGGACCTCGAAATCGAACTTCTTCCTTTGCTTTCCTTCTCTTTCTCTCTCCTCAGATATTTTGGTTTTAAAAAATGTTTTTCTCTCTCTTCAAAACGAGCTCATTTCCTTAAGTAATGCTCATATCGGCCCGGCCGATCGTCTCGATCGTCCTGGACGATCAGACCAAATTCATATCGTCCTGGGACGATTTTTTCAGGACGATCAATACTGTTCATAGGCGATAAAAACCCCTACTCACTGACTTGTGCCATCCACTAATCGTCCCGGGACGATACCTCGATCGGCCTGGACGATTTCGTCCAGAAATCATTCCAGAAAGCATTCCAGAAAACAGCTATTCAATGCACTGATCGGCCTGGACGATCCAAACTTCGTCCTAGCCGATCCTGGGAGGAAAATCATTTTTCCAGCGGCTACAGCAAAGGAACAAGGTCTTACACACATAATATTCTCATCATTTCGAACTTAGCACATGTGCATTCAATTGTACCTTCAATTAAATTAAATTTAACAATCCATGTGTGTGAATCAATGGAGCTGTCAATGTTCCAAACAGAAAACATTGATAAATCTGATGATGTATTATCCACGCATAATCCACCAAGTCCATGTAAGAACTCCTCTTCAAAAAATCCATACAACTTCCTTGAATAAAATTTTGCAGCTTGCTTCAATACTGGGCTACTTTTTATATATGGAACTATGTCAGTTTGACTGCATCTGAATTCTTCATCTTGTTCATTTCGACGCCAAATCCTCATAATCTTCTCCAAATCGAGGAAGCACTCCGTGATAGTACTTGTTGGCTTGGAATCACCATGACATACATGATTGGTTGACTCACTCCGTTGGGTTGATAAAATACTAAGATTAAAACAATCTTTGTTGAATGTAGTTGACCAATTCTCCTTGATTTTGTAGAGATCATTCAACCATTGATTGTTTTGGAGTTTTCCTTCTGATATCATTTTCGTCCATTTGCTCTCAAATTTCTCCACTGAGTCACAATGTTTGAAACAGTAAAAAAATAAGCATTTAACTCTGTTGTTGCTGTTAAAGCACCATACCTATGAAAGTGCTTTATTGTATAGATGCCATTGGCACAATCGATGTCGTGTATTAGGCAATGCAATCTCTATTGCCCTAGTCATGGCTTGGTCATGATCAGTAAAAATGGTAATGGGATGTTTGTTATCCATGATTCTTTTAAATGTTTGAAAAAGCCATGTAAAAGAAGCTATAGTCTCATCAGTTAAAAAAGCAACTCCTAAAAGAACATTTTGCCAGTGATTGTTCACTCCGACTATTGGGGCACAACATAAGTTATATTTATTTAAACGATAACTTATATCGAATATAATCACATCCCCAAAACAGTCATAATCGATTCTACCCAGACTATCAACCCAAAAGAAATTCAACAAACATCACTCTTCATCTGTTTCAACATCCCATGCAAACATGTGGTCATCAAACGCCCGTTCTTTAAACAACTTGATCAGTGAATTAGTGTCTCCACTCTCAAACTTCGCTCTTCTTTCTTTTTGGATATGGTTGTATGCATCACGCTTCGTGAATTCAAGATTAGCCACACCTCCAACTTCATCAGATAGGTACGTAAATGCATCAACAGTTCTTATACCTGCTTCTGTCATAGATTTCAAAATAGTTGCATTATCATCACTAATTGACCTTGCCGATCGGAGCAAATGTTGATCATCCGACCTAGCCAGTTCGTGATTGTGACTCTCTATAGATTTATACACTGACCAAAATCCATCTTTACTAACCGAAAATCTAACCATGGCTGGACATCCTATTCTTGTAGATGATCTTCGATATTTTAACTTAGTATCACTTTCATTCTCCTTCTTGAAACCTGCTTTAGAACACACAAAATTTTTTGATTTGATTAATCTTGTATTTGACCAGAAATATTAATAGTCATTTTTCATTTATTTATGTTCAATGGTGATGTTCTTTCCGAACACTAAATCCAATTGAATGCACATACTGGCAATATTTTTCATATGCTTCTTTCTCGCAATTGTAAACACCCTAATAAATATTTAAACATCCATATTAGCTTATCTTTATATCTAAATATCAATCCAGACATCAAAAACAAATTGATTACGAGGTTTTTGCAGTACAACTCGGTATATACCGATCGGGACTGACTACTATATGAATGATCACCACTACCATGTATTAATATTAATTAGATCTGTATTAGTGCTAACCGGAAATAAACCGACCTATTATAATTAGTACCGACCGTATACCGATATATACTACTCAATACCGACCTTATATCGAGGTAAGGCATTCTTGCTCGATATTGCTTGGTATTGCTCGGTATTGAGCGGTATTGCTCGGTACAACTGTGTATCGATATTTTACCTATCCATTAGAATCAATACCGAACGTATACCAATCTATAATATAGAATACCGAGTTAATTAAAATAATCTTCATACTAATAATTATGTAACACAGTCATATTTGAAAGTCTCCTGGTTAATCTTCATACTATTACAACCAATGTTCAAAACAGTAAAACGTAGATAAAAACATACAGTATACTTAAAATACTTATTAATATTAAATCAGAATAAGCTTCATCATAGTTTAAAGTTTGAGTTTCCTCGCAGAAAAAGAAGTCTTCGAAATCGGAACCTTCAGTCGATCCTTCCATCTCCTAAAATACTGAACGATTTCTTTACGTCAGGTATATGAAAATTATGGGAACCGTAGAGACTGTAGAACATCTTAGGTTTAATACAGAGAAGGTTTTAATAGCAGAGGTAAAAGCCGCGTACTTTTTAATTTTCCCGCCCTTCTCATATACATTACGACGGCCCAAACCCGAATAATTTTAATTATGTCATAAAGCATATGGGCTAGCGTCGGGTCAAAATGGGTAAAGTTGCTGCCAGATGTCGCGTTATTAAGGAATTTTTATTGCCTCCTCCCACCTGACGCATCTCTACGTTCGGTGTGCCTTAATAACGCGACATATGGCAGCAACTTTACCCATTTTGACCCGACGCTAGCCCATATGCTTTACGACGTATTTAAAATTATTCGGGTTTGGGCTGTCGTAATGTATATGAGAAGGGCGGGAAAATTAAAAAGTACGCGGCTTTTACCTCTGATATTAAAACCTTCTCTGTATTAAACTTAAGATATTCTACAGTCTCTACGGTTTCCATAATTTTTATATACCTGACGTAAAGAAATCGTTCAGTATTTTAGAAGATGGAAGGATCGACTGAAGGTTCCGGTTTCGAAGACTTCTTTTTTTGCGAGGAAACTCAAACTTTAAGCTATGATGAAGCTTATTCTGATTTAATATTAGTAAGTATTTTAAATATACTGTATGTTTTTATCTACGTTTTACTGTTTCGAACGTTGATTATAATAGTATGAAGATTAACCAGGAGACTTTCAAATATGGCTGTGTTACATAATTATTAGTATGAAGATTATTTTAATTAACTCGGTATTCTATATTATAGATCGGTATACGTTCGATATTGATTCTAATGGATAGGTAAAATATCGGTACACAGTTGTACCGAGCAATACCGCTCAATACCGAGCAATACCAAGCAATACCGAGCAAGAACGCCTTACCTCGGTATAAGGTCGGTATTGAGTAGTATATATCGATATACGGTCGGTAGTAATTATAATAGGTCGGTTTATTTCTGGTTAGCACTAATACAGATCTAATTAATATTAATACGTTGTAGTGGTGATCATTCATATAGTAGTCGGCCCCGAACGGTATATACCGAGTTGTACTGCAAAAATCTCGTAATCAATTTGTTTTTAATGTCTGGATTGATATTTAGATATAAAGATAAGCTAATATGGATGTTTGAATATTTATTAGGGTGTTTACAATTGCGAGAAAGAAGCATATGAAAAATATTGCCAGTATGCGCATTCAACTGGATTTAGTGTTCGGAAAGAACATCACCATTTCTAGCTAAATACAAGGTTAATCAAATCAAAGGATTTTGTGTGTTCTAAAGCAGGTTTCAAGAAGGAGAATGAAAGTGATACTAAGTTAAAATATCGAAGATCATTTACAAGAACATGATGTCCAGCCATGGTTAGATTTTCGGTGAGTAAAGATGGGCTTTGGTCAGTGTATAAATCTATAGAGAGTCACAATACGGAACTGGCTAGGCCGGATGATCAACATTTGCTCCGGTCGACAAGATCAATTAGTGATGATAATGCAGCTGTTTTGAAATCTATGACAGAATTAGATATAAGAACTGTTGATGCATTTACGTACTGTTGCAAATCTATTTTTTTTCATGTATTATGTTTTGATGATTGACAAACACGGTTTCTCTTGGACAGCTTGTTGCTTCTAACTTTTCAGGAATCGAAGATCGAACGATCAAAAAGGAGTCAAGTTCAGGAATGCGTAGGTTTAGGGTTGAGTCAGTCTGTACATTTGTTTTTTACCTTTTGAGTCCACTTGTAATAGTCAAAGAGACTGATGCTATGTAACCCTTCACACACACACTTGAGAGACTTAGAATTTCTGTTTTTACTCACATCGGCCAGGACGATTTCTTGGATCGGCCTGGACGATCAGCTTAAAACAGAAAGTCTAAATAAGGATTCTTAATTAAGGCAGCCGACATTAACAGATCGTCCTGGACGATACGTGTATCGGCCAGAACGATAAGCTCAAAACAGAAAGAAGTAGCCGCCATAGTCAAGTATGGTATACTGTATCTTTAAATTATCGGCCCGGACGATCCTCGGATCGGCTTGGACGATATTTACAGATTATGCCATAATTGTTCAGGAAATCAAGGGAGTAATTAAGGATGATTGATACGATCAGATCGTCCTGGACGATCTAGTCACAAACCCTAAGTTACTTCAGGACGATCAATATCGGCCAGCCCGTATCCAGGGCTATTGTCAGGACGATTTTCCTCTGATTTGAACTGATCGGCCAGGACGATCGTGAGATCGGCCTGGACGATCAAATCAATTTTCAATCATCCAGCTTTGCATCCAGGGCGATGCTCTGGCCAATCTTCATTGATTTGTACTGATCGGCCAGGCCGATGTCCATATCGGCTTGGACGATATTGTCGGCAACTTGCAATTAATGAGCTCTTTTGAAGCTCTTCTATTTAAGAGCTCTTGTTCAACGTTTTTAAAAAACCTTTGGCTGCTGCCTTGACCTGAGAAGACCTTGAGGAGAGAAAGAGAGAGAGGAGAGAGAGAGGATCTTGTGAGGGGGAGCTGTTGAGGGGTTTCACAAGGGTTGCTTCAAGGATCTCTCTACGTCGTCTTCGTCTAGAGTTTCTCGTCCGTGGAAGGGTCGGTAGATGTAAGGAGTTTTGATTGTGGTTCTGGTTCTCTGCCAGCTTTAGGAGGAAGCAAAAGGAGATAGGTTCTCTACCTTGCCGGGGTGGCAAAAAGGAGGTTCTTGTGAGGGCTTCTTCGCCTAGCCGTGGGGGCTAAAGGAGAGTCACTTTTTTGTAGTGCAATACTTGGAGGGTGCCTCCAAGGAGTGGACGTAGGTCGAGTCGACCGAACCACTATAAATTTCTGTGTTCCTTTTCTTGCTTCCGCACTTTTAAATTCCGCATTTTTTGTGGTGTGATTTGGTTTATGTGATTTTATTTTTTTGTTTAAAAAGAAGTTTTTAAAATACCAATTCACCCCCCTCTTGGTTAGTTTGGGACTAAGTTCATAGGGCTTAACATCTCCATCGAACTTTCAAGTGGTATTAGA
The DNA here is from genome assembly GCA_016618105.1 of Dendrobium huoshanense. Taxonomy (NCBI): domain Eukaryota; kingdom Viridiplantae; phylum Streptophyta; class Magnoliopsida; order Asparagales; family Orchidaceae; genus Dendrobium; species Dendrobium huoshanense. The sequence continues at coordinate 68,135,895 of CM028351.1, forward strand.
GCCAGGTTCGAAAATTAAAGTTTGAAAACTTTTTGAATTTGATCCATGTCTAACTTTGGGAATCGCAACACTACGGAAGGGTATTCTATTACCCGACCTCCTCTGTTCGATAATATACCTTTTGATTTTTGGAAAACTCGCATGTCAACTTTTTTACAATCTACTGATTATCGCATGTGGATGCTTATTCAAGAAGGTTATTCTCCACCTTCTCGTGAAATTAACGGTTTTAAAACTGAAGTTGCTTTTACCGAATGGACTTTTGATGAACGAGATTTAGCTCAATTAAATGCGAAATGTTTGAATTGTTTTTTCTGTGCTTTAAAATCTGAAGATTACATGCGTGTTTCAACTTGCAAAACTGGTAAAGAAATTTGGGATAAATTGTGCATTACCTATGAAGGCACTAATGAAGTTAAACAATCCCGTTTAAATATTCTCTTGCATGACTACGAACTTTTTCGTATGAAACCTCATGAATCGATTTCTGACATGTACACTAGGTTTACTCAGATTGCTACTTCATTGCATGCACTAGGAAAAGAACTTTCGAACTATGAAAAAGTTAACAAGATTTTGAGATGCTTGCCTTCGTCTTATGATGCAAAAATTACTGCAATCACTGAATCTAAAGATTTAAACACCTATTCTATTGATAACTTGCTTGGCTCACTCATTGCTTACGAGCAAGGGGTGAATCAAAGAAATCTTGATGCAGGTGAGAAGAAAAAGGAGAAAACAATTGCATTGAAGGCACATAAATCGGATTCTGAATCTTCCGGGTCTGAAAGCGATGGAGTTGCCTTCATCACAAGGCAATTCAAAAGCTTTCTAAGGATGAAACAAAAGCATCATCAAAATTGGAGAAAAGGTAAGGATCATAAACATATTAAAGGATCTTCTGATGTTGTTTATTTTGAATGCAGGAAACCTGGACATGTAAGAGCCGATTGTCCTACACTTCAAGATCATTCAAGCAAAGAAAAGGAAAAAGGTGAGGAGAAAGCTAAGTCTAGGAAGGAGAATAAGAAAATCCAAAGAGGCTTCTGGGCAGAATCTGGTACTGATTCCTCTGAGACTGAACCAGAAAAAGAGACTACAAACTTGTGTTTCATGGGAGAAAATCAAAGTGATGAGGAAGAGATATGTAAATCAACCTATGATGAATTGTTTGAAATTTGTGAAAAAATCCATACATCATACAAAAAACTTAAGAAAACTCATGCTAGCCTAAAATTAGAACATTCAAATCTACAAAAAGAGCATGAAGTTTTTCTCAAAGATCATGCAACGATTGATTCAAATCACATGGCTCTCCTTGATGAATTTGATGAATTAAACAAGAAGCATTTGGAATTAGTTGATAAAAGTAATGCATTAAAAGCTTCACACACCTCACTTAACGATGATCTTAAGAAATCTAAAGAGATTGAGAAAAATTTGAGGATTGAGAATGATGCATTAAAAAGAACTAACTTGAGAATTCAAAATGATTTGGAAACATGTAAGAAAGCTAGGATGACACCAACTTTTAATCAAATGCCAGAACCTAGGAAGAGGCATTTTTACCCAAACTATTTAAGAAAACTTTTTCCTGGAGTTCAATGTTTTTCTTGTGGCATGCTAGGACACATCTCACACACTTGCACAGTTCACCGCAGTACACATTGGGTGTGGAGACCTAAGATGCATGATTCAAAACATACCACATATGCATTGCACTCTACATTTCCTAAGAAGGAGCCCAAATCTGTTTGGGTTCCTAAAACTGACTGTTGTTGAGTTTTGCAGGTGTGCTCTCACCAAAGATCTCGTGGGAGCATAAGATAACTGAACATAAGGAGGCTTGCATCTCAATTGCTTAAATCCGTTGCTTTATCACTTGCTTGAAATCTTTAGTTTTTGTGTCTTTTATTTTTTAATTTTTTTTTGTTCACTTTGTGTTGTTTTTTGTTTGCTTATTTGTTTTTATGAGTTTTTGTTTTTCACTTTGGTCTTTATTTTTTGGCCTTCCATATGATGAAACTTCTCAAGCTTTTAAATATTGGAGTTTTTTTGAGATATGGTTTAGCTTTTCTAAATTAGTTAAAGGGAGTAAACTGTCGATGTTTTTCCCTTCTTCTGACTTTGTTTAGTGGCATGATTTTCTTCTATAAAACAAAAGTCTAAACTCAGTTTAATCAATGGCATTTTAAGATCTTTTTCTTATCTTGCTACATTAAATTATCTTATGCATAATAGTCAAAATTCTTAGATATCATTCAAACTTTTGAAATCTTATCATTGCAGTTATCACGTGATTTTGATTTTGTGTTGTGGATTGTTCTTCCCTATGTTAGAGAGAGAGCTCCTATTCTCTAATATTTGGAGGATATACTCACAACTAAGTATTTTTCTTTAAGGGTATATTAAAGAGTTATTAGCTTGCAAGAGTTAAAAAGGAAAGAGGCCAATGAAGTCAAATTGAAAAGAAAGTTATATACACAAAAGTGTATCAAAAATCAAAAGATGCTCAAAGAGCCAATAAAAGTGATGAGAGGCATAAAATTAGCCCATTAAATGCAAGCTATCATCTCTTTGGTAAAACTCTTAAAATTTAGAAAACTCATTGATTATGTGATACCTTCAAAGATTTGATTTCAATTTCCATGATTGAGAAAAATTATTTTGGTTTATTATTTATGAGATATTTTTGTTGTTAACAAGCCTTGATTGGATCTTCTAATCCTCTTTTGTTATTCCAAGTTAGGACTCTGTTGTTTTTAAGAGAATTTTGTACCCTGAAGGATGTCCGATCTAGGATAAATGGAATCAGTTTTTTTACCTTTTTCTGATTGGATTTTGTTAAACCTCTTGATCTCCTAAAACTTTAAAAGTTTAAATTCATGAAAAGAATCCTCATATGATGCCTCCATAAAAAAAAAATTAGAAAAATTAAAATCCAAAAATGTTCGGTGTTGGTTTTTCATTGTGTTATTTTTGTGTCTTTGACTGTTTTTTCTTTTATTTTATTTTTTAAGAGTCCTGATCATCACCTTTTATGTCTTGATTTCAAATTCAAGTCATATCGGCTTGGCCGATATTTCTATCGTCATGGTCGATATGACAAATTCTTTCCAAAATCCATCTACTGACCTTTTTTTTTGTGCTTACTGCAATTCATCGTCCTGGACGATACATTATCGTCCTGGACGATTTGATCGAAATCATGGTGATAGTCCTGGCCGATAGTATATTTGTCTGACCGATGCATTCTCTGTGCATCATCCTGGCCGATACACTGGACCGTCCCGGACGATCCACGTGTCAGTACGTTTTGATCTTTAAATTCGGCCCCGGACGATCCATTATTGGTCCATCGGCCGGGCCGATTCACTGTTCGTCTTGGACTATACACGTGGCAAGCATTTAAAACATTTTAACTTCGGCCGGTACGATCAATTATAATGCATCGTCCCGGACGATACACCTAATCGGCCCGGACGATCTGCTTTTTCAACGGTCGTCCGGACTGACTCCTCGGGCCGATAGCCTGTGTCTAATCGACCTGGCTGATATCTGATCGGCCCGGACGAATGGACCGCCTTTTTGACCAATCGGCCTGTACGTAATTATTGACACATATCGGCCAGGACGATTCCGCGATCGGCCAGGACGATATGGCTGTTTCTTTAAATTCAGGCCGATCCAGCCATGATTTTTTCACTCTTCATCCTTTCTCCTTTGTGTTTTTGCTTAAGTTCTCTCAAATGGCTGGTGGGAAACGCGTCCGTCAGACCTTTGGAAGTTCCTCGAGGGCAAGGGTTGACCCTCGTTTCCGGGAAGCAGAAGATGAAGCTGCATATCATCGTTATAAAGAATGTGGAATTACTGTTTCCAGAATTATCAATTCGGTGCACATCTCTTACCCGGTAATGGATCTCTTCGCTCACACTTCCCTTTGCTTCATTCTGTCTCTTGTTTTCCCTTTCAATTCTGAGTTCCTTCTAGAATTTTTTGCAAACCTTCGCATTAACCCTACCTTAACAGCCCTGTCCTCCTATGTGAATCGATGCCCTGTCGAAATCACATATCAGGACTGTGTTGATCTTTTACAGCTATCCACCACCGGAGATAAGCTGCACATAATTACCCCTGATCCTGATTTTGACTGGTCCACGGCAAATCACTTTCTTCGTCAGACCAATGTCCGTTACCATGTTGGAGAGACTAGCTCTTTAGTCAGAGATACAATCCAACTTGTCCTTCGCACCTCCGTCATTCCAAAAGCCGGCGACCGAGTCCACATTACCCCTCTATTTTCCCTCACTACCTTCTACATCATGGCTCATAGGGAAATCAACACTGCGGACCTATTTTTTCGTTACATTGATCACCTAACAACAATTCGCGATCCAGGCCACAGAAGAAAGCCAAATCTAGCCTTAGGACACATCATAGCCTATGTTCTTGAAACTAAATACCAAATTCAATATCCCAATCCACCAGATTACCCAACTCTCTTCTACTCAAACAATTCCTTCAGCACCCTTCACAGTACTTGTCTCCACCCTGATGAACCTCGGGGGGCTAGCGAGGAGGAGGCTCCCGCTCCAGCTCCCTTTCCTGACCCTATTCCTCTCCACCAACACTCACCGGTTGATCAGTTGATTGAGAGATTTGATCGTTGGGAGACCCGGTTTGACGCGTATGTTGCTGCCCAGGAGCAGCAACACTCTGAGGACATTGCTCGCTACGAGCATCACCACGCTGAGGATTTAGCTCGATTTGATAGTTTTCTTACTCACCAGCAGCAGCAGCATGACCGGACATCGCCTGGTTCAATGCTCAGTTTACCACCCTTGCTAGTTACTTTCAGCAGCCACCTCCACCTCCTCCATCTGATGATCAGGATCCCTCGTTCTTTTAGTTTGTGCTTTGAGTTATTGTTTCTTGTCTTTTTTGTAGTTAGTCTTTCGTGATGTTTTTTTTTCTGCTGTTTCTAGACTCTCTTTTTGTGATGACAAAAAGGGGGAGTAGGATAGGGTGTGGTAGGAAAAAGTTGATGTTGTAACTTTGTTTTTTTTTCTAATGAATCTTTGTTGTAACTTTGTTTTTTCTAATAAATTTTTTTTTAAATTTTGATTTTCCTACTTGTGTTTTGCCATCATCAAAAAGGGGGAGATTGTTGCAAATCTATTTTTTTTTCATGTCTTATGTTTTGATGATTGACAAACACGGTTTCTCTTGGACAGCTTGTTGCTTCTAACTTTTCAGGAATCGAAGATCGAACGATCAAAAAGGAGCCAAGTTCAGGAATGCGTAGGTTTAGGGTTGAGTCAGTCTGTACATTTGTTTTTTACCTTTTGAGTCCACTTGTAATAGTCAAAGAGACTGATGCTATGTAACCCTTCACACACACACTTGAGAGACTTAGAATTTCTGTTTTTACTCACATCGGCCAGGATGATTTCTTGGATCGGCCTGGACGATCAGCTTAAAACAGAAAGTCTAAATAAGGATTCTTAATTAAGGCAGCCGACATTAACAGATCGTCCTGGACGATACGTGTATCGGCCAGGACGATAAGCTCAAAACAGAAAGAAGTAGCCGCCATAGTCAAGTATGGTATACTGTATCTTTAAATTATCGGTCCGGACGATCCTCGGATCGGCCTGGACGATATTCACAGATTATGCCATAATTGTTCAGGAAATCAAGGGAGTAATTAAGGATGATTGATACGATCAGATCGTCCTGGACGATCTAAAGATCGGCCAGGCCGATCTAGTCACAAACCCTAAGTTACTTCAGGACGATCAATATCGGCCAGCCCGTATCCAGGGCTATTGTCAGGATGATTTTCCTCTGATTTGAACTGATCGGCCAGGACGATCGTGAGATCGGCCTGGACGATCAAGTCAATTTTCAATCGTCCAGCTTTGCATCCAGGGCGATGCTCTGGCCGATCTTCATTGATTTGTACTGATCGGCCAGGCCGATGTCCATATCGGCCTGGACGATATTGTCGGCAACTTGTAATTAATGAGCTCTTTTGAAGCTCTTCTATTTAAGAGCTCTTGTTCAACGTTTTTAAAAAACCTTTGGCTGCTGCCTTGACCTGAGAAGACCTTGAGGAGAGAAAGAGAGAGAGGAGAGAGAGAGGATCTTATGAGGGGTTTCACAAGGTTTGCTTCAAGGATCTCTCTGCGTTGTCTTCGTTTAGAGTTTCTCGTCCGTGGAAGGGTCGGTAGAGGTAAGGAGTTTTGCTTGTGGTTCTGGTTCTCTGCCAGCTTTAGGAGGAAGCAAAAAGAGATAGGTTCTCTGCCTTGCCGGGGTGGCAAAAAGGAGGTTCTTGTGAGGGCTTCTCCGCCTAGCCGTGGGGGCTAAAGGAGAGTCACTTTTTTGTAGTGCAATACTTGGAGGGTGCCTCCAAGGAGTGGACGTAGGTCGAGTCGACCAAACCACTATAAATTTCTGTGTTCCTTTTCTTGCTTCCGCACTTTTAAATTCCGCATTTTTTGTGGTGTGATTTGGTTTATGTGATTTTATTTCTTTGTTTAAAAAGAAGTTTTTAAAATACCAATTCACCCCCCCTCTTGGTTAGTTTGGGACTAAGTTCATAGGGCTTAACATCCCCATCGAACTTTCACGTACCTATCTGATGAAGTTGGAGGTGTGGCTAATCTTGGATTCACGAAGCGGGATGCATACAATCATATCAAAAAAGAAGAAGAGCGAAGTTTGAGAGTGGAGATACTAATTCACTGATCAAGTAGTTTAAAGAACGGGAGTTTGATGACCACATATTTGCATGGGATGTTGAAACAGATGAAGAGTGATGTTTGTTGAATTTCTTTTGGGTTGATGGTCTGGGTAGAATCGATTATGACTGTTTGGGGATATGATTATATCCGATACTAGTTATCGTTTAAATAAATATAACTTATGTTGTGCCCCAATAATCGGAGTGAACAATCACTGGCAAAATGTTCTTTTAGGAGTTACTTTTTTATCTGATGAGACTATAGCTTCTTTTACCTGGCTTTTTCAAACATTTATAAGAATCATGGATAACAAACATCCCATTACCATTTTTACTGATCATGACCAAGCCATGGCTAGGGCAATAGAGATTGCATTGCCTAATACACGACATCGATTGTGCCAATAGCATCTGTACAAGAAAGCACCTTCAAAGGTATGATGCTTTAACAGCAACAACAGAGTTAAATGCTTATTTTTTTACTGTTTCAAACATTGTGACTTAGTGGAGGAATTTGAAAGCAAATGGACGGAAATGATATCAGAAGGAAAACTCCAAAACAATCAATGGTTGAATGATCTCTACAAAATCAAGGAGAAGTGATCAACTGCATTCAACAAAGATTATTTTAATCTTAGTATTTTATCAACCCAATGGAGTGAGTCAACCAATCATGTATGCCATGGTTATTTCAAGCCAACAAGTACTATCACGGAGTGCTTCCTCGGTTTGGAGAAGATTATGAGGATTTGACGTCGAAATGAACAAGATTAAGAATTTAGATGCAATCAAACTGACATAGTTCCATATATAAAAAGTAGCCCAGTATTGAAGCAAGCTGCAAAATTTTATTCAAGGAAGTTATATGAATTTTTTGAAGAGGAGTTCTTAAATGAACTTGGTGGATTATGCGTGGATAATACATTATCAGATTTATCAATATTTTCTGTTTTGAACCTTGACAGCTCCACTGATTCACATAGATGGATTGTTAAATTTAGTTCAATTGAAGGTACCATTGAATGCACATGTGCTAAGTTCGGAATGATGAGAATATTATGTGCACATTGCATGAGAGTAATGAGACAGTTAGACATTATTAATATTCTCATTAAATATTTACTCCCTAGATGGTCAGTCAATGCTCGAAAAGATTTATATTCTGGAGGTAAGATCCCAAGTCTTTGTAGTAATGCCTTCCAATTTATTTCGGGTGATAGCAACTTGATTTTTAGAAATTATGTATGTCATTTTGTATATAAAATTAGCACAGAAGCACAAGGTAATAAAGAGACAGAGAAGTGTGTCATAGATGATTTGAGTACTTTGGCTGAAAAAGTTCATTCCATCAAGCTTGGTAGTAAAAACATACCAATTTCTGGAGCTGGTAATGAAACTATTAAAGATCCAAAGAAATGTCGGCCTAAGGGCGTTTCAAATGCAAGATTGAAGGATCACTGGGAGAAAAAGAAGCCGAAAAAATGTAAACAAACCGCTACGATACCTCCAACAAGCTTACACTTTACAAATACAGATTCAGGTAGTCAATCGTCTTTCATGTAATCATTAAATTTTGCATGTAATTTATAACATTAATATGACATTCTGAATGTATAAGTGATTTTGGAGATATTTTGTCTGATACCGAGCAATACCGAACGTTATTGAATTTCTACCGAGCTTATTTCGCCTGATACCGAGCAATATCGTTCGACATTGTCTTTGTACCTGGAAAATTTTGACCATATCGAGCTATACCTAGCTATACCGAGCCATATATATCCAACAATACCGAGCGATACCGATGCATACCGAGCAATACCGAGCTATACCGATCGTTATTTGGTTGGTACCGAGATACCGTTATCGAGCCATACTGAGCAATACCGAGCTATAGCTATGCATACCGAGATATATCGACCTATTCCGAGATATACCGAGCTATACCGAGATATACCGAGCCATACCGAGATATACTGAGCCATATATATCGAACTATACCGAGTCATACCGAGCTGTATCGAGCTATACCGAGAAGGCTTTTGCTCTGTACTCCCTTTTTAAGTACTGGGCACCATTTTGTTTAAGAAAACATTTCATAACATAATTAAAGTTAAACATTTCTTTCATAATCTACTGAATTTTAGTACATAGCAAGTCATAAGCAAATTCAGCCCTATACAATGACATACTAGAATGCCAGTCCAAATATCGATACCATTTAATTTGTTCATGTTGTATTAGAACTTCCATATATTTACAAAGATACATTCCACAATCGACGCTGTTATTTTGTGTTGGCACGTTTCGAAATCCTTTGATTGGCCATTTCGTTATATCAATGTCGAAGGCGCCCTCCGTGTATTTGTAGAAATGAGAAATCTGGATAACCAAAATCAAATTAACATAGAATATTGATAAGAGTTGAAATGATAACAAACAAATTAGTTGTTACTTACAACTTCTGGGAGTATCGTTTTGTGTGTCTTCTTCAGTAACGAATCAAAAAACTCCCACCTTTTTTTTAACAAGTTGCAAAGTAGTAGGGTCCAATGTTTTTGGTGTATTATTGGAACAAAGATTAAATTTATATTCCTGATAAGAGTTTTGTCTATATTAGATACGAACGTTCTTGTGTTCGAATCATTGTATTGTTTGTAGTATATCTGGTTAAGAAGATAGAAGAAATAGTGTGATTAGTTCGAACATGGTTAAACCGAATAAATATAAGAATGTTAACTATTAACCCAATGGAAGCTTGAAACAAATAGAAAAGGTTGATTACGACCAGGAAATGCTGCTTCCTTCTACGTTAATAAATGAGCAAACGCGTCTATGTGGTTATTATCAAGCTCTTCCGACATTAATAATTCATCCAATTGGCTTCTATATATTGATATATTTCCAAGCTCGAAGATAGAATCGCTCCTGTATAAAAATAAAAAATCAATTTCGTATAAAATCGAGTACTCAATTTGGTATAAAATCAAGTTCTCAAATTGATATAAAATCGAGTACTCACTTAAACTTGAATTGTTTAAGGCCATTATCAATTATGAGGCGTTTATCTTCGCTAATTAAAGCTCTGCCTGGGTAATCTAACATTTCAGCTGCAGGAGCTATTGGAATTTTTTTATTTTCATCAACTTCATACACAACCATAGCTTTAACATCAGGAACATTCTCTTGTTCAAGTGCTGCTGGAATTACACTTGGACTTGTTGGTGTAGGTTCCGTTGGAGGTTGTGATGCAGGAGTTGGTGTATGAACTGGAGTATTTTAAGGTGCTTTATCTGGACGATCACTAGCACTTGCATTACTTAAATCCTCTTCGGATGGAATTTTTTTTTATTTTCTTCTTCCTAACACCAGTAGTGAAGGGTGTGGATACAAGTTTTCTTTTTCGGTCATTTCTCCTATAAACTCTTTGTGCAATCCCTGTCAGTAATGAAGGATCAACCTCATACTCACTTAAGGTCGTGTCTTCAGATACAGTTGGAGATTAAAGAAGATGAAGAACACATTTCTTTCTTGTAATTTTTAAAATAAGAAGGAAATTGTTCTTCAAAGAACTGCATCAAGAACCGGTCTTTCTTTTTAATTTGTTCTTTCAAATTAGAATTTTCCTTCTCCAAATCAAACACGGAATCCTTCAACATGTCTAGACTCAGGATGTGCAGATGAATCAGGATGACTTTGACTTGAAAACCATACTGGACTGACTGGAGTTGGTGTAGTTGAGTCATGTTTGGGTGGACTCGACAACCGCACTAGAGAAGCAGGAGTGGTTTGAGTTGACTCGGCTGTTGTTGTGAAAGGTACCCTACTAGGGCTTGCCTCCCGTATTGGACTGGCTGGTGGAGAAAGACGAAGCAATAAATCATTCTCATCATCAGTGATTCCTTGCAATTCTTTAAGTATCTGCAAAAAATATAACATTACATCCAATTTAACCATAAAAACATATAATTTTAGAAGACAATTGAATTAAAATATGTAGTGAACATACCTCATCTTTTTGAAGGTCAGCAAATATATTAATTACTTCTTTCTCAGTGTAAATAAAGTTACCATCCCAGCGAGTAAAACGAGGTCGGGATAGATCATCATGTACATCATGAATTGTTGTATGTTCAATGAACCAAATCTGTAGAAATGAAGGTAATTTATTTTTGTTTTAGATTTTGTACACTAATCAAACATTTATTGAACAATCGGATAATACTCACAATTAAAATCATTACAAAACTATTTACATAACCCAAACCAAATCCCTTAGCTTGTTTGGTAGCAACAACATTGAATTCTTCAACTAGAAATCCTCTAATTGATTCAGACCAATTGTACTGATTAAACATATCTGGAGTGTTGAGAAGTTCAAAGATGGCTACTGGTATTCGAAAGTTAGCCATCGGATAAAATATGTTCGATAGCAGGTAAAGGAGGAAGCATCTCACAAGATCATCAAATATAGTGCTATTATCCATCCTCTCAATATCGTGTCGAATGTAATTTGATGTTTTGCCAGTGGATTTCGCACTGCCAACGTAAAAAATAATACCCCTATTTGACATGCCTATCAGCAATGCAACTTCATCAGTTGAAAATTTTAGACTTTGTCATTTAATTATGAAACTTTCAGTTTTCATATCCCACTTCGATAATAGCATATGTATAAGTGGAACATTTTGAGGCATAAGAGGAAGCCTAAGGAACTGGTTGATATGCAACTGACGTAATCTATCAACCAAAGGATCTCCAAACCTCTTAACAAGTACATTACAAACTTCTCTGAAAGTCAAAAACCTGCATCGGAAATGAATCTTTGGAGTATATCCCTGCGTAAAATCAATCGTTAATAATGCTAATAACTAATAAAAATCAATGAATATTACAACTGACGCAACACCGAGAATTACCGAGCATAACTATTAGTAATTCTGCTCGGTACAGATAAATACTGAGAAGTACCGAGCAGCACCGAGCAGTACTGAGTATAACTATTAGTAATTCTGCTCGGTACAGATCAATATCGAACAGTACCAAGCAGTACCAAGCATAACTATTAGTAATTCTGCTCGGTACAGATAAATACCGAGCAGTACCGAGCAGTACCAAGCATAACAATTAGTAATTCTGCTCGGTACAGATCAATACCGAGTTGTACCGAGCAGTATCGAGCATACCTTGTAGTAATTCTGCTCGGTACAGATCAATACCGAGCAGTACCGAGCAGCACCGAGAATTACCGAGCATAACTATTAGTAATTTTGCTCGGTACAGATAAATACCGAGCAGTACCGAGCAGTATCGAGCATAGTATTACAATAGAAGAATAGTGCTACGATAAATGACTCATCAAATAAATAAGTTATGCTCGGTACAGATCGGTAACGAGCAATACCGAGCATAGTAGTTATGCTCGGAACAGATCGATACCGAGCTGTACCGAGCAATACCGAGTGTTATACAGCTCGGTTCCGAGCACTACCGAGCTGTATACGTACCATTAATGCATTATTACTTCATTACTACCATTATATGCCAATACCGAGCAGTACCGCTCGGTATACTACTCGGTTCCGAGCACTACCGAGCTGTAAACCCTACCATATATATTGAAGAAGAAGAAACTGACCTGAGGCATCCTAAAAGCAAATATGCAGATCTTGAAACTTCACAGAAATGGAAGAAGAAGAAGCGCCGGTTAGAGAAGATGAAGTATATCCAAACGAATGATGACTGAAGCGAAAGACGGTAAGGTTTGTTTGAAAACAAAGCCGTTTTTTTCGGGTCCGCGCGATAAAATTCGGGTCCGTTGGTCGGGCCATTAGTTTTAAATTTTGCACGTGCCAAATACCCAATCATCGCCGGGTCGGGTTTCGGGTAAAGTTGCTGCCATATGTCACGTTATCAAGGCATACCGAACGTAGAGATGCGTCAGGTGGGAGGAGGCAATAAAAATTTGTTATTAAGGCACACCGAACGTACAGATGCGTTAGGTGGGAGGAGGCAATAAAAATTCGTCTTGCTGACCCCACATAGATGGGTGGGTCATATGATTGAAAAAATCTGGTGAATTTGACATTTCAAAATAGAAGCTTTCGTTTTAAAGTCTTGAGATTTAAGTTCTATTGAGGTCTATTTTTTTGTAAGTGGAGAAATGTCAAATTTTCAAATAATTGAATGGTACACAAAACTCAAAAGTGAAATCTTATGCAAATTATTAATATTTAGGGGCCATCTTTAGCAACATATATGTAACACCCAACGGTAACCCTAAATAGTACCATTGAGTGTAACAAGCATCACATAAACATTTAATCCAACTTTTTTTTTAGAAGTTCATATAAAACATCCAACCATAAGTTCATTTATACATCAACGGAAGCATCTTCTAAATTAAAATCTTAATATACACATTTACAGAGCCACTAAGGAAGTCCAAACAAACTCAAAGTAGTACAACATGTAAATTGCTTACTAACCTCAAAAGTAGAATTCAAATATAGAATAAACATTAATATAAAATATAAATACTTGCAGATTAGTCTTCTTCCACCTTTCCCTTTCCCTTTCCTATAACAACAGCCAGTAATAAACTACTGGTGAGCTATGAGACTCCATAAGTGATGCAACTTGAAATAATATTTAAATTATATGATTATAAAAATTTAGAACATTGAAAACATAAATAAATGTTAAACTGCTTGAGCAAACTTCAGAAATTATCATTTGACATTACCCATCAATTCCTCTTACATCCATACTGAATATCAATTTTACTTATTAAAAGATTTGGCTACTCATTCATAAACATATTCAATGGAGCCTAGGTAAACCTGGCATTATCGCCATTGAATTACATAGAGGTCCCTTTTGCCTCTTTGGGGTCTCTTTTGCCCCACCTGCTTTACAGGTTTCATTTATTTGGGGTCCTTTTTGCCCCACTTACCAAACAGTTTAATATATGGGGACCCTTTTGCCCCACCTGCATTGGTAAGTTATACATAAATCTTTAGCCAAACTTTACTTTTAAATTGATATTCAGTGCACCATCCATATTCATTATTCATACTATACTTGCTGCATGCTTTCTTATTCATTCATTGCATAACATATATATGCACATAATAAGTAAAGAAAATAATCTTTTTCCAAAACATTATCAACAAGGAAAATATTTAAATGAACATAATACACCTTGATTTAAACTCACATAATTAATTTATGTAAGTGATCAATCATACTTGAAAACTTGTAAATATATTCTTTTCTAGTCCTTTCACAAAAGATTGATCAAACCTACATAATATCAAATCATCTACTTTTATGACTATTTTTCAATGTGTCATTTTAAGCATTGTACATATGTTATGGTAAGATATATATTTCTTAAAATATTTGCATCACTTACTTCCTTGCCCAGTCGTCTCTTCCAATTCTCTACTTCGCACATTTCTACGATTGTATGTCACCTCGAAACTTTCTCTTTGCATAAGACCAACAAAACCTTTTCTATCACCGGAAATAATAGATATGCTTGTTTTAGAAATCTTTATTGTCTTTTTAAAAAGTTACAACATAATTAAGAATATACCAGAAATCCTTACCTTCCTTTCCTTCAATTCTCTGTTATGGTTATTTCTCTATTTTCCTTTCATTCCACTGCCAAAATCACTATCTCAAGGCAATAAGAAAAATTCATTACAGTAAACCAACTTTTTAATTCTGTTGAAATCCAAATGCTTACCTTGCCTTGCATCGCATTCACAAAATAAGCCAATTTCCTTCAAACTTAACGCTATACACTACCCTATGCTTACAGGAAGGATTTCGCCTCTTGCTACAAGGGAATATGTGAATTCCCTGTACAGGATTTGCGGCTCTCACTACAGAGCCGGGAGAGCACCTTACTTGCTAAGGATAACTTTCAAATCCTTTCTAGTTTATGAATTCGAATAACTTACAATATATTTGTGACATTTTACAAGTATATAATCTTCATTGATGGCTTCACAAAGAGAGTATGTTTTTTTTTTTTTTTTTTTTTTTTGGAAATAGATTGAATATTTTTGTGTAGTTTTAGAAGGTGGAATGTAGATAATGAGCAAAAAATGTAGTATCTATGAACAAGTAATGAAGTAGAGTATGAAAACTGGCAATAAATAGAATTTTGTGCAGTGGGATCCATATGGAGAGGTTTTTTTGTTATTATATCGATATTATATCATTTAGGCAATACTTTTTTTAATAGAATATTTATTTCGTCATACTGTTCAATCTTTGTTCAAGCCTAATCAAATCATTGAATCATGAACCTCTCATTCTTTCAGTTTTATATCATTGATAATTACCCTCACTCAACTTGTTAAATAAAAGATTTATACAACTAATTTAAACTTGTTTGCTTAGAATAGTAAATCCCTAGCAATTTAAAATTGAGAGCCGTTTGAGAATTTAAGATGACACCCATAAAGATAAATTGTGTTATTTGATTCTTGAGAGTTATAATCTTTTCTTACTTCGTTGTTTAAAATTAAAGAAACAAAAAATACTATGCTATTATTATGCGGTAAAAAAATGATAAGAAAGTTATTTTAAAAAGTAGTAAGAAATATGTTCCAAACAAAAGCTTCATTTAGGACGGCTTTTTATTGCTTCTTAAAACATAGTTTAGTTAAAAAAATGTAATTTTGTACTAAAATTCTATTTTAAGAAGCAATAAAAAAGCTGTCCTAAACGAAGCCGAAGTCTTAGGCTTCGTTTGAGATAGCTCTTTTATTATTTTCTAAAGCTATTTTTTAGTACAAAAATTTCTCATTTAAAAAACTTTTTACTAAAAAACTGCTTTAAAAAATAATAAATAAAGCTTTCCTAAATAAAACCTTAGTCGAAAAGGCGCACCAAAAGGTTGAAAGATCATGACCTTCATCGTGAGCTCCCATTTCGACTTCCAATCTGATTGGAGTGATAGTCAAACTGGGCAAAGCAGGTCCCTTTAGCGACCCTTTCAAAACTCTACCAAGCAGCAATGAAGACATTGAGACAAGAATAAGCAAACCTTGTACAAGCCAATGATATGAGGAAGAAGAAAGACAATTATAAAAGAGAAGATAAATTATAGAAATTGACATGCAATGGCAGAGAAGAATAAATTTACTCCTTTCCTAACTCCATTTTGGCTCCTATCAACTTTTTCTTAAATTTGCTTATCTTTAGTATTTAATTAGTTAATAATTAATTATTATATTAATATATAATTACTATAATTAAAATTAGTTCAATTAAATTCAATTAAAATTTAATTAGAAATAGTATTGTTGCGTCCTGGAGTATTCGCGGCAGTAGAGAAATATGAAGTTTAACGTCTTAGCATTGTATTAAGACCCAGCACATGCACATATAAAAAAGAGGGTGCATCATTCATATGAGACACTAGAGTTTTTATGTGGAAACTTTTGAAAAGGGGAAAAACCACGGAGTCTGACCCAATTTGAATGAATTCTCTAGTATTTACAGTCGATTACAAATGAGGCACTTCTTAAGGAGAAGGTCTTGGCTTGATGTCACAAATGCACGTCATACAAAGTGCATTACATGGTGGGAGTTACAATAATCAACATAAGTAATGTTTGTTTAGTTGGAAGGGCCATAGTCGGCACGAGACATGGGTCCGAAAGATCGTAGTTGGCAGAAGTCCGGGATTAGAAAGACCTTTGTTTGGTGATGGAGGTTAGAAGGACCATAATCGGCAGGAGATAGAGGTCTGATAGACCGTAGTAGAAGGGCGGTACTCCGGGAGAACTCTCAACGTCAAGTGGTGGCCCGACAGAAGTTCGAGTCTCAGATTGTGGTCCGGTAGAATTTCGGGCCTCAATTGGAGGTCCGGTAGAAGTCCGGGACTCAGGTGATGATCCGGCAGAACTCCGGGCATCAGGTGGTGTCCTGGTAGAGCTCGGGGGCTCAAGTGGTGGTTCGGCGGAAGTTTGGGCCTCATGGAAGCCTGGTGGAGCACAAAGCCTCAAGTGGTGGTCCGCTAGAAGTCCAGGCGTCAGGTGGTGGTCCAGCAGAAGTTTGAGTCTCAAGTTGTGGTCCGGCGAAGCAACGACGTCAGACGGTGGTCCGGCAGAAGTCTGGGCCTCAGGTAGTGATCCGACGAAGGTGAGGGTCTCAAGCGGTGGTCCGGCGAGGTGAGGGCCTCAACTGGTGGTCCGCCAATGGTGAGGGCCTCAGGCGATGGTCCGGCAGAGGTGAGAGCCTCAAGTGGTGGTTCAGCTGAGCAACGACGTCAGGCGGTGGTCCGGCGGAAGTTTGGGTCTCAGGTGATGGTCCGGCGAAGGTAAGGGCCTTAGGCGGTGGTCCGGTGAGGGTGAGGGCATCAAGTGGTTGTCTAGCTAAGCAACGACGTCAAGTGATGTTCCGGCGGAAGCCCGGGCTTCAGGTGGTGGTCCGACGAAGGTGAGGGCCTCAGGCGGTGGTCCGGCGAGGGTGAGGGCCTCAGGTGGTGGTCCGACGGAGCAACGACATCAGACGGTGATCCGGCAAAAGTCCAGGCCTTAGGTGGTGGTCCGGCGAAGGTGGGGGCCTCAGGCGGTGGTCCGACGAGGGTGAGGGCCTCAGGTGGTGGTCCGTTGGAGCAACGACGTTAGGCGGTGGTCTGACGATGGTCAGACGGTGGTTGAGGAGGAGCTTCTTCCTTCTCTTCTTGCTTGGGGTCCTCTCTTTTCAAGAGAAATGAAGGATATATTTATAAATTTTTGGAGTGGCATTGCCTATAAATAGGTGAGAGATCAAGGGGTAAATGGGGAGTGGTTGGATGGACAGTCGATATTGAATCCCTTGATCGTGTACTGTTCATCAAACATTTGAAGGTCTTAATGATGTCGGAATTCTGCGATCTTGGGCTCGTTGGATTCGTCTCGTCGAGCTGTTCGATTCGAATTTAAGCACGTACTGTTTGGAAACCCTTTGGTAATCCAAATTGTTGTTCGAACCTTCAAATAGCGCTTTGGGTCCTTGATATGGACTCATTTGGGCTCGGTCAGTTCGACTGTAAGTTTGCTAAAATCGGAGTTCGGATGATCCCAATTTTAATTTCGAAAGTTTTCAACTTGATTTTGCATCAAGATTCGTGCCTGATCAAGATAACTTTTAATGATGTATCAAGTATAAAGAAAGACAAAGAGATAGATAATGGCAGAGAAGAATAAACAAAGTCCATAAATAAGTTAAAGTTAATAAATATAATTCAATACGAGTTAATTAATTTTTTTTATAATTATGCAATATGTATTAATTTTATATTAATTATATTATAAAAAATTATCATTAAAATCTTAGTTTAACTAATGGACATTAATTTGTTAAATAAATATCTAAATAATTCATTAATATTTAATTAGATTTAGATTTTATTTGAGATAATTTTTTTGCTGTTTTATTTTTTAAAGTGTAATTTTAATTTTGTTTGATAATTATTTTTTATTACTCTAAAAAAATTTTATGCTGAAAATGTATTTGCTACAGTAACTTTAAAAAGTTATTTTTTATGTAAAAATTCATAAAACGATAAGAAAATTGTTCCAAATGAAACTTATTAAATCCTATTTGCATCCAAACAGTTCATATAAATTGAAACTCGTTATAAAAATTTTATGATATGTATGTAATGTTGATGATTTATAAAAAAAACTGAGAGAGAGAGAGAGGAGAAAGAAAAGAAAAAGAGATTGAGAGAGAAGTAGCAGCCTTCCCCTCAACCTCTCAGAGTCTTCAAATCGATTGGTCTTCAAGATGCCATGCCATGAAGCAGTTTTCCTTCCCGTCGGGATTTGCAAACCCTACCCTTTACTTGCCCTCAAATCTGTTCGCGCCGGAGCCTCTCGTCGTATCGCATCACACCCGCCGGCGACGGTGGTGGTTTTCAGCTCAGAGTCGCGCCTCCCTCTCTTCCTCTCTCTCGCTACGTGGAGTGGCCGCTGATTATATTAAATCCCTTCTCAGATGTCAACTATTAACGATATAATCCTCTTCTTCATCCTCCTGTTGTCAAACTTCTCTTATTCTTTCGTTGTGTTTTAAGCGCGCTTCGGTGAATCGAGGATGGCGGAGCCGAGGCCGGATATCCACGAGCTCTTCTGCTATTACAACTCCCTTTACTTCAGTGAAGCTCTCGGCACTTGCATACTCTCGTGGGCTCCGTGCTTGACTAGGTTAGCACTTGCTAAACTTTTATTCTCTCTCTCTCTCTTTCTCTCTCTCTCTCTCTCTCTCTCTCTCTCTCTCTCTCTCTCTCTCTCTCTCTCTCTCTCTTATCGGTTTCTTGGGTGTTGATTGGGCAAAAATCAGGGTTTTTTAGGAGCCTTTGTTTAAAAGAAGTGTGAAATTTGACCAAACATGAGATTTTTGGCTTATCGTTTTCTATATGCTCCTGCTTTGACATAGATATAATGTAAATGGCGGTGAAATTTATGTTTATTGAACAATTACACTTCTGGAAGTTATTAGGTGCTGAAGGTTCATGTAATTGTTATTTTGCTTGGTTGGGGGTTCCATGGTTTTATGAAAGCCTCTAATTTCTTTTTTCTCTCGAGTTATTGCTTTTAGTTTTTGGTGTTGCAGCGCTTCGGTTGGATGCGTATACCATTTAAACAACAGAATATAAGATGTTGTAAGCCAAGTAGTCGAGTTTTTGAGAATTTTGTAAGGGATTTTTTGTTGATGAGTAAAATTTGAGTAGGAAGGTTCCTCTTTTATGGAAGAATAAGATTAATCATGACCCGAACACTACTAAGAACAGAACTTATCCATTATAGCATCTACCACCTTCTAAGCACCCTAACTAGGGTATGTTTGCTTTAGTTATGGCATATCTTTTTTGAAGTTTGGATATCGCATTTGTATAAATGTGCAACCTTTAGGCAAATGCTATGTGCCATGGAATAAACACTCGAGGGAAGCTTGGCAATGCTTAATGCTTCCAGAGTGGAGGCATAGAAGCTTATACATGTTGTATTTTAATGTTCTTGATGCCACAAACAAGATTTACGAATTTAATTTGGGATTAAGAGAAATTTAGCTTATTATTTCCTTTTAAAGAATTTCACTAAAACTTATGTTTGTAAGTGTGGAGCTGCAATTATACATGGCACTATGATAAGGATATTCCTACATAGCTAGTTAAAGATCGAAAGAAACTTTCCCCAATGGAGTCACTAGAATTTTGTAGGCTTCGAAAATGAGGATTTTATGATATGATATAAATGTTTTTCATTAGTGCATGACTAAAGAGGTTTATCACTTGCAATCATGAGAACTTTCAATTAAAGCTAGTTGACATGCTCTATAAATTTTTATTTTTAGTAGGAATAGTTTGATTTGGAAGAAGATATACTACTATTTACTCAGATTAGATTGTAAGGGAATTAGCGGTGAGCCAATTAAAATCCATAGTTTTGTTATTCTAGGTTGTCATGGATCTTGGTGTTCTAAGTCGGTATAGACATTTGGCCTAACTTGACCAAATGATCTTTATCAACGATTATGGGTTACATCATTCGAGGGGATCTCACCAACATAGGCAAAAACTTGTCAGAGGGGTCAATTTTCAGCCAATCTTAGCTAAAAATGAGCTTTGTGTCATATCAAATGTGCTTTATGCTCATGAGTTATAGATTTATCCTTTGAGAAACATCCGAGCTTTGACTATAATTATAGTATAATGATGTTGTCACATTCAGCGTATCACCTGGTCAGAGTATATTTGCCACATCTTTATTGGCATGAGGGTTTTAAGCATGATCACATGAATACATTTGATGTAACATGTACTCTTTACGAGCTTTGGTCAAACTAGAAATTTTCACCCTTGGTAAATTGACATGAAGGATGGATGGTTGATTTCTCTGAATGTGAAACAATTAGTTATTGCTTGAGATTTTTTTTTTTTGTAAATAGATTTTTATTTAATTTTCTAGTAGGGGAAGTTAGATTTGAGTGGAGTTCCCTCCGATTATGATTTTACTTTAATTATGCCTATCATAGGGAAGAAACTTGTGGATATTTTTCTTAAAATTTAATGGCATTTTTATTATGAAATTCCCTTTGATTATGATATTTTGATTATCACATATATTTTCAGGGATATGTTGAGGTATTTTACTTAATTCTATGTGGGGAGCATAGACTTGTTGAAAAACCTATCGACTATGATTTGCCATAATTATTGCTCATTTAGAGAGTAGGCACTATTATTTTAAATTTTATGTGCATATTTTGGCTTTTTGAACTGTTGACATTCACTCGCTTTTGAAGAATCAGAATTACAAAATTTTATAATTATAGCATTTGAATTCAATTAAGGGCCGTTTGTTTTCATGTATTAGGAGTGTAGTGTAAAAAAAATGCAGGTGTTTTATGTTTATTGATGTTTGATTTGAACTAAAAAAATGTAAAGTAATTTTTGAGGAAATCACAACACCTTTGACAACCTGCTTTAGTTGTATTTTGAATTTGCCAAAATTTACTGAGCTTAGAATATGTGATTCTTGTCCTCGGCTCATTGCTTGTCATGCTACCTTGATTGATAATGTTATTTTACTTACCATTTTGATCTCACTTGTCGATGTAACCATGCCTGACATTGCTGACCCTGCATAGATGGGTGGGGCATATGATTGAAAAAATCTGGTGAATTTTACATTTCAAAATATAAGCTTTCATTTTAAAGTCTTCAGATTTAAGCTCTAGTGAGGTCTATTTTTTTGTAACTGGAGAAATGTCAAATTTTCAAAGAATTGAATGGTACACAAAACTCAAGAGTCAAATCTTATGCAAACTAATATTTAGGGTTTTGAATAACAATGTTACGAGGAATACTATGTTTTGAGGAACACTATTAAGTTGGAAAACCTTTTGTGTTATGCTTTAGTGTTAATGTTCCTTTCTAGATGCTAGATCTTCATTATTGTCTTTATTTTTGTAATTGTTTTAGGCTTCTTGCGTGTTTCATTAGTATTTGTTGCCTTGTTGTTTGTTCAGTTTTAATTTGTTGGGTATTTTTCAGTTATGCTTCATTACGTATTAGGATTCCATGTTGCGTGCTGCATGCTTGATCTTCATTTATGTGTTTTTCTTCTTGCCTATCCTGCTATATTTGTAGGATAATGAGTATTTCGACCATTTTTTATATCCATAGTGGGTTTTCTAGCCGAGTCCCAAGAATATCATATTCTAGCAGAAAATTGGCAATTTCATTATGGATTTTTCTTATTTGTTATAAGTATATAATAAATCTTTATTAAATATTGGAAAGTATGCCTGGGATAAAATGTTATTATTGGCCTTTCTAGGTTAAATTTAACCAATGGATTAGACCTCTTGAAATGGGTTCAGACTAATTGAAGATAGTTGGATGTGTGAGGAAATAAGTCAGGTTGAAATATATGTAATAAATTTTTGAGAACTAATTCAAGAAAACATTTTTTAGCCTAGTTAATGCACTTGAGTCTAAACTAGAACTTGCAGTTAATAAACATGGTTTGGAACAGAGAAATGCATCCAAAAAATTACATAGAATAATGTTGAAAATGTGCATTATGTTTCTGATAAAATGCTACCATATAAACTAGCACTTCTGAATATTCCCTAATTCATATATTGATTTAGGTTTTGATTACTAGAAAGTAGAATGATAATAGGGATTTTTTTTTGGGGGAAAAATGTTATTATTGGCTTTTCTAGGTTAAATTTAGCCAATGGATTAGACCTCTTGAAATGGGTTTAGACTAATTGAAGATGGTTGAATGTGCTGAGGAAATAAGTCAGGTTGAAATATATGCAATAAATGTCTGAGAACTAATTCAAGGAAACATTTCTGAGGCTAGTTAATGCACTTGAGTCTAAACTAGAACGTGCAGTTAATAAACATGGGTTAGAACAGAGAAATGCATCCAAAAAATTACTTAGAATAATGTTGAAAATGTGCATTTTGTTTCTGACAAAATGCTACCATATAAACTAGCACTTTTGAATATTACCTAATTGATGCAGGCAAAAATTTGGGAAGGGCCCGCCCTAAATTTTTGCGAGCAAAATTTGTACTTTCCTAGGTAATAGAAAATACACAAATTTCTCAAAAAGGACACAAAATACGACAATTGAACCAAAAAACAACTTCACTTTAATAATATAAAAGACGCTAACAAACGACGCTTACAAACTTTGACAACATAAACACAAAATAAAGACACCTAAAGTTGCAATTCCATCGTTTGAGAAGAATGATACATATGGGGTGGCACTTGCGGCGAGAAGAACAAGCTCGCAAGCTTTCCTAGAGGAGAAGAGAAGCACGGAACAAGCTCGCAAGCTTTTCCAAAGAAGGAAGAAAAACCTCTCAGGTTTTCATCTCCAAAAATACCATTATATCCAACCTTTTTATCACATAAACATCTCATATATATAGGATAAAGATGGCAGCCAAACAACCCCTAAAATTACTGATTAATCCCATTAAAAGAGGGAACTAGAAGGTCAAAAGACACCACAAACAGCAGCTGAAAAGACATCCCAAAAATCAGCCAAATACATCCCACAAAACTGCACATAAAACAGGGAGAAATAGCTACGGGAAACCCAGCCAGAAGTCCATGGGAAGCCCAGTCAGTAAGGGACCAGAAGAGCCAGCACAGGAAACCGGGCAGCACTTCACGGGAAAATAGCCAGGGGGTGAAACTGAGAGGGATTGACCACGGGAATAACAACAGCCAGCATAAACTTTTCAATAAGTAGAACCCAATTTTTAAGCTCAACATCAAGCAGCCAAAGACCAATCCGAGGAAATACTTGAGTTCGCAAGCAATCCTAACCCAAATCGATATGCAAACAGCAGTGAAATGGCTGTTTGTAGCAGGAAAAACAACAAAAACCTGCTGTTTACAGGAGGAAATCAGCACAAACCAGGGAAAACCGTGAGAAGAATCGATGCAAGACTTGTATTCCACTAGAAGATGCAACAAAATAGAAAAGATACAATTGATCCTCAATTCGAGAGGAGGATCGTTCTCTCCCAAATCTCTAGACGTCGCTAGAGCCCAAAGAAAACCTAAATCTAAGAGATATCAAATTTCTGTCAAATTCAAGATACCCAAACCCTATGAAGACCAATTATTTAATGCATACAAAATAAAAGAAATTCCCTAAACAGTCCATACATTCAAATTTCTCTCTTAAACCCCCCAAAAAGAGCTGACCTTTCTCCACATTCCCTGTACCCATCATCAACCCATAACAATCGGTGTCCACCAATTTTACTCTCAGTTGGTTGTCGACCTGAGTGGAAATGAAATTGTGGGTAGCCCCACTATTAGTTAGCACCACCACCTCACGGTCAGCTCTCTCCTTTCACTTTCATAATGTGACTCGGAGTGAATCCCACTACAGAGTTCAGAGAGACTTCTGTCACATCCAGGTGCAACTTCCCCTCCTCTTCAGATCTGCTCGCACCTCCCTCCTCATCTTCCTTGTCTTCACAGACAAGGAGAACTTGAAGAGTTCGATCCTTGCACCTATGCCCTGGCATGTACTTCTCATCACATCTGAAGCACAACCCCTTTGTCCTCTTATCCTGCATCTCCTTCTCTGTCAGCCTATTGAAATTTTCCCCACTTCCTCATATTGGCTTCTCCCTGGTGGTCTCATTAATGTTGCTTGATGCAGACCGCTTGGGTGCTAGAAGAGTGGTCGTCGTCCCATAAGATCCCCTTGAATAGTTTCCTCGAGCCCCTTTTTCTGATTTCTTCTGATCTTCCACCAACTGCGCAAGCTCCATAGCCTTCCCTAGGTTCCTCGGCTCCAGCACCCTGACCGCTGTTTATATCTCAGGTTTAAGCCCCTTCATGAAGTTCTCTTCCAGGGTAGACTCCGAAATGTGATCTAATCTGCTAGCCAAGTACTCAAACCTGTCCCGGTAATCTGCCACAGTCCCCTCCGTAGTCATGGCAAAGAATTGCTAAAAGAAGTTTCCTTCCCCATCGGCTCGGAAATGCTCCAATAAGCAATCTTTGAACTCTCTCCAGCTCCGGATGGGCTCCCTCTTGTCACGCCACTGATACCATGCTAAGGTTTTTCCTTCCAAACACAATCCCGCCGCCGTCAGCCTCTTTTCCTCTGTCAGCCCGTTGACAGCGAAGTAACGCTCCACCTTGTAGATCCAGCCATGGCTGTCTTCGCCCTCAAAGACGGGCATCTTCAGCTTCCTCACCCGTGGGTCTCCCCCGTGTCCCCTGAATCCTCCATAACCTCCCATCCCTCGAAGATGAGGTGCTCCCCAACTGTCACGATCTTCCCTCAGGCTATTATACCTGAACCCTTCTTCATATTCCCCTCTTCTCCCTTCAAAATCATCACCTCGACGCTGAATTCCTTCAAATTCAGCACCTCGACGATGAAGTTCCTCCCTTCTTCCTTCAAAATCAGCCCCTCGACGCTGAACTCTTTCGAATTCGGCACCTTGGCGATGAAATTCCTCCCCTCTCCCTTCAACATCCGCACCTCGACGCTGGATTCTCTCAAATTCAGCACCTGGGCGATGAAATTCTTCTCTTCTTCCGACAAAATCAGCCTCCCGTTTGTCGTATCCCCTACTTATCTCTTCTCTAGAAAGCGGTTCTAGAGGGGGCATGTCATTCTTCTCCTCCAGGATCTCCACCTCCGAATTCCTCCTCCCCCGTAATGGGTTCGGATTTCCATCATGCAATGGCCGTCGGTGGTCTCTCGTACTTCCGATGTCGCCGGATTGGTCTTCATTTCAAGTGATTTCTTCATCATTTCTTCCATCACGGTGAACTTCCCCTCCAACCTTTCATTGTTAGAGGTGATTTGATTTTGAAAATCGAAACATCTTCCCTCCATATCGGATTTCAATTGTCTAATTTCACCTTCCAAGACTTCTACCTTCTTCCCGGCCATCGTTCTTCCCAAGAATCACAAAGATCTTTTTCCGGAAACGAAACTCCCGCTGAAATTTCAGGATTTCAGCCGACAACGGTCCCAAAAACGATGCTCTGATACCAATTTGATAAGAAATACTTGAGTTCGCAAGTAACCCTAAGGTAATACTTGAGTTCGCAAGCAATCCTAACCCAAATCGATATGCAAACAGCAGTGAAATGGCTGTTTGTAGCAGGAAAAACAGCAAAAACCTGCTGTCTACAGCAGGAAATCAGCACAAACCTGGGAAAACCGTGAGAAGAATCGATGCAAGACTTGTATTCCACTAGAAGATGCAACAAAATAGAAAAGATACAATTGATCATCAATTCGAGAGGAGGATCGATCTCTCCCAAATCTCTAGACGCCGCTAGAGCCCAAAGAAAACCTAAATCTAAGAGATCTCAAATTTCTGCCAAATTCAAGATACCCAAACCCTAGGAAAAACAACTATTTAATGCATACAAAACAAAAGGAATTCCCTAAACAATCCCTACATTCAAATTTCTCCCTATACTTCCTAAAACGCTCGGTTTGAGCGGTCGGCCCGCCCGATCTCCGCAGGAGGCGGAGATCTCGCCTGTTCGCGAATTG
Organism: Dendrobium huoshanense; assembly: GCA_016618105.1. Lineage (NCBI taxonomy): Eukaryota > Viridiplantae > Streptophyta > Magnoliopsida > Asparagales > Orchidaceae > Dendrobium > Dendrobium huoshanense. The sequence goes on from CM028351.1 coordinate 68,162,227, forward strand.
CCTGTCCCGTGCGGACCGGTTGGACCGGTCTAACAAATACCTTCCATAACTAGACAACTGATTTAGGAAAGAATGTATTACTCATTATTCTGTACTTATTTGAGCATCTTGTATAGATCTATAAATAGGGTGCATGTTTCATAATAAAATGCAAGCTTATTCCCTCTCCAATTCTCAAAATTTAACAATGTATATGTGATGCCTGATAATGACGCCTGTGAGTTGGCGTACTGCATCTCAAGTTGCATCATGCCAAGGAATGCATTGGATTTGACCACCAATAGAGCCATCAACATCTTATTGCTCTGCCAACCGTTGGTTAAGTAAAGTTGTTTGACATGTAATTTTTTGAAAGTGTGGTAGAGTTATTTAGAAATTTATTCATTATCTTTGAATTGCTTGTGTCATCAGTGCTTGTATAGGGAGAGTTGGTTTTGAGTTGTGTGATTTTGAATGCTTGTTGAATGTTAACAATCATGAGGTGTGTTCATAATTGGACCCACTTACTGCCTAAGTCAGCTTAAAAGTTCCACACTCTTCGTCCAATCATGAATATTGACTCTCTTAACTTCAAGCTTTTTTTAGAATATAATATAAATATTATAGCCCAAAGGGCATTCTGGTCATTTTTGTAATAATTGTAAAAAATTTGTTGATGTTGGGCTGCAAATTAAACCAATGTTTGAGTATGGTTGAGAGAACTAATGCAAAAATTTCATAAAATTTTATCCGTTTATGAATACTTTCTGAACTTTTGCATTTTGGGGGTATTTTGATAGTTATTTCAATTTTCTGTATAATATGCAAAAACAAAAACCCACCATTTTTTTAATATTATGCAGAGCTTATCTCTAAAATTTAAGATTTTCTATATTTTTTTGCGAAATTTTAAACTCTAGTTGATTTTTCTGTAATTTTATAAAAAAAGAATATATTTACAACTGTGAAGGGATTATGTCTTTTTCTTTGGAAATTAGGAGTGTTTATTTTTTTTACTATCCATGATCATATGGATTGTGATAGCAGTTTTAACATTTTAGAGTTATATTTTGAAGCATATCTCTCCTTTTTAGTCTAAAGTATCATAAAAAAGGTTTGTGCTCAATCATGGACTTCAATTTTGGTTAAGCATGAAAGTTCATTTTAATTATTATTATTATTCTTGTTGTTTTTAGTTTGTAGCTTAATGCATTAAGGTTTATTGTGGACTTAAGCGGTCTTCAAGTTTATTGTAGTAATTTAGACAACATTTCGAGTAATTCGAATGAAAATTTTGGTTGATTTGGTAGCATTTCGCCTTGTTAAGTTTCCCCTAGCATTTTGCCTTGTTAAGTTTCCCCTTTTTCTTTTGAAAATTTGGCAATTCTTTCAGATCACCTTGGGCTAAACAACAATGGGAAGATTGTTGACCTATACTTGTGTCTCAAAGGTTGCGTATTGGTGTTGTGGAGCTCCTTAATGTCTTTCAGGAACCTTGTTGCATCAGCCTTGGCTTTATCAGGTTGCTAAACATATGGTTAGCTTGTGACAATCATTTAGATGATGAAGCTTTAAGCTTTTCCACAGTGGCCCAATGACAATGTATTATTAGTTTTTAGTCTTGACTCTGCTGGGTTGTTGGAAATCTGTAGAGCACATAATTAGAGATTGAGATAGACTATTAATATAATGGCCTCGCCACCTCTTCTCAAAGGTCACATATGCCAAATTCTAAACCTCAGCTCTATCTAGTTCCAACAAACCTAATGTCAAAACTAAAGTAAAATAAAGTAAAAAATGTATGATGATTACATTGGAGGCTCCTACTTATGTGCGTTAAAAGTTGCATATGGCTAGACCACAATTCTATATTGTCGTTGGACATCAGGGAACTTGTTGCTTTGAGTTTGAGAAAGTATGAGGGGAAGAGAAAAGAAAATTGTATTGAATTGATAGTACCTCCTTGCACCTAAATTGCTTAGGTCTGAAAGTTCGATGGGGATGTTAAGCCTTATGAACTTAGTCCCAAGCTAACCAACAGGGGGGGTGAATTGGTATTTTAAAAACTTCTTTGAATAGAGAAAGAAAATTGCATAAAACCAAATCACACCACAAGCATAAATGCGGAATTAAAAAGTGCGGAAGCAAGAAAAGGAACACAGAAATTTATAGTGGTTCGGTCGACTCGACCTACGTCCACTTCTTGGAGGCACCCTCCAAGTATTGCACTACAAAACGTGACTCTCCTTTAGCCCCCACGGCTAGGCGGAGAAACCCTCACAAGAACCTCCTTTTTGCCAACCCGGCAAGGCAGAGAACCTATCTCCTTTTGCTTCCTCCTGAAGCTGGCAGAGAACCAAAACCAAAAGCAAAACTCCTTACCTCTACTGACCCTTCCACGGACGAGAAACTCTAGACGAAGACGACGCAGAGACATCCTTGAAGCAACCCTTGTGAATCCCCTCACAAGCTCCCCCTCACAAGATCTTCTCTCTCTCTTCTCTCTCTTTTTCTCCTCAAGGTCTTCCCAGGTCAAGGCAGCAGCCAAAGGTTTTTAAAAACGTTGAACAAGAGCTCTTAAATAGAAGAGCTTCAAAAAAGTTCATTAATTGCAAGTTGCCGACAATATCGTCCAGGCCGATTTGGACATCGGCCTGGCCGATCAGTACAAATCAATGAAGATCGGCCAGAGCATCGCCCTGGATGGAAAACAGGACGATTGAAAATTGGCTTGATCGTCCAGGCCGATCTCATGATCGTCCGGGCCGATCAGTTCAAAATAGAGACAAATCGTCCTAACAATAGCCCTGGATACGGGCTGGCCGATATCGATCGTCCTGAAGTAATTTAAGGTTTTTGACTAGATCGTCCTGGCCGATCCTGTGATCGTCCAGGACGATATGATCGTACCAATCATCCTTAATTACTTCCTTGATTTCCTGAACAATTATGGCATAATTTGTGAATATCGTCCAGGCCGATAATAGTATCGTCCTGGCCGATAATTTAAAAATACAGTATACCACACTTGACTATGGCGGCTACTTCTTTCTGTTTTGAGCTTATCGTCCTGGTCGATACACGTATCGTCCAGGACGATCTGTTAATGTTGGCTGCCTTAATTAAGAATCCTTAATTAGACTTTCTGTTTTAAGCTGATCGTCCAGGCCGATCCAGAAATCGTCCTGGCCGATATAAGTAAAAACAAAAATTCTAAGTCTCTCAAGTGTGTGTGTGAAGGGTTACATAGCATCAGTCTCTTTGACTATTACAAGTGGACTCAAAAGGTAAAAAACAAATGTACAGACTGACTCAACCCTAAACCTACGCATTCCTGAACTTGGCTCCTTTTTGATCGTCCGATCTTCGATTCCTGAAAAGTTAGAAGCAACAAGCAGTCCAAGAGAGACAGTGTTTGTCAATCATCAAAACATAAGACATGAAAAATAGATTTGCAACAATCTCCCCCTTTTTGATGATGGCAAAACACAAGTAGGAAAATCAAAAATTAAACAAAAATAGATTCATTAGAAAATCAAACTACCACACCCTATCCTACTCCCCCTTTTGTCATCACAAAAAGAGAGTACAGAAACAACAGAAAAACATCACGAAAGACTAACTACAAAAAGACAAGAAATAATAACTCAAAGCACAAACTAAAAGAACGAGGGATCCTGATCATCAGATGGTGGTGGTGGAGGTGGCTGCTGAAAGTAACTGGCAAGTGTGGTAAACTGAGCATTGAACCAGGCGATGTCCTGGTCATGCTGCTGCTGCTGGTGAGTAAGAAAACTATCAAATCGAGCTAAATCCTCAGCGCGGTGATGCTCGTAACGGGCAATGTCCTCAGAGTGTTGCTGCTCCTGGGCAGCAACATAGGCGTCAAACCGGGTCTCCCAACGATCAAATCTCTCAATCAACTGATCAACCGGTGAATGTTGGTGGAGAGGAGCAGGGTCAGGAAAGGGAGCTGGAGCGGGAGCATCCTCCTCTCTAGCCCTCCGAGATTCTTCAGGGTGGAGACGAGTACTGTGAATGGTGCTGAATGAATTGTTTGAGTAGAAGAGAGTTGGGAAGTCTGGTGGATTGGGATATTGAATTTGGTATTTAGTTTCAAGAACATAGGCTATGATGTGTCCTAAGGCTAGATTTGGCTTCCTTTTGTGGCCTGGATCGCGAATTGTTGTTAGGTGATCAATGTAACGAAAAAATAGGTCCGCAGTGTTGATTTCTCTATGAGCCATGATGTAGAAGGTAGTGAGGGAAAGTAGAGGGGTAATGTGGACTCGGTCGCCGGCTTTTGGAATGACGGAGGTGCGAAGGACATGTTGGATTGTCCTAGCATCTCTGACTAAAGAGCTAGTCTCTCCAACATGGTAAGGTACATTGGTCTGACGAAGAAAGTGATTTGCCGTGGACCAGTCAAAATCAGGGTCAGAGGCGATTATGTGCAGCTTATCTCCGGTGGTGGATAGCTGTAAAAGATCAATACAGTCCTGATATGTGATTTCGACAGGGCGTCGATTCACATAGGAGGTCAGGGCTGTGAAGGTAGGGTTGATGCGAAGGTTTGCAAAAAATTCTAGAAGGAACTCTGAATTGAAAGGAAAAACTAGAGACAGAATGAAGCAAATGGAGGTGTGAGCGAAAAGATCCATTACCGGGTATGAGATGTGGACAGGATTGATGATTCTGGAGACAGTGATTCCACACTCTTTGTAACGATGATAGGCGGCTTCATCTTCTGCTTCCCGGAAACGAGGGTCAATCCTTGCCCTCGAGGAACTTCCAGAAGTCTGTCGGGCACGTTTCCCACCAGCCATTGAGAGCACTAAGCAAAGAACACAAGAGGATAAAGGGTTGGAAGTGAAAAACCATGGCTGGAACGGCCTCAATTTAAAGAAACGGCCATATCGTCCTGGCCGATCGCAGAATCGTCCAGGCCGATATGGTTCAATAATTATGTACAGGCCGATTGGTCAAAAAGGCGGTCCAATCGTCCGGGCCGATCAGATATCGGCCAGGCCAATTAGACACAGGCGATCAGCCCGAGGAGTCAATCCGGACGACCGTTGAAAAAGCAGATCGGCCGGGCCGATTAGGTGTATCGTCCAGGACGATGCATAATAATTGATCGTACCGGCCGAAGTTAAAACGTTTTAAATGCTTGCCACGTGTATCGTCCAGGACGAACAGTGGATCGGCCCGGCCGATGGTCCAATAATGGATCGTCCGGGGCCGAATTTAAAGATCAAAACGTGCTGACACGTGGATCGTCCAGGACGATCCAGTGTATCGGCCAGGACGATGCACATAAAATGCATCGGCCAGACAAATATACTATCGGCCAGGCCTATCAATAAGAGATTGATCAAATCGTCCGGGACGATAAAGTATCGTCCAGGATGATGAATTGCAGAAAGCACAGAAAAAGGTCAGCAGATGGATTTTGAACATAATTTGTCATATCGGCCAGGACGATAGAAATATCGGCCAGGCCGATGGGACTTGAATTTGAAATCAAGAAAAGAATGATGATGATCAAGACCCTAAAAAAAAAAACAAAGAAAGAAAACAAAAAAAAAAACAGTCAAAGATACAGAAAAAAACAACATAATGAAAACCAAGTACCGATTTTTTTTTTTTTTTTGGATTTTAATTTTTCTATTTTTTTTTTTTTTTATGGTGACATCATATGAGAATTCTTTTCACAAATTAAACTTTTAAAGTTTCAAGAGATCAAGAGGTTTAACAAATTTCAATCAGAAGAAGGTAGAAAAGCTGATTCCGTTAACCATAGATCGGACATCCTTCAGGGTACAAAATTCTCTTGAAAAACAGAGGCCTAACTCGGAATAAGAAGGATAAGTAGATCCAATCAAGATTTGTTAACAATTAAAATATCTCATAAATAATAGACCAAAATAATTTTTCTCAATCATTGAAATTGAAATCAAATCTTTGAACGTATCACATAATCAATGAGCTTTCTAAATTTTAAGAGTTTTACCAAAGAGATGATAGCTTGCAATTTAGTGGGCTCATTTTTTGCCTCTTGTCACTTTTATTGGCTCTTTGAGCATCTTTTGATTTTTGATACACTTTTGTGTATATAGCTTTCTTTTCAATTTGGCTTCATTGGCCTCTTTCCTTTTTAACTCTTGCAAGCTAAAAACTCTTTAATATACCCTTAAAGAAAAATACTTAGTTGTGAGTATATCCTCCAAATATTAGAGAATAGGAGCTCTCTCTCTAACATAAGGAAGAACAATCCACAACACAAAATCAAAATCACGTGATAACAGCAATGATAAGATTTCAAAAGCTTGAATGATATCTAAGAATTTTGACTATTATGCATAAGATAATTTAATGTAGCAAGATAAGAAAGAGATCTTAGATGAAAAGCCATTGGTTAAACTGAGTTTAGACTTTTGTTTTATAGAAGAAAATCATGCCACTAAACAAAGTCAGAAGAAGGGAAAACATCAACAGTTTACTCCCTTTAACCAATTTAGAAAAGCTAAACCCCTATCTCCAAAAACTCTAATATTTAAAAGCTTGAGAAGTTTCATCATATGGAAGGCCAAAAAAATAAAGACCAAAGTGAAAAACAAAAACTCATAGTAATAAAAGAATAAAGCAAACTAAAAACAACACAAAGTGAGCACAAAAACTAGCACAAACAAATAAAATAAAAGACACACAAAAGCTAAAGATTTCAAGCAAGTGATAAAGCAACGAATTTTAGCAATTGAGCTGCGAGCCTCCTTAGGTCCAGTTATCTTTATGCTCCCACGAGGCCTTTGGTGAGAGCACACCTGCAAAACTCAACAACAGTCAGTTTTAAGAACCCAAACAGGTTTGGGCTCCTTCTTAGGAAATGTAGAGTGCAATGCAAATGTGGTATGCTTTGAATCATGCATCTTAGGTCTCCACACCCAATGTGTACTACGGTGAACTGTGCAAGTGTGTGAGATATGTCCTAGCATGCCACAAGAAAAACATTGAATTCCAGGAAAATGTTTTCTTAAATGGTTTGGGTAAAAATGCCTCTTCCTAGGTTCTAGCTTTTGATTAGTAGTTGGTGTCATCCTAGCTTTCTTACATGTTTCCAAATCATTTTGAATTCTCAAGTTAGTTCTTTTTAATGCATCATTCTCAATCCTCAATTTTTTCTCAATCTCTTTAGATTTCTTAAGATCATCTTTAAGTGAGGTGTGTGAAGCTTTTAATGCATTACCTTCATCAACTAATTCCAAATGCTTCTTGTTTAATTCATCAAATTCATCAAGGAGAGCCATGTGATTTGAATCAATCGTTGCATGATCTTTGAGAAAAACTTCATGCTCTTTTTGTAGATTTGAATGTTCTAATTTTAGGCTAGCATGAGTTTTCTTAAGTTTTTTGTATGATGTATGGATTTTTTTACAAATTTCAAACAATTCATCATAGGTTGGTTTACATACCTCTTCCTCATCACTTTGATTTTCTCCAATGAAACACAAGTTTGTAGTCTCTTCCTCTGGTTCAGTCTCAGAGGAATCAGTACCAGATTCTGCCCAGAAACCTCTTTGGATTTTCTTCTTCTCCTTCCTTGACTTAGCTTTCTCCTCACCTTTTTCCTTTTCTTTGTTTGAATGATCTTGAAGTGTAGGACAATCGGCTCTTACATGTCCAGGTTTCCTGCATTCAAAACAAACAACATCAGAAGATCCTTTAATATGTTTATGATCCTTACCTTTTCTCCAACTTTGATGATGCTTTTGTTTCTTCCTTAGAAAGCTTTTGAATTGCCTTGTGATGAAGGCAACTCCATCGCTTTCAGACCCGGAAGATTCAGAATCCGATTTGTGTGCCTTCAATGCAATTGTTTTCTCCTTTTTCTTCTCACCTGCATCAAGATTTCTTTGATTCACCCCTTGCTCGTAAGCAATGAGTGAGCCAAGCAAGTTATCAATAGAATAAATGTTCAAATCTTTAAAATCAGTGATGGCAGTAATTTTTGCATCATAGGACGAAGGCAAGCATCTCAAAATCTTGTTAACTTTTTCATAGTTCGAAAGTTCTTTTCCTAGTGCATGCAATGAAGTAGCAATCTGAGTAAACCTAGTGTACATGTCAGAAATCGATTCATGAGGTTTCATACGAAAAAGTTCGTAGTCATGCAAGAGAATGTTTAAACGGGATTGTTTAACTTCATTAGTGCCTTCATAAGTGATGCACAATTTATCCCAAATTTCTTTACCAGTTTTGCAAGTTGAAACACGCATGTAATCCTCAGATTTCAAAGCACAGAAAAAACAATTCAAACATTTCGCATTTAATTGAGCTAAATTTCGTTCGTCAAAGGTCCATTCGGTAAAAGCAACTTCAGTTTTAAAACCATTAATTTCACGAGAAGGTGGAGAATAACCTTCTTGAATAAGCATCCACATGCGATAATCAGTAGATTGTAAAAAAGTTGACATGCGAGTTTTCCAAAAATCAAAAGGTAGGTTATCGAACAGAGGAGGTCGGGTAATAGAATACCCTTCCGTAGTGTTGCGATTTCCAAAGTTAGACATGGATCAAATTCAAAAAGTTTTCAAACTTTATTTTTCGAATCAGGCTCTGATACCACTTGAAAGTTCGATGGAGATGTTAAGCCCTATGAACTTAGTCCCAAGCTAACCAAGAGGGGGGGTGAATTGGTATTTTAAAAACTTCTTTGAATAGAGAAAGAAAATTGCATAAACCAAATCACACCACAAGCATAAATGCGGAATTAAAAAGTGCGGAAGCAAGAAAAGGAACACAGAAATTTATAGTGGTTCGGTCGACTCGACCTACGTCCACTCCTTGGAGGCACCCTCCAAGTATTGCACTACAAAACGTGACTCTCCTTTAGCCCCCACGGCTAGGCGGAGAAACCCTCACAAGAACATCCTTTTTGCCACCCCGGCAAGGCAGAGAACCTATCTCCTTTTGCTTCCTCCTGAAGCTGGCAGAGAACCAAAACCAAAAGCAAAACTCCTTACCTCTACTGACCCTTCCACGGACGAGAAACTCTAGACGAAGACGACGTAGAGAGATCCTTGAAGCAACCCTTGTGAATCCCCTCACAAGCTCCCCCTCACAAGATCCTCTCTCTCTCTCTCTTCTCTCTCTTTCTCTCCTCAAGGTCTTCCCAGGTCAAGGCTGCCAAAGGTTTTTAAAAACGTTGAACAAGAGCTCTTAAATAGAAGAGCTTCAAAAGAGTTCATTAATTGCAAGTTGCCGACAATATCGTCCAGGCCGATTTGGACATCGGCCTGGCCGATCAGTACAAATCAATGAAGATCGGCCAGAGCATCGCCCTGGATGGAAAACAGGACGATTGAAAATTGGCTTGATCGTTCAGGCCGATCTCACGATCGTCCGGGCCGATCAGTTCAAAATAGAGACAAATCGTCCTGACAATAGCCCTGGATACGGGCTGGCCGATATCGATCGTCCTGAAGTAACTTAAGATTTTTGACTAGATCGTCCTGGCCGATCCTGCGATTGTCCAGGACGATATGATCGTATCAATCATCCTTAATTACTTCCTTGATTTCCTGAACAGTTATGGCATAATTTGTGAATATCGTCCAGGCCGATAATAGTATCGTCCTGGCCGATAATTTAAAAATACAGTATACCATACTTGACTATGGCGGCTACTTCTTTCTGTTTTGAGCTTATCGTTCTGGCCGATACACGTATCGTCCAGGACGATCTGTTAATGTCGGCTGCCTTAATTAAGAATCCTTAATTAGACTTTCTGTTTTAAGCTGATCGTCCAGGCCGATCCAGAAATCGTCCTGGCCGATATAAGTAAAAACAGAAATTCTAAGTCTCTCAAGTGTGTGTGTGAAGGGTTACATAGCATCAGTCTCTTTGACTATTCCAAGTGGACTCAAAAGGTAAAAAACAAATGTACAGACTGACTCAACCCTAAACCTACGCATTTCTGAACTTGGCTCCTTTTTGATAGTCCGATCTTCGATTCCTGAAAAGTTAGAAGCAACAAGCAGTCCAAGAGAGACAGTGTTTGTCAATCATCAAAACATAAGACATGAAAAATAGATTTGTAACAAGGTCAACATGCTCCAACAAAGTTTTCTTTCTCCTTAAATTAGACATCATAACAATGTTTTGTCTAGGTTTCATAGTGGTCTCTATTTATTACCTTTGTTAGCTCACAAAATGCTTTTAGGATTCCATATAAGTGGATGGGAGATCCAAAGTATTCCTAAGAGATATGAGATTAATACCTCCACTCTTTTCAGTTTAGAATGATCATAAATTCTAGAGAATTTTGATCTTAGAGAGTCGGGTCATAAGTTTCCATATAAAAAATCGTGAGCAATTAGTCCAATATTTTTATAAGTTGATGGGTCTCGTCGGGGTTACGAACTTTTTGGATAATTCAAGGCACATCAAGACTTCTTCGAGTCCCACATAGGGTCTCATCGCCCTTGCTTTTTTAGCGTGGCTAGGAGTGTCATTTGGGGCAAGGTTTAAAATTGCGTAATTAAGCCTCGAGGCGGTTTTCGTCCGTGAGGCGAGGCGTAAGCCTCGAGGCGGTCTGAGGCGTAAGCTTCACGGATACAGAATTGCGTAAATGAAAAATTAAGGGTTTTAGCAGGAAAATAATAGCAATATTGTATCTTACAATAAAAACATCTAAATGATATATGAAAATAGTGGAAAGTAAGAAAGTAGATGCAATAAAATCATGTCCCAAAGTAAAAAATCATAAAATATTAGTTCAACAAAATTCCCAAAGTGCAAAAAACATATAAAATGCAATCATATCCCATCACTAAATAGGTCTTCAAGTGAATCTTCTTCTCTATCCGCTCCTTGATTAGTCATATACTGATCCATAGGACCCCGTGCACCTCTATTATGTATAGTGGAGGAAGAGCCCTTTCCACTCTCGCTCCCAAAATAAGCACCATGTTCGACCCTTTCATCAAATTGCTCCTGTTGTAAGTGTTTTGCAGTGGTAGTTTTTTTCATGTAAGCACTTATTTTTTTCTTCACATTGTCCGGCACTTTTGCACATGGTGCTACGTTCTTGTGAGAGCATGATAAGTGCTCCTTCATGCGGGTTACTCCGCCCTTCACCACTTTGTCACAAAAATTGCATTTTAAATAGACATACGTTTTCTCGCCCCCTCCTACGTCAACTTGCACGCTATATTTCCAAGAAAGGTCACGCCACAATGACGTATTCGCCTTTTCTTTACCTCTAACCATGTCTTCTAAAGCAAAAAACCTAAAACACAAAAAAAAAAAAAAAAAACCTAAACCCTAGATTTTCTTAAACTTGGAAAATATAACCCTAAACTTAAAAAAAATACCTAAAATCCAATGTGGAGTACTCTTAGAGGGCGGCCGGAAGTTTCAACTTTGCCGGAGAGAGGCGGCGCCGGCGGGAAGGAAGCCGACGGCGTGCAGGACCTCTGTTTCGCGAACTGGAGCGTGCGGGAGGGGGAAAATTCAGGTTTGCTGATACCGTTCGGGTATAAGGAGAGAAAAAGATTCAATTTAAGTGAGTGGGTCCTATCCCATTGAGGCGTACGCCTCACTAGGAATTGTGCAATTGCGCCTCTGAGGCGCGCCTCAGTCCCACTGAGGCGTACGCCTCTTACAGAGGTGGAATTGCGTAGGTTTCAAGGCGCTTTTGGTAGGAATTGCGCAGAGGCGCGCCTCTAATTGCGCAATTTTAAACAGAGATTTGGGGTAGTTGTGAGTCATGGTTGTGCCATTTTGATATTTTGGAGGTGCTTGCAATATGCTTATTGTCCCATTGACTCATGACTGCATTCAAGAAAATTAACGTGGGTCTCTCTCTGGGTTTGCAAATTGAGGTGAGGGAGGTAGATTCAAAGTGGACCAAGGATCAATATTGGACTTGTTGGAGTTAATTAGGATCAACTAGGGTTGGCTTTAGTTTGGACATATTATACTGATTTTTGGCATATCTAGTGATTTGTCGTTGGAACCACACTCAAGAGTGTCAGTGTGAACTTCATTTTGGGTCTACAAGCTGTGTTTCAAGGCAAACTCAAACAGGCCTTCAAAAATTGAGGTCGGACTAGAATATAAGGTAATTGTATGGTATATATCATACATTCCATTCCATTTATAGGACTCAACAATTCGGTGCACTATGAAAAGTCTTAGTGTAAACTTCTTATTGGTGTTCAATATTCTATCATCACTCATAATTGCTATTCTTAGCATTGTTGTAAAAGATTTTTATCATGATCTAAATACCACTTTGAGAGTTTTTTAGAGGAATTATTATTCACTACGGCTTATGATGAAGGTCCCCTTCTCCCCTCTTAATTCTAGTTCTAGGCTTTTTTGCTTCATCATAATACCCCAACCCCAGGGAAAAATCCTATTATTGTTACACTAATCAAAACTTGAAACAATATCTTAATTAGGGTTATTCAGAGATACTAGTTTTATCTAGTAACATGTTGTTAAAACAATGCATATTTTCATCATCATCATTGCACATAATTTTCTTTTATGCATTCCTCTATACCCCTTCAGCAATCAGTCTAAGAACTATAGGTTCTATTTTAGGCTTAGGAATGTTTCCATACATTGGTTTATTAGTACTAAGTGCATATTTCAATTTACGTCATTTCCAGTACCTGTGATCGTTTTCAAGAGGTCTAATTCTATTAGCTACACTTAACCCAAGGAGCTTATATTTATGGTTCATCCAAGGCACCATCCTCCAATGTTTAATGAAGACCCTTCTAAAGTTATAACTAACAAATAATTAAGTTACACAGTGAAATAGTCAATTTCGCTCATTGTAATATGATGTTATAGGCAGCTAGGTAAAATATCTCCACCACCATGGTAAACTTTGGCCAAAGTAATTATCTTCTTACAAATATTGACAACATAAACAGCTAGATAAACTTAAAAGTGGAGATTGAGTTCACTAGGAGCCCTAATTCAGTAATATAACATGAAGGAATCCTAACATAGTAATGAAGTAGAATTGAACAAACAATAAGACCAAATCAATAGTAATGAAGGATGCATGAACCTACTAGTATTATGCAAATGAAGACAATAATGTTGATCCAACACGCAATAAGTCACACTAAAATCAGCTAAACCGAGAAATTTTCAAATTTACAAGTATCCCTTTAGATGATTTTGTTTGAAAACCTTATGAAAATGCCTCATACGTGTGATTTGTCTCCTCTTACTCAAGTCCCCTGAAACCCTAGATGATGAGAAAAAGATGCAGAGTCAACGGTGAAGAATGGGAGGGAAACATAGTTAAATGAAGCCTTAAAGGGTGAAAAAAGGAAGATACCTCAGTAATGGATAATAGTGGAAAACCAATTGTTTTAGAATCCTAGGGGAGAAGGAATCAACACAATATAGCCTTCAAGAGAAAAATAATGGAAATACACTTGAAGCAAAGTGGCATATTTAGATAGGAAAAGAATGTCTTTTTCACTTCCTCCATCTCTTGAAAGATTTGTCTTCATATTTTTAAACCCCATAGAGAGTTATGTGCTCATTATGATAAATTATTAATGTAAAGTGAATTACTCTTAAAAACTATTATTTCTATGGATAAGGAGTTGATAATTTAGGCTGTAAATTCATGAATGGTCAAATTCAAGAAGTTATGGATTCTTATGTTCACTAAAATTGTTATATATATGAAGGCATTGCATGTAATGCCACAACTCAGGCCTCCAAAAGTGAACTGGTTGAGCTTAAGGAGATTTTTAAAGATGTGTAAGAAAAAAGCCAGATGATTTATAAAAGTATTAAGCAATGTTTAAAATTGCGTATTCGGATATTGAGGCGTTTTTCATTCGTGAGGCGAGGCGTAAGCCTCAAGGCGTTTTGAGGCGTAAGCCTCAAAATCAAAAGATTGCGTAAACATAAAATGATAAATTTTTTATATACTAATGAGTGAATAATATAAAACATAAAAAGCATAAGATATGAAGTTAAATCAAAATATCTCAATAATAAGACAACATGAAATATAGTTCAACACAAAATTCTATCTTTCCCAAATCCCAGTATTCTTTTCATTAACATATAATTCTAATTTCCAAAAATAAATAGCAATGACATATCACATAAGAACTCATAAGTCATCAGCACTATCATCACTAAGGGGTTCTTCATTTGAATCATCATTATGGTGAACTGCTTTCTCCCCTTCCTCCTCTCCTAAAGAGTCCAATGTCAGGCATTTATTTCAAGATTTATGTAAGTTTTAATATATATAGCGTGAGGCGTAAGCCTCAAGCCAGCGAGGCGAGGCGGGCCTCAACCAAGTTGAGGCACAAGCCTTTTAAAAAAAACTCGAGGCGTAAGCATCGAGGCTTTTTTTACTGGAATTGCGCAAAGGCGGGCCTCAAGGCGAGCCTCATATTGCGCAATTTTAAACCATGGTGTTAAGTTAGAATTGAATGCACCTATGGTCCAGTTGAGTAGATATCAAAGAGTGTTTAAACCTATTCATAGATATTTTTTTAATATTATATATTTCTAGTTACTGTTGGTGAACTTGTTTGCTTTGAAGAAACAATAAATGTTGAAAATTTGGTCGAGTACGCTAATGAGAGTTGATAATGAAAGCAGAGGTAGAATTTTTAAATTAATAATATTTGTATATAAGTAAAACAATGAAAGGATAAAAAGTCATTGAAGAATGAATGTATTTTCGAGATCAAGGAAGAGCACAATGGAAATAAATGGCAAAAATCAAGGCTATTGATAAAAGGATTTTAGGAAAAAGGAAGGTGTTAATTTTAGTGAAATTTTCTCTTATTTGTATATAAGTAAAACAATGAAAGGATAAGAAGTCATTGAAGAATGAATGTATTTTCGAGATCAAGGAAGAGTACAATGGAAATAAATGGCAAAAATCAAGGCTATTGATAAAAGGATTTTAGGAAAAAGGAAGGTGTTAATTTTAGTGAAATTTACTCTTATTCTTAGGCTACTATTGAGTATAGTACCTACATAAATTTGATATTTTAAGCAATTAGATGTTGTGATAACATTTCTTCAGGATAATTTAGAGGATATCTACACAGTGTAGTATGTAGGCTTAACAGGGAAAGAAAACCTTATATGTAAATTGAATAAAGGCTTATACGGATTAAAGAAGGATCCTTATCAGCGGTACAAATTTGAATAATTTGTGTCAAATTTTCATTATTAGATGCAATGCACATTGTTGTTTCTATATCATCAGAGTTGGTAAGAGTTATATCAAGAAATTTAAGGAACAATTTTTAAAAGAATTTGACTTGAACTTTTGAGATGCAAAGAAAATTCTCATGGTGAGAATTACATGTGATAAAGTGAATAGTACATTGAAGCTATCTCAGGTTATTTATATCGAGAAAGAGTTTATGCAGAGTTATTATGTTAAAAGTGAAATCAGTAAGTATTTATTTGGCTAGCTGCTTTTAACTCTCAAAATAACAGTTTCCTAAACTAATGAGAGATATAACATATGCCCAAAGTTTCTTGTCATTGCGGGGATTTTCTGATGTTGATTTGGGTGCTGATTCGAATACCTAAAGAAATATGATGACATGATTTATCCATACTCTGAATGTGTTGCAATCAGTTTGATATAATAGTTATAGAAGAAAGTGGATGTCTTAAACAAAGCAGCAAAACCTGTTGTAATCATCGACGATGATAAGGAAATGATTTGGCTAAGCTTGCAATAGCTAGAGTAATATATGTGCATCAAAAGAAAGCATGTAGTATTTCTTTTCTAGGACAAACAAATTCAACTTGAAGTATCATTTTATTTTAGGTTTGCTAAAAGATGTCTAATTTTTTAATAAACTTAAAGGAGTTGAGAACCCATATATATATAACATAATGTCATCAGGTAGAAATTGTAGGTAGTTGATGTCTCTGCAAAAGGATGGAAAAAGGATGTTGAAATTGTTGCAAGCAATAGATATCTGGCATATAAGCCAAATAAACTGTAGTTCTGTATTCTATACAGCTCAATGCTACTTTACTTCCATGTTAGTTTACTGTTTTCTTGTTTGTAGTGGCACATGTAATTCCTGGGGGAAAACTAGTTTAAGAATTTGGGGTAAAAGAATGTGATCCCTGAAAATGAACTACTGAAAAATGCCTTGCATGAGTTCCTGATGTTTCTTATTATTTATTTGTTCATTAATATATTTAATTAGAGTTTCTTTCCAAGGTGTGCTCCAAATCTGTTTCTAAAGTTCTCCAGCATTTTTGAGTAACTTCTTGTTAACGCACTTGCATGGTATGCTATGCATCTGATGGCTTATAACAGCTGAAATCATTCCTACGCATTTAAATTTAATCAGAGATACAACTCAACTATATAGTAACTGCTGGTGATAGAAAGTGGACAATTCATATCTCCTTGTCTTTTCGTGCTGCTTTGCTACCTAGATTTTTTATCGGATTACCATGGTGACTTTACCTTTGCACTGCAGCATGCCAGCTTCCTGTGATTGTATAGAAGAAGGTCTGTGTGAGATACAGTTGTCAGTGCCCTTACTGAAATCTCGCTCTTCTACTGATTTAAAGAACATTTTATTGCATGAGATGATTCATGCATTCTTGTGGATTATACATACAAACAATAATCACAGGTATCAGGTCCTTTTTTATTGAATAAAGCTTCATGATTCTTAGGTTTTTCTTTTGGATATAATTTTGTTCGGTTTGTGCAGTGAACATGGATCCAAATTCTGGAACATAGCAAATTTAATCAACTCCAACCATAAGGATGATGATCAGGTCCACTAGACTTCTAGTAGTATAATTTAATTCCATTAATGAATTGCTTGTTTATTTCTTAGCCATATCTTCAGAGACCCTCTAATGGTTACCATATCACCGCCCGTCACGGCTTTCAGAATGAAGAGGATACTCATGATGCTCGCCTATGGATGGTAAAATATATTTATATTTTTTCCTCTTAAATGAGAGGAATGAGCGCAATGTACTGTAGTATTCTTTTATATAAAAGAAAATGTGATGAACGTTATTTTATCATCTATTTTTGGGCTTGCTTTGTAGTGTGCATCTTGTGGGGATTTTAACAAGGGAGGAATGAATGGAGAACCTTCACCTAGTGACTGCCTTGAAAATAATGGCGGAGATGACTGCGGCAATATTTTATGTGGATGGCATAGGTAAGATCTCGAAGAAATATCCTTATTTTAGTGGAAAATGGTTGATTCAAATTATGTTGGAAGTGTTGTGTGATTGTTTGCATATTCACAGAAAGCCCTTAGGTAGGCATTAATCATCACAGCTTGTTGCATCATATCTAATATAATCTTTAGATAATTTTATCATGAAATTTTCTATGAAGAATGATTTACCTACTCTTGCAGGCACAAGAAGTTATGCCCTGGTCAATATGAAAAAGTAGTTGATGTCTCTGCATTCAAAAACAAAGGAAAGTCTATAGGTGAGACACTTGGCTTTTTTTGTAGGGATAATTTTCAGTGTAACAAATCCTGTTTATTACAAAACAAACACCTTACTATTTTTATTTACAATTATACTATCCAAATGTGGAAGTGCATAACAGAACTATAACCCATATTTTTATTTTCATTAAACTTTCAATGAGTTTGCTAGTTAATTTTTTTGCTTGGGTGTTAGATATATAAATAAGAAAGATTTGGATGATACGTACATGAAATTTTCTATTTAAAATTAGTTATAATAAGTTTATCATTCTTTTTGTTGTGAATATTGTGAGTTCCATTATTATTTTCTTGTGGATCATACTTAATGTTACACCTAATACGACTGTACAATTACTGATAACGAGCAACATGGTGAAAATTGATAAGCGAGTTCAATATGTGAGATATATGAAAAAGAGGAGTTAACTTCAGAAATCCAGATTTTATCCTAGCGTCAATTAATCAAATAATTCCTAACACATTATTGGAACCCCTTGACATAGACTTATGGTGTGAACTATTAAATTTGATTCCTTGAGAGATTGAGATGGAGTCATGTTTTAAGGGTTGAAAAATAGAAGAAAAAGATAAAGTATTGTATTGAGGTTGCTCTAGAAGGAGGTAGAGAGAGGAAATTGCAAAGAAGAAAATAAATAGGGATTTATAGTGATTTTATGTATTGAACCAACATCCACTCCATAGCGAACAAAAAAAATATCCACTATATTGACAAATAATGTGCTATTTGAGATGTTTCCCAACGGTCAATGAGCTTTTTTTAATTCTTTGTTATGGGATGAGGAGAGAAGAGAGAATTACTACGAGGAGAAATTACACCTGAGAAGAAGTGTACGCTATTTATATTATTCCAACAGAAGAAACAGAGGGAAGACGACACTCAAGTTTTCTTAACAAATATGAGATGAAGTGTATGATGTTTTCTTCCATTAATAGGCACCCTCAAGATTGGCTCACCCAGTGATGATATGGATGGTCTTGATAATTTGCACAACCTTTTTTGGAATGGGTTGGGTTGCCTCGACTATGACTCTTTGATATTCATTATATCCTCTCTAGAATGAGCTAAATCCCTTAGCTGGCATTCATTAATAAAAATTTTTTGGGTGGGGGAAGGCACATACATACCACTGTTGCTGTTGCTGTTGGAGTGGAAGAAGAACAACAGGCCTCAAGGTAGATGACTTGACGTTTGCAGGAGGGACCCCAGATGGTGGACTGCTGCAGGCCAGCAGGTGGAAGACAAAACAATGGCTGAAATTGGAGTGCTGGACCATGGGAATAAGAGAAGGAAAGCTGAGAAGCAACCTCTTGCTATGGCATGAGGTTAGTGCAACAAGGGCACCATTTGTTATGCTTCTTGGTGATCCAAAAAATTTTAGCACATTTCGAAAATTAGAGAGGGAGAGAAAAATTAGAAATTATTCATTTCATAATAAATCTTTACAACAAAAGAGATATCTATAATACTTTGGTATACTAACATGTCACTAAAGAACTGGTCTATCTAAAATAAGTAAAATAAACACTAGACTAGTGTTTTATTACAAATGTGGATCCATTTGTCATTTTATGTTGCCAAAATTATATTGTTGTCATTTGTGTTGTGAAATGTGTTTGTTCTTTTTTTTTGGTGGGCTATCATAGTTGTTGGTTGTCTCATCATATCTGTAGCCCATGCTTCGCATCTGGATCGTACAATTTTTGTATCCAATACAATATGCTGATGTCTAACTCATTCACATATGACTCAATGCATAACTAAAAGGTATTAATACTTTTAAGAGTTGGAATCGATGCTACTAGTAAGAAAAATGTAATCAATCATGAACCATAGAAGTTGTATGCATATCATTTCAATTCAAAGTCTGATTCTCTGCAATATATGCAAGTTCAAGCTCCACTTAATGTTGTATGGTTTAAGTTCAATGTCAAAGTTCTTTGCATCCAAAATTTTGTCCAAGTTTCACTTAATGTTGCACAGTTCGAGTTCAAAGCACATGATCAAGTACTTACTTGAATTCAAATGATCAACTCAAGTTCTTATTTTTGTTTGAGTTCAAAGTGCAAATTCAAGTTCTCTTGTAGTTGTCCCAAACTACAATCTCAAGTCAAAGTTCTTTGCATTTGTTCTTTTTGAGTTCAATCAAATTCTCTTGTATTATTCAAATTCACTTGTTTTAAGTTCATTTAGGTCCATTTGGTTCAAGTTCACAAATCCACTGTTTATCAAGTTCAAAGGTTCACAAGTTTGAGTCCAAGTTCGATTGTCCTTTGAGTTCAATCAAGTCCAAGTGTAGCATTATGTTCACCCGAAATTTCGGCAGCCTCCCGGCATCTCCCCCGTTTAGGGGCAGTCTACGAGAAACTAGACCTTTCCCACCACGCTAAAAAAAGCGTGTATGGTAGGTGTCCTCGAACGAGGACACCGCGGCCATGTATTTTTTGATCCCCCACCACGCTAAGAAAAGCGTGTGTCTTTAGTACCTGTTGCAAGAGAAAAGCTGTTTTTTCCCGCAAGCGGGTACTTATGGTTATCCCCGCTTCGTCGTACGCATCGCATCGGGTTCCCATCCTACCACGCTAAGAAAAGCGTGTATAGACGGTTTTCCAGTGCGCTACTAACTTTGAAGAAAGGATTTTAGGTGATTACCCGCTTCGTTGCAAGCCTCACGACGCACTTCCTCCCGCCATGCTAAGAAAAACGTGTATAGGTAGTTGTTTTGTCGCGTTGCAAACATCGAAAACGGATTCCCGGAGTTTTAGGGATCGAGGAGTTATACCTTGGCGACTGATGCGTACATCGAGGCGAGAAAGAGGCTCTCTTTTATTTAATTGTAATTAATAAAAATTAACCATAGCTAATTATACTTAATAATAATTAATTATTAATTAAAATAATTAATTATAATTAAACTAATTAGTTATAATTAATTGAAATTAATCATAATTATTTATAATTAATTATTAATTAAGTATTAATCATAAGTAATTATTAATTAAGATTAAAAATTAATTAAATATAATTATTTAAATTAATCATAATTAGTAATTGATTATAATTATTTATAATTAATTAACAATAATCATAGATATTTAATTACTTTTAATCTTAATTAAGTAATTATCTTTTTTTTCCAAAATAAAAAAAAATAGATTACTTAATTAAGATTAAAAGTAATTAAATATAATTAATCAAGCTTAATCAAAATCACTAATTAATTATAATTATTGGTAATTAATAATGCTTAATTATAAATAATCATAGTTAATCAAACATGATTAATTAAGACTAATGAAGGATCAGAACAATATTTTGAGAGGATTTAGCATACATTCTCTATTTCCTCCTCTCATAGCAAATCTCGGATTTACTAAACTCCTCTAGTTCGGCGGGTTATTGGATTTGGCCGAAGAAGCGTGCGTGAGGGATAAAGTTACCTTCACAGTGCGAGCTCCTACTGTTGTTCCCGATCAAGATGTCGTGACCCCTGATCCAATAGTGACGGACGTCCAAGGAGCAAAGTCGATCGACGATAAAGGAGGAGGCGGAGAGGCTAGAGAGCGGCTAGGGATTCCGGTTGCAAGGTCTATGGGATGGGGAAGATCGGCCTCTAACTAGAGGAGATCGGAACTTGAGAAAGATTGACGGGAGGAAGGCCTTCGACTAGGAATGGAGAAGGCTCTCTCTCTCTCTCTCTCTCTCTCTCTCTCTCTCTCTCTCTCTCTCTCTCTCTCTCTCTCTTTGTATGGATCAAATGAAGGTGGGGGCCGGGCAAGTGTTTTGTTTGGCCTGGAGGTTTTGATGGCCTGGTGCTTCTTGCGGCTAGACTAGAGAGAAGGAAGGAAGGTCGGGAAGCAGAGGAGTTCGGTCGTGGCTTGTGGCAGTGGGTGCGAATGGGAGAGATAGGATGGTGCGCCGGTCTTGAGAGAGGAAGTGGGATTGAAGGAAATGGGCGTTGAAAGCTTGCGGGTAGATAGGGATTCTCCCGTGGGAAGAGCAGGACCGAGACTCTCATGTTGGTTCGGTATTTAACGACGTCGAAGAGTAGCAATCGAGGCCAGTTGCGGGATACCTGGGAAGTGATTGCAGACGGCGCCGAATCGGCGCAATCTCGGCAGGATTCAAGGATCCGATGTTTTTTTTTTTTGGTATGTATGCGGGATTTCTATTTTTGATTTCTTCTTCCTTTGGTTCCTTTAGGTATAACATGAGGGTCAACAGAATCCTTTTTTGTCATTGTGTCCGGTTAAAAGTCAAATTTTCATTTAAATCTAATAAAGAAAGATCATTTCTAATATTTTCTAACAAGGTCTTTTTAGGTCTACCTCTACCTTTTCTTAACATAAGTCAAATCTAATACCTCAACTTTTCTAACCGGGTCGTCGGAAGGCCTCCGTTTAATGTGACCAAACCATCTAAGGCCTCAGTGTTAATCAATCACATATTGAAGATGATGATCATAAATCATGATAGAACCGACTTCATCAATTACGAGTCTAAATATTATTTTAAGAAGTAATAAATGGTAGAATCATTAGTATTACTTTCCTGCACATTCCTCTCCTGTGTAACCTTTTCAATAAACTTCCATCTCAAGGTTTTGTTACTTTCATGTCTAGGTGTTCAAGCGAATGAAAGGGACAACCAGACTGACTTACCACGGTTTGATAGACAGTCCAGACAAAGGTTGCTTCCAGCAGAGGAAATAAAGGATAAAAGGGTCATAAAAAGACCCAAGATTATGTCAGAATACTTATCCTCCATTACTGATAAACCCAGAAGCTCAGGCAAGAAATCTTCCCAACCTGATTGCTCCAATAATAGCAATCAGTTACTTGTCATGGATTTAAAAGACCGGTCTCTTGCCGCCGGGCCGGAAATACCAAGACAGCGAAGAACCTCTTGCAAGAAGATCTGCAATCTTCCTGGTAGAGAAGAGAACACAAATCATAAACGCAGAAGAGAAATCACTTTGGTTATACAACTTTTTGGTGTCTATACTGATGAGGAATCAGAGGAAGATCCTGATCCACTGATCAATAAGAGAAGTGAAAGAAGGAAAAGGATGAAGCTGTGTAACAATTCTGATGGAAGAGGTGAACAAACTGCTGGCTTCACACCATATGAAGTTATTTCTCTGGATTAATCTTACAACTGCACGTTTTCTTCACTGGATAATAGTTTTTAACTTTATGTGAGCAAAATGTCATGTATTTTCTTTTGTACAATCTCACATTGACATTACTAAGTTAATGATTTTTGTTATGAGCATACATTTGTAATGAAATTTCTGTTGTTGTGCTTTTGGCCTTTCCTGTATATTGTCTTTGAAGTGCTCTCCTATGGCTATTGCTTCATTTGGTCTGATATATTAGTAGTCAAATTTATTTGTTAACCCTAATTCAATGAGAAATTATTCCGTGCAGAGTCCGGACGGGAAGTTTATATCTGGATTATGAGTATACACAATGTATACATTGGGTATAATTTTAATACACAGTTTGAACTAAATTGTGTACATACTATTTGTACATAGTGTGTACACTCACTGTCCGGACGGGAATTTCCCATCCGGATTTCACATGTAATAATTTCTCTAATTCATGAGCCTATGAGGGATGGCATATAACTTGATATTTTTATAATAATATATTTTTGAATGTGAGATGAGCCTATGAGGGATGGCATATAACTTGATATTTTTATAATATTATATTTTTGAATGTGAGATTAAATTTAAGATTTATTATGAATATATAAATCTTATAATTTATAATTTTCTCAGAAAGGGTTGGCCTGACATATATTGATTCATTCTAGTTAATTAGAAATTAGAAAGGTGCAATAATATTATATGAATAAAAAATATGTTAAAAAAAATGTTATATAGATAAATAAAGGAATACATAAGCCCAACTGAAGTTGTGAGGTGACAGATTTCGACGAATATTGGATGGGTGTCTCTCCACAGAGCAAAAGAACAAAGCTTTTTTTGTTTGATTGATTCATACACTGAAAAAAGAAAAAGAATGATAGGCTCTAATTAGTAATGAACTTAAGATTATTTTAGGGTGGATTAGTTATAAATATTTATAATTAAGATATACCTTAAAGTAAATATAATATATTTCAAATATTTATGGTTTTTGGTGTGATGTAAAATAAATTATGAATGCTACTTTTGAAGAACCAGATCTCTCTGTAGGTGAGCATTTTAATGTGTGAGAGGATTTATTATTCTGTGCGGAGTCTGGAGGGCGTCCGAAGATCAATAAAAATGTGTCACGTCATCTCATTACTGTGTACCCAACTCGGTACCTGCACTCAGTACTGCTGGGTACCCAGATAACTCGTGTGAGAGAGATCCATCTCTGGCACAATGAAAGCGGAGCATATTTCTAAATTTATCTGATTAGATAAATTTCAGCTATATCAATATTGAACCAAATGTGAAATATATAATTCATCAATATAAAATATCTAAAATTAAAAATTCCCTACATTTAAAATATAATAATTCACTATACCACCAACTAATCTAGACATTTATAAATCATTTTCACATGCATTGTCAAATTTGCCACTAAATCTCTCTAACAATATATGATTGAGTGTAATAAGCTCTATACCAAATACGAATAATCTCTATGAAACATAAAAAAACAAGATAGGTGAAAATGCCCTAATTAATATTATTTCCAACACATCTCCCTAACTTTACCATGATTATTTCTTTTTCATTGTTGCATTGAATCCAATTTAAATGATCAATCATTTGCTTTGAATATTATATCATTTTCTTGATATGTCACAATCAACTTTATATAAATCTTTGTCCAACCAACTTATGGTTATTTTTTGCATATGATGGGGGATATATATAAAGGGCATCTTCTATAATACCACAAGCATTTCCTTATAATCTCAAGTCAAGATCAACTTTAGTAAGAGGAGATATAGATTGATGAGCAAAGTTTTCTAGCCATGTGATCATAAGTGTTTTGGCTCTCACTATAGAGATGAAATTTTAAAATAGGTGGAGGAAAATAAGCTCTAAATTATAATTTTATAATCATGAAGACAGTATTTTTAGAAGAATTAATTTGCTCATCTATACATAATAAGCATGGATATAATTCATAAACTATAAAAACTATATAATATAAATAAGAAGCTTTAGCCTTTATTTGATTTCATATTTTATTCTTATTTAGATTATTAAAAAATAAATTAGTGAATATTAAAAAGTTTTAGGAACAAGATTATTTTATAATCACAAGTTCTTTTGTTGTAGTACATGACACTAATAAGGTTATATCATCTCATTAAGACTTAATTAATTAAAGATCAATTAGAAGAAGTCAAATCCGACTGTAACATTATCTAAATGAGGCTATTTTTTATTCAAATTCATATTTTTTTAATTTGATTTATTTTATGAGGTTATTAATTTACTTTTGGATAAAATTAGAAATAAAAGTTGAATGTTTGTTAGAATTAGATTTAATTTCAATTATTTAGCCTTTAACCTATTTTTATGAATAGATATCAATGATTTTTAATTGAATTATTTATTAATTATTGATGAAGAAAATCTAATTATTTGTTAGGCCAATTGAGAAACTCTTGATATCCAAGTTGTGTATGCAAATTATTCCAATTCATTTATGTGAAGTTAATTTTGTGCCCCTCTCCATCAATTTTGGTATTATATCATGTTCAACCAATCTTTTATTTCTTTCTTTGATTTTCATTCATCGAGCAACATTTTGATTCTCTCAGTCTGCTAATTAACTCGTGTACTGTAATACCCACCTATGCAATATTGTGTAATGATCCATCATAATAACCTTGAACTTTGACTTATTTTGAGCAAATATTTCTCATTTTAAACCAATTATACATATATTAATCATGCTTGATTATTTATGGTATTTTCTAACCCGATGAGCTAAAAAAACTAATATATATATATATATATATATATATATATATATATATATATATATATATATATATATATATATATATATATATATATATATATATATATATATATATATTAATTTCATAACAATTATGGAGATGACTATGATATTCTCTAAACTAACTTTGGTTCTCCTAATGCTTAGAGATAACCTCAAATGGATGAAATGATCGAAGAAGGTAAAGGATGTAAGATGGTTTCCTAAGGTTTAGAGTTTTTATTTGAACTTGAAATTCTCATGGTAGCTTACACCTGATTTATTATTCTGCACAAAATTTTTTTATTTTATTTTATCATTTTTGATATATTTAAAAAAAATATGTAATTAAACAATAATATGATTAATGAAATAATTATATTATAATTAATGAATTTAGGCTTAATCCGGTTCCATGAATTCATTGAGTTAGTTACATATGATATCATATATTATATGAAGATCACCAAGCTTGAAGCAAAACCCGACGCTCTGGCGATTTAGGGTTTCCGCGTTTCCTCCTTCGTCTCCGTCCATTTCAGCTAGTTTTCCTCCCAGTTTTTCCGGTTTTTCTTTGTTTTTTGTCTAGCTCTGTTCGTTTTTTGCTTTTCGCCCCGCGAGGGCTGGTTCGTTGATGGCTGCTTCGCAGCCCCCAAACCCTTGGGGCGCTATGGCTGATCCTGAGCCGATCAAAAACAAAGGCATTTTCAATCTTGAAGCAGGTGATGGTTCGCCCTCTAGATCGCGATCTTTTAAGGATGTTCTCTCTGGTGGAGTTTCCTCAGGTGATATCCTCCCTAACTTATCCCAAACTGTTTTTAATGGAGTTCCTGCCATTCTTTTGACTGATGATGAAGTGCTCAAACTGGCTTCGCCCTTCCAGTTCACCTAGGTCAGTAAATTTGGTATTAACATACCAAATCTTGACTCTATTCGGAATTTTTTTACTAACCTTAAACTCTCGGGTTTCTTCTCTATTGGGCTTTTAGATTCAAGGCATGTAGTGATACAACTTTCTAACGATCTTGACTATAGTAGAATCTTTGCTAGAAGATCGTATTTCATCTTTAACTGTCAAATGCGCATTTTAAAATGGACGCCTTTTTTTGATATAAAAGAAGAATCGCCCATAGTTCCTATATGGATTTCTTTTCCTAATCTTAGGCTTCATTTTTTTAACCAGAAAGTTTTACATGCTTTGGGTTCTATTTTCGGTAGACCTCTCCAAACTGATCAAGCTACAGCTTCACGTACAAGACCTTCTGTGGCTAGAATTTTAGTTGAAGTGGACATAACCAAAAAGCATTCGAAGGAAATATGGGTGGGATCGAAAGCCTATGGTTATATGCAAAAAGTTGAATTCGAGAAAGTCCCTGAATTTTGTTCTCATTGTAAGATCCATGGACATGCTCCCTCTGATTGCTTTAAACTACACCCGGAACTTAAAAAAACGTCTGGTCAGATGGATGGTAAGCTTGGATCCACCGAGAAAATATATGTGCCTACTGGGAAAGTTATCCAATCTACTATGGTGGAACCGCTTTCATCATCTGAAAATTTGAGTGTGGAACCGCCTTCAACATCTGATAAGTTGAATGTTGAGTTTGGAGCTTCTAAAGCTATATCTGATAAGTTGGATGTTGATTTAATTACTTCTCAAGCTCCTTTACATTCTTCTAATGCTGAAATTATTTTATTGAAGGAGAATCAGGAAACCATACTGAACAACAATGAGACATCCAATCCCAATATTTTTATTTGCTTAGAATCTATGCTAAAAGACACTGATAATTTAGAGAAAGCTCATATTGATTCAGTACATTTTACTTCTAACATTGTTGAACATCAATCTAATGCCTTTGCTAATGATGCTACTAATAGGGATAGTGATACTATTGCGGATGGTAACATCATTACTTGTGAAGAAGGGGAGTTTATCCCTCCTTCAAATGAGGTGATTAAGGTCCAATCGAATGGAAACCTTGTGAGTAAGAACGTTGTTTCCTCTTCTACTGATTTTAATGCTTATTCTAAAAATTCTGATGAGGATGGCTTTTCGAAAGTTACAAAAAAGAAAGGGAAAAATCAAAAAAATTCCCTACCGTCTACCCCCCGTTCTACCCGTGCTCAAAATTATTCCAAATATCTTAATGATTAAAGCTCTTCTTTGGAATGTTAGGGGCATTGGGGGTAAGGATTCGATTGCTAGAGTTAAAAACCTTACTAGAATGCATAGTATCATGTTTTTAGTTTTAATTGAACCTCTCATTTCTTCTGATAAACTTTGCTCTACTGCTTCGAAATTGGGTTTTTCTAATTCTGCTGCTAACTGCTCTAACAAGATATGGATCATGTGGAATAGCAATATTATTGTGAACATTATATCTGATTTCCCTCAAATTATTAATTGTGAAATTGAATTTTTTAACTACAAGTGCTATGCCTCTTTTGTCTATGCTGCTACCACTAGATGGAACCGTATCCCTCTGTGGGATCAAATTCGCCAATTTGCTAACAATATTAATGGCCCTTGGTGCATTGGTGGTGATTTTAACATAATTTCTAATGCTTCGGAAATAAGAGGTGGTAATTTGCCTAACCCTGTTGCTATGGAAGATTTTAATTGTGTTATCTCTGATTGCTTTCTGAATGATATTGGCTTTAATGGTAGTCCTTTTACCTGGAATAGATCCACTATTTGGCAGCGTCTGGATAGATTTCTTTTTAACAATGATTGGCTCTATATGTTCTCCATGTCTTCTGTTGATCATCTCAGTAGAACTTTATCTGACCATTGTCCTTTATTGCTTAATATCAATGCTAATATTAAAATGGGCAAGGCTACTTTTAGATTCCAAAATATGTGGATTTCTCATGCCGATTTTAAGAATGTTATTAGTACCAACTGGAATGCTCCCATTTACCCTAATAATGACACTAAAGGTATGCTTCGTTTTTGGTCTAAACTTAGTAGACTAAAACATGTTTTAAATTGGTGGAATAAAAATATTTTTAAGAATGTCTTTACCAACATCAAGGAAGCTGAGTTGAAAGTTCTTGAACTTGAAAATTCCTATTTGGTTGACCCTTCTAATGAAAATTTGATCATGCTGAACTGTGCTAAGAATTCTCTTATTCTGCTTCAGGAACAAGAGGAATTTTTTTGGAAACAAAAAGCTAATTTCAAATTTACTTTGGAAGGAGATAGGAATACTAAATTTTTTCATGTCATGGCTAATCGTAATATGACTAAGAATTATATTCATAAAATTGTTGAAGGTGATGGCTCTACCATTGAGTCTGTGGAACTTATTTGCAATTCTGGTGTGGAACATTTTAAAAACAGGTTCAATGATCATTTTACCATTACCCCTCTATTGAATCCTCATGTTATCCCGCATATTATTAATGATTCTGATAATGACACTCTTTGTCTTTTACCTTCTGATGTGGAAATTTACAATGCAGTTATGGATTTGAATGGTGACTCCATTGCGGGTCCGGATGGTTACACGACCAAATTTTTTCAGCAATGTTGGGATATTGTTAAAGTTGATATTATTGATGCTGTTATTGATTTTTTTAAGGGTTCTCCCTACCCGAAAATTTTCACTTCTACTAATATTATTCTTATTCCTAAAATTGTTGGGGCTAATAAGTGGAATGACTTTAGACCTATAAGCCTTTGTTCTTTTTTTAATAAACTTATTTCCAAAATTATATCCAAAAGATTGGAAAGTTTTCTTCCTAGAATTATTTCTTATAATCAAACTGGTTTTGTTAAAGGTAGGAGCATTTTCGATAATATTTTATTGACTCAAGAGCTTGCTCATGAAATTAATACTAAAGTTAAAGGTGGCAATATCATTTCGAAACTGGATATTTCTAAAGCTTATGATAATCTTAACTGGAATTTTTTGTTTAAGGTTATGTCTTTATTTGGTTTTAGTGATTCTTTTATAAAGTTGGTTAAAAATAGTATTGATAATTGTTATTTTCTGTTGTTATTAATGGTAGGACCCATGGTTTTTTCAAGTCTTCTAAAGGCTTAAGACAAGGTGATAACATATCCCCGCCGCCTTTTATTATTGCTATGGAATATCTATCTAGGGGTATTGAAGATTTATACTTAAGAAATCATAAACTCTACTTTCGTACTATTAGAGGTTTTCCGATTTCTCATCTTAGTTTTGCTGATGATTTTATTCTTTTCTCTAATGGCTCAATTAACAATATTAGACTATTGAATAATTTTCTGGTTCAATTCCATGCTTCTACTGGGTTAGCTATTAATAAGGATAAATGCAGTTTTATTGCTGGTAAATCTATCAATAGAGATAGAATTAATGCTATCCAAAGAATCTGTGGTTTTCAAGCTAAAACTTTACCCATTAAATATTTGGGTAACCCTATTTTTAAAGGTAAAAAGCGTAGTCACCTTTTTGAAGATATTTTTTCTTGTTTCCAGAAAAAATTAACTCATTGGTCCACTAATTTGTTGTCTTTTGGGGGTAGATTAATTCTTATTAAATCTATTTTGAATTCAATTCCTATTTACTTATTGCATACCCTTCAACCTACTGCTAACATCTGCCTTAGAATTGAGAGAATGATAAAAAAATTCTTTTGGAGTTCCAAACTTAATAGCAATGGTATTCGTTGGGCTTCTTGGAACAACATTTGTGGCATCTATAATGAAGGTGGTTTAGGTTGCAAGAATCTTTCTGATATGACTCAAGCTTTTTCTCATAAACTCTAGTTCTCTTTCAGATCTAATGAGAGTTTATGAGCCCATTTTATGAACGCTAAATATTGTAAAGATTCTCACCCTCTGCTTGGTGTTTATAAAGCTACGGATTCTTTGATCTGGAAAAGACTTTGTAAAATCAAGTGGACTGCTGATCGTTTCATTCAATGGGGAATTGGTATAGGTAATGTTTTCTTTTGGCAAGATAACTGGATTGGTCCTTTGTCGATTGATAATCTTTTAAATACCTCTTCTATAGACAACATTAAGGTTTCTAATTTTATTACTAATGGGAGCTGGAATGTTACTAAACTTTTGGAGGTTATTCCTCCTTCTATTGTTGATATGATTCTTCCGATTCCCTTAGATTTGTTTTGCAAGGATAAAATTCTATTTAATTTGTCTTCTTCGGGTAATTTCCAGATGACCAAAGTTTGGGATTCTTTCAGGTATAGGAACAACTTTTTCTCTTATTTTCTCCTCGTTATGGCATAACATTATTCCAACATCTTATTCTATCCTAGCTTGGAGATGTCTTAAAAGCTTTATCCCTGTTGATACTTTAATTCAGAAAAAAGGTTTTAATTTCCCTTCTAAATGCCAATGTTGTTCTAACATTGAAAGTATTAATCATGTTTTTGTAAATGGGACTTTAGCTAAGCAGATTTGGAATCACTTCTTTGTTTTGGCTAAACTTAATCATGAGGATACTTACAAAGATCTTTTTTCGTTATTGAAAGAGTGGATGATCAAATCTAAGGGTCACATCTTAAACTTGATCCCTATTATTATTTTATGGTTCATCTGGAAAGCGAGAAATGAATCCAAACATTGTGATATCAAGATGGATGCTAATGTTATTATCTCTAATATCCATCATAAAATTCTGCATCTGTCCTCCTGTAATGTATTTACCTTTAAAAATTGAAAAAAATTTCATTATTTGGTTGATTCTCTTGGTATTAAAATGGGTGAGAATGTTTATAATTCTTCGCCCAAATTTGTTGTTTGGAGGAAACCCTGTTTTCCTTATGTGAAATTGAATACCGATGGTTCCATTAGAAACACTGTTGCTGGCACGGGTGGTATTATTCGTGACCATGAGGGAAATGTGTTAGCTGCCTTTGCCAGCCCTTTGCATACTAATTCTATCATTACTGCTGAACTCTCTGGGGTTTCTCTTGGTATTGATTTATGCATTAAGATGGGTTTTTTAAATGTTTAGATTGAGGTCGATGCTGAGCTTGTCATTCAGATTATTAATAACCATGTTCAGGGGAATCCTCAAAATTTTTATCTTATTAGGAAAATTAAAAATTATCTGTTTTCTCTCAATTTTAATATTTCTCATATTTATCGTGAAGCTAATGCTTGTGCTGACTGGTTGGCTAATTTCGGCTGTCATCTTGAGTGTTATCAAGATTTGAATATTTGCTATTTGAATTCTTTTTTGAAAGGTATGATCACTCTTGATAAAAAACTGCCCTTCCCTACATTAGACATGGTTAAGATCTTAATTTTTTGTTTCTGTGGTAAATTTCTCTTTACTGCTGCTCAGTGTTATTTCAGGGGTTTTGCTGATCGCTCTTTTAGTAAAGTTCATTTCGTTAGGATGTTTTTTTCTAATAGGCTGGTTTTTTGTTTTATTGTTACTGGCATAAGACCTCATGGGATGCTATTTTTTTGGTTTGGAGGTCCTAATTTTTGCTTTCAAGCCCTGGATATTCCACCTTCTAAGCTGGTTGAGGTTAGAATGTTTCGGTTAATGAACGCTTCCTATTTGATGTCTACAATTTCTGTTTTGATTTTAGACTTTCTATCTACGTTCACTGAGGATTTTTCTGGGATTACTGGGTTATTTCGCATTCTTTGCCTCTATTTCTTGATGGTTGTCTGGTTGGAGGATTGGCATGGCCGAATCTCTGTTTTTGACTACGAGCTTCGTCCGTTTTATCCCTTTTATTTTGGCATTACGACCCCGAATGAATTGCTGAATATCTCTATTAATTGGATTAACTATGGTTGTATTTATTTGCCTTTTTTGAGTATTTCTGGCAGGTTACGTATTAATTGTTCTCTTGAGAGCTTATATGAATGCAATTTTCACTTAGATGAAAATCTGGAGATGTCTCTTGGAGAGTCCTGGGAGCTTGAATTGCTTTGCGAATTTGTCTGGCATTCTAAGACTTTCAGATTTTGTTTTGGAGTTCTCTTTGCAGGCTCATTAATAATTTCTGTCTTCGGAGATTAAATGTTTGCAAGGTTTCCTATCAAATGTTCTCTTGAGAGCTTAAATGAATGCAAGTTTCATTTAGATGTTTATCTGGAGATTATGGTTAAACCTGGGAACATCTATACCTTACTTTTCGGTATTATCTCCCAGATCATTCTGGGGACTGAGAGTCCTGGGCGCTTGTATTGTTTTTCAGAATTTTTCTACATTCTAAGACTCTCAGGTTTTTCTTTGGTAGAGGGAAATATGTTAAAAGGATGAGTACTATCAAATTTTCCATTCTCTGCCAGTTGGTTTTTCCTGTATTGGATGGGAATCATAATCTGAAAGTTTTTACCAATCTTCCATTTATGAGTGATTCTAATGTTTTCTTTTGGAGTATTCTTTGCAGGCATTTTCGTAATTGCTATCTTGGGAGCTGTAATGTTTGCAAGGTTCTTCTCTTTCCTTTCTTTCTCTACTATTTCTATTTTCTTTTGAGTTTTTGCAGGAAGTTCGTGCCAGAAGCTACTTATTGGATCTTCCTTTTTTGGGTGCTGTCGTCTCACAGCCCGATAGATTTTTACATTCAATTTTGTAATCATAGAATAAGGACCGACCGGCTTCTAGGTTTTTTCTCTCTTTTTTGGATTGTAGCTCTTCGGAGCAGTAGTAAGCTGGTTGGTCCTTTTAAGGACTTTGTAACCGATTTTTTATTTTAACACGTAGGCCCCTCTGTGGGTTTTAACTAAAAAAAAATAAAAAATAAAAATATATATATTATATGAAGAAGATTCAATTAGAATATTTATTATAAAATTTGAAAATATTAAGCATTTCCTCTATTACCTATTGGTCTATTTAATCTAGCTAATTGTTAGACATTTTAGGCTTTCTCGATGCCATTAAAAGCCAAACTTTTAGTGATAATTTGGTTTGCATGATTTTTTAGGCTTATTCTAAAGGGTTATCTATATAAATTTAACATAAGAATAAAAGATGATGCAAATAGATTGGAGGAATTTTTTTATTTTTTTTTGGGAAAATCATTTCAAGAGGAAAAAACAAAATGTATTCATTAACATCATCTAATCTTTGAGGCTAAATTTATTTGGTAAAAATTCTCCCCATCAATCACTTTGCCTTTTTTGTAGATTAAATTTTTACATATACATTCTTTTACTTATTATAGTAGAGTATTATAGTAGAGTTGTTGATGTTGTTTTGATCATCTTAATAGAAGAATAGATCTTTTCCTAGTGTTGTTAATTAAGTGCATCTTGAAGGTGATGCCCTTTCTTACAACAAATGTGAGGATGCTCTTCCCTCATAAAATAAGACGTTGAGATACTTTCGTTGCTTGTTTTCGGGCAAAAAGTGTGAGTTTATATACTTTGTGAGCCAAGGCGTCAAGGAAGCGATATAAATTAATTATGGTGTAACTAATATTCAATATGAAAAAAAATAAACCCTTAGTTTATTAATAGAGAAAATCTAGGATAATATACGAAAGAGAGAAAGAAGCACATCATTGAACTCCTTCAATTCTTATTCTCTTTAGCACCTAACTACAAGGTCTCTCAAGTCCTTTGACCCAAAGCATAACAACCCACTTCTCCTTAATAAGAAGAAGACTTCTCTAATTCATTACCTTTATATTTTCATGTACCAATCTCATTTATAGTATATATCATTGGCATAACATGGATTATAATTAAATCTGATATATATTTTTATAATAAAAAAATTATAATGACATTTTAAAATGTTACTTTTTTCCTCCCTTAATTAATAATATAAATACTATTTAATTAATCACTTGGTTTCCTTTTGGGATTTCTTATAGCTGTTAGAATATGGTATGCCATATATTTTGTATTGAGTTTATATTGAACAAATTTATCACATTACAAATGAACCCTACATAGCATGTTGACCTCAAATGTTAGGTAGATTAAGTGGTGTAGAAAGAATTTGTTTGAGAAAGTTTTGAGTTCATGTGTTGTCTGAAAGTTCTTAAAATTTTTTACTTCATATCAAAATAAAATATGTGGAAATATTTAAGAGAATTAAATATTCAAATAAAAAATTAGAAGCAAATAAGATTTTCTTTTTTAACTTTTAGAAAACAAATATATATATATATATATATATATATATATATTAAAACTTCAACTAAAGATTTATCACCCAAAATTCTTTCACAAAGATAACCAAAAGTAAACCAGAGTTCAATAAAATAAATTATAAGAAAGTAAAGATTACACAAACTAAATTTATAGTGGTTCAATCGAAATTGACCCACGTCCTGTCACGACCCGACCCGAGACGAGACGGATCTCGTTCGTACCGGGCCGCGACAGAAAAACTAACCAAGATCTGGCTTTGGAATTTGCATCAGAAATGATTCTTCCAAACATTTTAAACAAAACAGACAAACACAGAGCTACTAAAAATATCAAATGCAGCAGAACAAAAGATATATCTTTTCTTTTCCTCAAAACAATCATCTACAAATACAGTACATGGCTTTTAGACAGAAAGAAAGACAGAACAGAAAGCCATGACTGTACAAAAATCAAAAGGTACAAAACAATACCTATACTGATCAGACTCTGAAATCTATTCCTGGACTTCCTTCCCTTTCCCAGAACCTGAAAACCACCAGAAATCAAGGGTGAGCTCAACAGCTCAGCAAAGCAACAAACCTCCAATCAAAATTCTCAGAATCTCAAAACCAACACATCAAATAAATCCGTACAGAAATCAGAACAGAATCGGATATATATCAAATCGAACAGATCAGACATATCAAATCAACAGAAGCAGAATCGTACAGAAATCAGAAATTGTACAGAATCAGAAGTTCAGATCATATCGGAACAGAACAAAATTGTATCAGAATCATATCAGAATCAGATATCAGATATTATTTAATTCATAGCTAAATTTTCTGACACTGACTGAATCTCATAGGATCCAGGCCCCTTATGCCTCCCTTTGTGCTCACGGCACCAGAACAGATGTGCATATAGCACAAGAATACATATATAGTGCTTATAGCACCTAAACAGATTTCCTCGGATCCGGAAAAGAACAGATATCAGATTTCATATTGAGCTCATTTCAGATTTCCCAGACACTAACTGAATCTCATAGGATCCAGGCCCCTTATAACTCCCTTTTTATAGAATATACAGATAGCATATCAAATCAGAAGAATTCCGGACAAATCAGAAATTACCCATAAATCGGGCAGCACAACGGCAGTATACAGAATTTACATAATTTTCCTAAAAATAATAATTTACCAAATTTGCACAGAAAATAGATATCAACATTTCAGAACATTTATTCTACTGCACAGAGAATTTCCAAGTTCACAGAAAAATCCAGTCGACTAAAAACACAGTCGAATCAAAAATACCCGAACAAAAATCTTCAAAATATAATCAAAACGTGCACACCCGGCACGGCAACAATATACAGAAAGTTACACGGTAAAAATTGAACCAATCAAAAGATACGGACGAAAATCACTAACGGAAATAAAATCCGGACAGAAAACATCGCCAAACACGACGGTTCTGAAAATTGAGAAAGGCGGAATGTGCCTTACCATGCGTACAGCAATATCCTGAACAGTCTCGTCGGACGAAAACGGCTCCGCGTCGCCCGAAAATCAACTTTTCCAAAGATGCCCTCGACTTTCTCTCTCCTCGGCTGAAATCAGATATTTTAAAATATTTTTCTCTCTCTTCAAAACGACTGATTTCAGCTTTATAAAACTCAGATCGGCCCAGCCGATCGCCATATCGTCCCGGGACGATCCGACCAATTTGATCGTCCTGGATGGCTCCCAGGGCTATGCTCCGGCTGATATTTTGAACAGTGCCAATCGGCCTGGCCGATGCCTCCATCGGCCTGGACGATGCTTACAGGAAAACACCTGGAACAAATCTGGGCAATTTCTGGAGTAATTTCTCAACTGATCGTCCCAGGACGATCCCAGATCGTCCTGGACGATCCTGGAGCAGATCTTGATATTACAATCTCCCCAACTCAGAAAAATGTCGTCCTCGACATTATCCATTCCAAACTCAGTCAAAACAAGTACGGGTATGACTGTCTCATGTCAGACTCCTTCTCCCACGTGGCTTCCCGTGCAGTCCGGTGCTTCCACTGGACTTTAACCATCGGAATCTATTTATTTCTTAACTTTCGGACGTCGTACGCCAAAATCAACTCTGGCTCTTCCTTGTACGCCAGATTCTCCTGAATCTCAACCTCATCAGCAGATACCTTCTTCCCAGAGTCGGATACCCACTTCCTTAGAGTGGATACGTGAAACACATTATGCACGTCAGGCATCGAATCAGAAAGCAATAGTCGGTAAGCAGATTTTCCAATCCTTTCCAAAATTTCAAAAGGTCCAACATACCTTGGACTAAGCTTGCTCACCTGGTCAAATCTGCTCACACCCTTCATCGGGCTGACTTTGACATACACAAAGTTGCCAACTTGAAACTCGACAAACCTGTGCTTCTGATTGTAATACTTCTGCTGTCGATCCTGAGCGGCTTTCAATCTTTCTTTTATCAAACTGATCTTCTGAACAGTTTCCTCAACAAAAGCGGCACCCAAAGCCTGTCTATCTCCGACCTCCGTCAGAGTCAAAGGAGTACGACACTTCCTGCCATACAGAGCCTCGTACGGTGCCATACCGATACTGGACTGAAAACTGTTGTTATAAGCAAACTCAATCAGCGGGATATGATCCTCCCAGCTTCCGCCAAAGTCCAGAACACAAAGCCTCAACAGATCTTCCAGTACCTGAATAGTCCTCTCAGACTGTCCGTCGGTCTGAGGATGAAAGGCTGTACTGAAATGCAATTTCGTACCAAAGCCTTGCTGAATGCCTTTCCAAAGTCTGGAAGTAAACCGTCCATCTCGATCAGAAACAATCACGCGAGGCACACCGTGCAATCTGACTATCTCCTTCACATATATCTGTGCCAAGCGATCAACTGAATCCGTCTGTTTGATCGGAAGAAAATGGACGGACTTCGTCAATCGATCTACAACCACCCAAATAGCGTCATGCCCTTGTCTAGATCGAGGAAAACCCATCGCAAAATCCATCGTCACCTCCTCCCATTTCCACTCAGGGATAGGCAACGACTGCAACAGTCCACCTGGTCGCTGATGCTCTGCCTTCACCAACTGACAGGCTTCGCATCTCGACACAAACTCTGCCACATCTTTCTTCATTCCAGGCCACCAGAACAAAAGTTTCATATCAGCATATATCTTACCACTGCCTGGATGTACAGTGTAGCCTGAATGATGAGATTCGTATAGAATCTCCTGCCTCAAATCTCCAAACACAGGTATCCACAACCTGTTCTTATAGAAAATAGCACCAGAATCAGAAATTCGAAGTTCAGGAGTCTTACCAGATCCAATATGGGCAATCAACTTCGAATAATCAGAATCTGACTTCTGGGCTTCCTGAATCCTTGTCTCCAAAGAAGACTGAATGCTCATCTGAGCTAACTCCAAACCACTAGAGGGAATCACCTCCAACTGCAATCGCTCCATAGCACGTATCAGGAAATCATCAAAAGTAAGCTGAATACCTAATAATCCAGAAGACTTCCTGCTCAGAGCGCCTGCTACCACATTCGCCTTCCCAGGCTGGTACTGAATAGTCAAATCATAGTCCTTGATCAACTCGAGCCATCTTCTCTGTCTCAGATTCAAATCCTTCTGAGTAAAAATGTACTTCAGTCTCTTATGATCAGTAAAAATCTCACATCTGACTCCATACAGATAATGACGCCAAATCTTCAAAGCAAACACAACAGCAGCTAATTCCAAATCATGCGTTGGGTAATTCTTCTCATGTGGTTTCAACTGTCTAGATGCATAAGCAATTACCTGACCATGCTGCATCAGGACACATCCCAGTCTTTTCAGTGAAGCATCACTGAACACTTGAAAACCTTCCGTACTTGACGGAAGTGCTAGTACCGGAGCTGAAGTCAGACAATCCTTCAATCTCTGAAAACTCGCCTCACACTCCGGTGTCCAAACAAAAGGAACCGACTTCTGCGTCAGTCTCGTCAGAGGCGTCGAAATCTGTGAAAATCCTTTCACAAATTTCCTGTAATACCCGGCCATGCCCAAGAAACTACGTACCTCAAATACCGTAATCGGCCTTGGCCAATCAGCAACTGCCTGAATCTTCTGGGGATCTACAGAAATGCCTTCTCCGCTAATCACATGCCCCAGAAATGAAATGCTCTTCAACCAGAATTCACACTTGGAGAACTTGGCATACAGCTGATGCCTCCTCAAGGTCTCCAACACAATCCTCAAATGTCTGGCATGATCATCCTCAGATGCAGAATATACCAGAATATCGTTAATGAAGACGATCACAAATTGATCCAAATACTCCCTGAATACTCGGTTCATCAGATCCATGAAAATAGCAAGCGCGTTGGTTACCCCAAAAGGCATAACCAAGAACTCATAGTGCCCATACCGAGTACTGAAAGCTGTCTTCACTACATCAGCTTCCTTCACCTTCACCTGATAGTATCCGGATCTCAAATCAATCTTCGAAAATACCGAAGATCCGGAAAGCTGATCAAACAAGTCATCAATCCGAGGCAAAGGATACTTGTTCTTGATAGTGACTTTGTTCAAATCTCTGTAATCAATACACATACGGAGTGTACCGTCCTTCTTCTTCACAAACAAAACAGGTGCTCCCCAGGGCGAAACACTAGGACGTACAAAACCTCTGTCAACCAACTCCTGAAGCTGAACTTTCAACTCCAAAAGTTCTTTCGGTGCCATCCTGTACGGAGCTTTTGATATCGGAGCGGTACCCGGAAAAACATCGATAGAGAACTCCACATCTCTATCCGGAGGTAAACCAACCAACTCCTCAGGAAAAATATCAGCAAACTCCCGTACCACTGGGATCTCAGAAACAGAACCAACCTCCAGGTTCAGATCCCGCACCGAAGCCAAAAACACAAGGCATCCCTTCTTCCACATTCTGCTCACTTCAAACACAGAAACCAGACTGGAGAGAACACTTCGTAATCCCTGAAATACAACTCTCTCTCCAGCCACAAACAAACTCACTAGCTTCTTCAGACAGTCTATTTGGGCCTCATACTGACTCAGTCAATCCATGCCCAGAATCACATCATATGAAGAAATCGGCAACAGAATCAAACTTGATTTCCACTTCTTGCCAGAAATCTCAATCTCACAAAAATAAAACTGCCGAGCAATCAAAGGACTTCCAGCCGGTAAAATCACGGAAAGCGAAACCGGAAGTAAAATGAAATCCAAACGTAAAGCCTCAAAACAGCGCTCGGACAAAAAAGAGTGACTCGCTCCAGAGTCAAACAAAACACGACAGGGCTGATCAGAAATATAAATCGTACCTGTCACAACATCGGGAGCATCACGAGCCTCTTGCTGACTCAAGCTGTAAACTAGTGGCTAAACTGGAGCAGGAGCTGAAGCAACAGAACTATTCTGCTCCCTCTGAACCGTAGGTGGTCTCTGTGGTCCAGAACTAGATCCACCACCTCTGCCAGCAAATCCCTCAGGGCGTGGAGGAACAGTCCTCGGTCTCCCTGCTGCTGAACCGGCAGGTCTGACAAAGCCCTCAGATCAGAACTCAGAACGCTGATCAAATCCCATCTGTGGATACTCTGCAATCCGATGTCCTGGCTGACCACATCGGAAGCACAGACCAGCCATCCTATAGCACTGGACAAAGTGTCGTCGTCCACAGTTCTGGCACACAGGTGCCGTACTGATTGATCCAGAACTCGTCGTACTGGTAGCAGTACCAGACGACCCTCCGCTCCTCCTGGAGTCTCCAGATCCTGAGCCAGAAACAAATCTCCTCTTCCCAGAGGAACCACTGCCAGAAGTCTCACCCCCAAATCTCTTCCTACTCGTAGTCCACCGCTGCTGAGTAGTCATCAGGTTATTCTCTATCAGTCGAGCTCACTCCACAAGCTCAGAGAAGTCAGTGATCCGAAACGGTATCAGGGGTTGCCTCAAGGTATCTCGTAATCCCCTCAGAAATCTGTAACACCTCTCAGCAGAAGTGCTAACCAGCTGCGGAGCGTACCTGGCTAATGCAGTAAACTCAGCCTCATACTGCATCACCGTCTTGCTCCCCTGAACAAGTCTCAGAAAAGTCTCCTACATCTGCTGTCGTGCAGAAGGGGGAACGAACCAATCCTGAAACACCTCAGTGAACTCTTCCCAAGTGATCAAAGAGTTCAGTCTGCCCTGAAATCTGGCCTCCTGCTGGCCAACCCACCAGTGCTCAGCCTCTCCGTCCAACAGAAACACTGCTAACGGAACCTTCCTATCCGCAGGACACTGCATTCTGTCAAAGGTCTTCTCCAATCTCCTCAGCTGCTCTGGGCTCACCAGCGCCCTCAAACCTCGGAGGTTTCAACCTCAAAAACAACTGCAAATGTCTGTCAAGATCATCAGATCGGACAGTAGAAGCTCTGCTCTGAGACTCGCTCATCATCTAAGCAACAAGTGTAGCAAACTGTGAAAGCGTGTCAGCACCGACCACTGGGGCTGTACTCCCCACTGGTGCTGCCTGACTAGAACTCTGCCCGTCTGTCATGTATGGGTCTGGCTGATCCATACAGAAAAATTCAGAAAATCCGAAAAACTATCACAAAAACAACACAATAAAAAGCCGAACAAACCAAAACTACCCCCCAGACAGACTCACTAATCACTTCCTATAGCTCTATTTCACACAATCCCAAATTCCAAAACCATTGCTCTGATACCACTAAAGTTTGTCACGACCCGACCCGAGACGAGACGGATCCCGTTCGTACCGGGCCGCGACAGAAAAACTAACCAGGATCTGGCTTTGGAATTTGCTTCAGAACTGATTCTTCTAAACATTTTAAACAAAACAGACAAACACAGAGCTACTAAAAATATCAAATGCAGCGGAACAAAAGATCTATCTTTTCTTTTCCTCAAAACAATCATCTATAAATACAGTACATGGCTTTTAGACAGAAAGAAAGACAGAACAAAAAAGCCATGACTGTACAAAAATCAAAAGGTACAAAACAATACATATACTGATCAGACTCTGAAATCTATTCCTGGACTTCCTTCCCTTTCCCAGAACCTGAAAACCACCAGAAAGCAAGGGTGAGCTCAACAGCTCAGCAAAGCAACAAACCTCCAATCAAAATTCTCAGAATCTCAAAACCAACACATCAGATAAATCCGTACAGAAATCAGAACAGAATCGGACAGATATCAAATTGAACAGATCAGACATATCAAATCAACAGAAGCAGAATCGTACAGAAATCAGAAATTGTACAGAATCAGAAGTTCAGATCATATCGAAATAGAATAAAATCGTATCAGAATCATATCAGAATTAGATATCAGATATTATTTAATTCATAGCTAAATTCCCTGACACTGACTGAATCTCATAGGATCCAGGCCCCTTATGCCTCCCTTTGTGCTCACGGCACCAGAACAGATGTGCATATAGCACCAGAATATATATATATAGTGCTTAAAGCACCTAAACAGATTTCCTCGGATCCGGAACAGAACAGATATCAGATTTCATATTGAGCTCATTTCAGATTTTCCAGACACTAACTGAATCTCATAGGATCCAGGCCCCTTATAACTCCCTTTTTATAGCATATACATATAGCATATCAAATCAGAAGAATTCTGGACAAATCAGAAATTACCCAAAAATCGGGCAGCACAACGGCAGTATAAAGAATTTACACAATTTTCCTGAAAATAACAATTTACCAATATTTCCACATAATATAGAGATCAATATTTCAGAACATTTATTCTACTGCACAGAGAATT
The DNA here is from genome assembly GCA_016618105.1 of Dendrobium huoshanense. Taxonomy (NCBI): domain Eukaryota; kingdom Viridiplantae; phylum Streptophyta; class Magnoliopsida; order Asparagales; family Orchidaceae; genus Dendrobium; species Dendrobium huoshanense. The sequence goes on from CM028351.1 coordinate 68,204,603, forward strand.
TCCAAGTTCACAGAAAAATCCAGTCGACTAAAAACACAGTCGAATCAAAAATACCCGAACAAAAATCTTCAAAATATAATCAAAACGTGCACACCCGGCACGGCAACAATATACAGAAAGTTACACGGTAAAAACTGAACCAATCAAAAGATAAGGACGAAAATCACTAACGGAAATAAAATCCTGACAGAAAACATCGCCAAACACGACGGTTCTGAAAATTGAGAAAGGCGGAATGTGTCTTACCTTGCGTACAGCAATATCCTGAACAGTCTCGTCGGACGAAAACGGCTCCGCGTCGCCCGAAAATTAACTTTTCCAAAGATGCCCTCGACTTTCTCTCTCCTCGGCTGAAATCAGATATTTTAAAATGTTTTTCTCTCTTCAAAACGACTGATTTCAGCTTTATAAAACTCAGATCGGCCCGGCCGATCGCCATATCGTCCCGGGACGATCCGACCAATTTGATCGTCCTGGATGGCTCCCAGGGCTATGCTCCGGCCGATATTTTAAACAGTGCCAATCGGCCTGGCCGATGCCTCCATCGGCCTGGACGATGCTTACAGGAAAACACCTGGAACAAATCTGGGCAATTTCTGGAGTAATTTCTCAACTGATCGTCCCGGGACGATCCTGGAGCAGATCTTGATATTACACGTCCAATACCCAAATGTCCTCCTTTTTTTATGTATTGCACTAAAGTCACTTTATTTAGATCACATCTAAGCACAGAAGCCCTTCTCTGATGGAGAATGACCTTTATAGACTTTGAAGAATCTCCCTCCTTTCACCTCCCATCCCAACGAAGATGTCGTCCCTCCTTTAGCTCCTCACTCAAGCAAAGATGCAGGTCCCTCCTTTAGCTCTTCTTTACAGTGAAGATGAAACTCCATCTTTCAACGATTTGATATGGTCGAGATGTCACTCCCTCGTTTAACTCCTCACTAAGACAAATATATTGTCCCTCATTCCCTCTCCCAGCCCAATGAAGATGCGGTTCCCTTTTTAAGCTTCTTTCTACGAAGGAGATATCATCCCTCCTTCTGCCTCCATACACGGTGGTGATGTCAATCCCAGCCTACTCAGCTAGTAAGTCTTTCGACCAAAAACTTTTCTTCCTAGTGCTCTTCTCGAAGAGCTCCAACAAACACAACTGGAGAACCCAAGGTAGCTAATTGGAGCAATCATGTAAATCCTCTCATACCTCTTAACTCCCTCAAGCTTACCTCCTCTCTCTCCCTTATGATGTAAACACTCTCCAAAACTCTCTCTTCAAGAAGAAAATATCTCTATCTACCTAATCTCTTACCTTCAAAAGTATTTGAAGTTGAGTTTATAAAGTCGGATCTTGAAGATCCCTAATTTTCAAATTAATTACTTTGAACGTATTGTATGATTATTGGACTGTACTGTGCGATTAGTTAATTTCTTATATTGTGATGTACTCAATTTAATTAATTTAATTTAATTTAATATTTAATTTAATTTTTATTTGAATAGATCATATAATACAATGTAGATCTTATAGTACGATTTATAGAAAAAATTCAAATGTTGAAATTCTCTCCCTCACTAAGAGTGTGTGCCCAATTGCTTAGCCAACATACAACTAATGCATAAAATAACTCACAAAATTAAAAAAAAAATGTACAAACTTTATCAAATACAGACTCACTTAGACCCTGACGCTGCACTACTGTAAGTCTTGATTCTTCAATTTTGCTTAGTGTATATTATTTCTGAAATGGTTAGTGACACATAATAAAATATACAATATATAAAGCAGGAATAAGTAAACGATCATCTAATAATATTTGTGTGTAATCATCAAAATATATGACCGGGTTCTTGGGTTGCAACATTGTCTTCACACCATTGACATCAAAGAGATATGATTTTTGATATATGTGTATTGATATTGTCATAATCAATAAAATCTCCATAAAACACATATTCTTTGTACCTAGACTGGTGACAAGCTTGAAATGACATTTGGGCCAGTAAACTTTTCATGAATTTATTTGCATATTGGGTACCATTATATATAAATTTCATCTTTTAAATTATCCTTTCAAAATTAGTAAGAAAATAAATTTTAATTCTTTCATTTTATATTTTTTATTATGATATGCTTATTAGTCGTTACAAATATATTAGTTTATCAATAAATATTAAAATATTGAGAATTGTTTATTCATTTTCTACAAGAGGAATTTATACTGTAACAATTACTTCCACAAATCCCACAATTCCTATTCTACTTGCCTAAAAGTGTCATTTTTTATGAATTAACACTTGGGAATAAAAAAACCTTCACATAGGTTGCTATTCATATAGAACAATAATTCTCCTTTAAGTGATACTTGAATGACCAAGGATTTATTGTGAAAATGTGCTCCTTATATATATCTTGGTTAAATACATAAAAAATATTCAACCGTTGAACATGAGAATGTACGTATGCAAGTCTTATCTTCTTATTCCATGCATATTTTGATTATGTTGCATCATTTACATAACATATACATGATTTATATGTTGAGGTAACAAAGTAAATTGAATTGTATAATAAGAAATATAATATGCTAAATACATTAAGGGAAATAATCCTTATATCTTGGAGAAATGCATAAACATTAACTCTCTTATGGATCAATAATGTTTTGCAACCAAGAGACTTGGTTAAGGCCGGATAGGCCACTAATTTGGCTAATTCATTTTGCAAAATCCCAATCATCCATGAGCCAATCATAAGTAGTCAAGCAATGCTATTAAAGATCTCAATTTAACCAATTTTCAAGCATTTTTGGCAAATTTCAATATTTTAATTATATTTAAATTTAATTTACAAGGTTAGATATTTTATTTTTGATTTTATTAGGTTTAAGTTTAAATATTTGCTATGAATAAATTTATTTTCCAACTTTAGTCTTATCCATAAATCCTATTTCCATAAAAGAGAGTCCACAATTGAATAGATTATTAATTGATTGATGATGAATGCAATCTGATTATTCAATTGAATGCTCAAAAGATCAAGTTGTGTATGTAGATATAGCTCCAAATAATTAATTTTCTGAAATATATCTACTCCACTCTCCATCATCTTCAAAATTGCATGAGCATATCATAAAACAATTTACATTTCTATACTTAAATATGATAATTTTCTTTCATAAACAACCACACCAAAGTAACAACACCTATAATTAAAATACTCATTCAACATACTACTTAAACTTATATCTATATGAAAAACATATAAAGACAGGTCGGCCCACTCATGCATTCATGTCAAAATACAGGAAACACATACTCTCCAAATATGCATAACATGATATAATATCCATAAGCACAATACACTACTTCAACAAATACTCATAATCAAAATACATACTTCATTTGGGAAAGCTTTTGACCACTGCTTTTTTCTTGCTTTCAAGAGATTTTTATACTAAAAAGCAACTTTACTAAACAATAAGATAGCCATCCAAAACGAAACCTAAATTTACATATTAGACACAATTGTAAATAATTATTATTTCTCTAAAACTTTTTTTTGTGGGATGGGGGGAGGACATTTAGGCCAATTAAAGCATACTTACACACACATCACGTACTCAAGATTCGAACTCGAAACGTCTTGGTTGATAGCAAAAACTCTCAACCAGTAGATCAGGATGAGCTACGTTGAATATCCATCCAACTTACAACCCTTATCCTTCCATGGAGGAATCTCCAACCTCCCTAGAAAGCTCCAAGCAGCATAGAAAGAAGATAGGAATGCAGTTATTGTTGTGTTCCTGAGAATTTGGACAAAGCACATGAGGCTTGTCTCCCTATCTTTTCCCAACATATCGGTCAGTGTAGAGCCACACAAATTGTTGGTGGGAAGAGCGGCCTTCACCACCTTCAAAGTATAAAGTAGAGTAGAAGCTAAGTGCTCGCTCAGCTCAGCTCGAATGAGCAGTCGAAATCTCTATTGATTTGCTATTCCGAAGCTGGTGGGGGCAAAAGTCTGAGCAAGCCTGTGGTCGCGTGCGGGTGGCTTATGTTCTTTAATGGTGACTTGCCATTACTCATCGATGGTGATAGAGATATATCAAACTATATATAAAAATATTATATAGGTTGGGGACCAATAATTAATTCTATGAAATGATTATCTTTTTCTTCTCTTTTTTTTTCTTTTTTTTTCTTTTCTTTTATGTAATGATGAATTATTAATAATTAAGTTGACATATAGGGTGCGTTGAATCTAAATTTATTCCAAATGTGTATTGAGAATATTAAGAGAAAAAAGTGAACATAGAAAAAGAGAGAAAAAGGTTCTAAAGTAAAAAAGTTAGAGGCTTTTATAAAACATACTTAATTGCAACAAATTATATAAAATTATGTAAATCGAGCTCACCTCGCAACTCCCTATTTATGAATTTGAGTTGGGATTTAGTTGTTATAGAATTGGATGCATAATGACTATATATAAAATGAGAGAAAATACAGTAATTACGTATTTTGATTGGGATGTTCGACTTGTTGAAGTCGTCTATCAAGCGCTTAAGAAGTTGCTAGCTTAGTGTATATTAATAGTCGAGTAGTCAAGTAGCTGATTAGAAATTTGCTTTCAAAAGTCACATACATTATATGTATAAAGTTATACTCATTGAACTTTTTCTTTTACTTTTTAACTTCAGAGTAATATTCATAAGAACATTTTAATACTTTTATATAATAATTTTAACGGCCAAAAAAGCCTCAACTAAATTATAAACTTAGAAATTTGCATAGAAAAACTCAACTCGTAAAAATCCACTTTGATGCAATCAAAATGTTCAGAATAAAGCGTGCAATAATATTTTAGAAGTTTTGCGGTGAAAATGTTATGAAACTCGAGAAAAATACAATTTTATCCATAACTCATTAGAAAATCATTGAAATTGAAATTAGATATACTGGTTCAGAAGTAGTCTACCTCGTGCTTTTCTTGAGCTCTAGCCTCCTAATCCTCTCTTCTCTTTCCCTTCTCCTCTCTTCTCCAAAAAGGTGGCTGACTGAGGGTCTTGCACAAATGGATTGAGATATTTAAATAGCACTAATTTGACATAGTGTCACGATGCTCAACACCTCAGCATCGCTACACTCCCAGAGAATCTTTCAAATTCTCTCAAAATCTTTCCATTTAAGCCTTGGCGCCATGGTGGGGTCACCCGGTGCCACAGCACAGTCACTTTTTCCACTCCAACCGAGAATTCAATGTAGCGTCACTGTCAAATTCAGACGTTGCGGTGCTCACAGAGCAATTTTGATAACTTTAAATTGTACTACCCCAATTCAGTTCTTGACTTATTCAAGGCTTCCTGAAACACTTTAAGACTTATAAATATAAATTAAATTAAAATTAACGGTCATTAATAGAAATTACCTGAATTTCTGAAGACGGATATTATAGTTTATAAGTATGAGATAAAGATAAAAGAGAATATGATGAGGAAATCAGATAACATGAAACAATGAACATAATGATCTGAAGACTCTTTTTTTTTTTTTTTTAGTTCTCCTTCTTTCTATTCAATTTACTTATCTAACAATACTCATATAGCACAAGGGCAATTTAGGTTATCTAACAATAACAATATGCGGTAGCTCTTCTATCATTATTGATGGTTCATTCTCCTAATCACTGGCTCTTAGTGCTCCACTTTGATGTTGTCCTTAAGCTAATGGAAGTTTAGAAGATGCGCTAATCTATTGATCACAATAATTATGTAAGGTAATGAGATCATATGCAATGTGTGCTAAGTGATTATCTCCATAAGGTGCCTAACTATGAACACACAACAATTCCCACAAAAGTAAGAGTGACGGTGCCTAAGACTCTAATAATTTAAAGAGCTTATAATCATTCCCTACCCCGAAGAAATGAAATAAAAAAATAAAGCTAATTTTGGATCTCACAAATAAAACTCACTATAGAAGCTATTAACCGGTGGTTAGACTGCCAGTAATAAAGAGTTAACCGTTGGAAATTCCGGCAGTCAAAAATGACCGATGGTATTATGTTTTCATGATGATATTTACTGGTGGTTTAGCTACCGTTTTTAGTGAAATTTTTCAGAAAGTGTCGAATGTCAAATGACAGCCAGAAAGTGGTCCCCCCAACCCCCACCCCGATTTAGCCGCCAGTAACTTCAATACTGAGCGGAGGAAATAACAGCCAATTATTTCATTTTGCATCCGGCTAGCCGACAGTTTTGCTGCCATAAACACCAGCAGTTTGACTGCAATTAATGATTGGCGGTTTGCCGGTGGTATTTGTGTTGAATCTTCCGACGGTTTCATGTGGTTTTGAGTCCAATAATTTCCGGCTGTTGTAGCTACCGAAAAATCGCCGGAAAATATTACTGCCAGAAAATATACCGCCGATTTCCATTTCCTATGTGTTTTATTCCTGCAGTTTTGAAACCACCATAAATTTCAAAACCGTCAGAAATCCTCGCCGGTAATGGACAATTTTTCAGTAGTGACTATGATGCAATGTCATGAAATTATGAACTCTGAAAGGTTCTATCATTTTATATATTTCAATAAAATTTTACTCTTTATTCAACTTCTATGCTAAGGTTTTATTTGGGACGACTTTCTAACTACTTCTTAAAGCAGATTTTTAGGAAAAAATTTTAATTTTGTACTAAAAAAATTGTCACAAACAAAGCCTAACTAGCATATCAATTTCTAAAGTTTGGTGGATAACATTGTTTTGAGTTTATTTTATATAAAAATCATCACTTATTCCATTATTTTAGATGGCATAACATGTGCTTGATAAATTTATAATAAAAAATGTACAAGTTGAGCTAAATATAATAAGGACTAGCCATTTATTCCAACCCAAGGTAGGTACATGCGTGAAGAGCATTGTGTCTTGAGCTTGTGCTTACTGGTTTCAATATAAAATTTATTTAATTAAGACTTCATTTGAGATGACTTTATTATTACTTCTTAAAACAGCTTTTTAGTTTAAATAAAATTTTTTATACTAAAATGCTGCTTTAATAAACAGTAAGAAAGTCATCACAAATGAAGTATAAGCCTTCATTTGGAACAACTTTAGATCATTACTATTTTACTGCTTTCAATAAATTTTTATACTAAAAAATAGTTTGATAAAGCATTAAGAAAGCCGTCCAAATGAAATCTAAATTTAATAATTTCACTGTTTTAGCAATACATCCACTCTTGCTTGCATCAAATTCTAAATTTCTAAATCAATCAAATGTCACAAATGAGAGTGCTCCAAAGAGCTAACTCCAAAAGGAGAAATATTGTTGTCAACTTTTGCTTTGTCACTTTTGGAGCAGTAAAAAAATTTATTATAGATATTTAATTAAAATTTTATTCATTTATTGTAATTTAAGATATAATATTATAGAAAAAAAAAAAGCTTTTGCAACACTTAATTTAGGCTATTATAATAATTTAAACAGCTAAAAAAAGTCTACAAGACCTTCGTAGTCAGTTTTTGCTGTAAATATCTTTTGTAGCGATTTTACAACCGCAGGATAAAGCTGATTGAATCACTATTTTTAATAGCAAATAAGTCGCTGTTAAAGATACATTTTAACAACTTTTTAAGAATCGGTGCACTCCGATTTTAGTTTTTTATAGTACATTGAGAGCTAAAAATAAATATATTTTTAATCAATTCAAAATAAATTTGACTCAACGCAATTTATAACATACACATACATTTGTGTTATAATAAATAAATATATGCACCTTAATAAAGTTTACTATATTATGGCTATTTGATAATAGATTAAGCATAATGTAAATTTCATGTCTAGTGTGGAATAGCAATATATTATATTACATAACTAAGCAAAACTATATAGATCTATTAAATAAAATATAAATATAAATATAAAATATGAAATATATATATTAAAAAAAACTATATGAAGAGGGTAGGAAGGCAAGAAAGCGAAGAGAAAGATGTAATATATCATTGAGAAAGAGGCGGTTCCTTTCCATCTTCCCATGTTTGATCTATCCATGATCACGTGAAAACAATTAAAATAAATTATCAGTTTTTTTTTTATATAAATTTGTTTGGAACAGCTTTCTTATTGCTTTATAAAACAGCTTTTTTGTATAATTATGTTAAAAGTTGTTTTAGAACAGACGAAAAGCTGCCTCAAATGAAGCTTAAATTGTTTATATAAATCTAAATTAATGGTTGGGTTTAACATAAAATTATAACATGATATTATACATATTTGATTATTTAGGTTAATGGGAATATTTATTTTTTTATTAAATGTAATAGTTAAAAAATATATACTTATATTGATAACTCGCCTTATTGTACAATATTGAAGAAATATGATCTATGATGCAACCTCTACAAATGCAAACTAAGCTATATAGGCTTTTAACATAATTCTCTTTGGCTTTTCTATAAGTTCATACTTTTGAATTATAAATATATTTGATCAATTGTATATCTAGCCCAACTTTAATCTCACACTCCTAATTTAGTTTTTATAAAAACCCTCATAATAATGTTAGGTTTCAAAGAAAATCTCAAAAATCAATATTTCAAAAAAAAATCATAACTTTAAGAGAAAAATTAATATTATTATTTATAAAATAAGATAAAATGTATATATTTTTCATTTTAAAAATTATTATATTTTTTCATCAAATTAGATAAAATTATATGCAAATATATATCCCAAAAATTATTAACCATTAGAGAGAGAGAGAGAGAGAGAGGAGAGAGAGAGAGAGAGAGAGAGAGAGAGAGAGAGAGAGAGAGAGAGAGAGAGTGGATAGGAATGGAATATGGATGGGCAAGATGTCAAGAGAGACTAGCCTACTTGAAAGTCCTTTTGTCCCCCTACAGGTGAGCCCGACACCAGTTGGTGGAGGACAATATTCCACCTCCCCTTTTTTTCAATATTTCTTATTCCGACACTAGTTAGTGGAAGATCACGTATCTTATGTCATCTATATTAGAACACTCTAAAGGAAATTGCCCAACTCATGCAAATTGAAGGAAAATAATAATCAAAAGATGCACATATAATACCAATTGAAGAACATATCTATGTTATATCATAATGTCTTAATGAAAGATTAGAGAACAACAAGGTCAAATAAGAATGCTTAAGATCTCAAATAAAAGGGTGAATATCTTATGTATAACATCTAGGCGTTGAAATAGGTACGTAGAGGACAATAAATGTTTTTAAGTAGACAGTGTGACATTTCACATCAGGGAATCAAAGAGGATGTACCCTAGTAGAATATCAACGCTAAAAAGGACAATATGACATACCTTAAGGTATAGGACAAGGATCCTCAGGTGAGAAATAGTAACACCAAATAAGAATTAAAGATAATGAGCGAGGATCAACCACTTCGGTTGTTCAAAAATTATTGGCATCCTCCCCCTCCCGATTGGATCATAGTTATGCTTTCTTATTATCGTCTTATAAAGTTGGAGTTTGAGGTGTATTCTAGATAATAAAGGAAGGTTTTTATTAGCATTTGATTTCAGTGGTCTTCATTGGGACATTTCTCAGTTGGAAATGTTAGCTATTCACTCCTTGAGATTGGTCGTGAAAGAATGGATGATGCAGTATAAGGGAATTATAATTGAAGGTGATAACGTTAATGTTATTAAGTATATTCAAGATGGTCCTAAGAAAATGGATGTGTGCAAAGCCAGCATTGGAATTTTAGTTTTTTCTTTCATTAAAGATTTTCATCATGTCATTTTTAATTGTCAGAATAGATATTATAATAAGTTAGCTGATATTTATGCTAACATTACTCTTAGTAGTAGTTTTGTTTGGGATGATATTGGTATGGATCATATTCCTCCTTATTTTTTTCAATTGTTAAAGGAGGGGTATGACATTATTAGTAGTTTGTATTAGGCCTTTTTCTCTTTTAATGTTATTGATATTTGCATCTTTCAAAAAAAAAATAATAAAGAGATAATTAGTAATTTGTCTTACACTAAATGATTTTTATCAAATACATTCAAGTCTTACACTAAATTAGATAATAATTTTAAAAATAATTTCTACAAACTAAAATCACATTAAATAACATATAAAATAGGATAACACGTCATGAGATAACTTTGACCAACAAAGTATTGGGGTTCTTTTTTGTAAATGTTATAATTCATTGTGGTGGGTTGTGTAATTTTGTACTAAGTGATAATGTATTGTGATGTATTGTAGGATAAGAATGATTGTTTGATAAAATTAATATTAAGGATATTGATCATATTATATAAAGAAAAGCATATAAATCTAATTTCTAAATACTCTTATTAGTGTATAAAGTAATAAAAATTTTATTTTTTTCATTAATGAATGCATAATTAATCAGCACATTTTTCATAACCATTAATTATTATTATATCAGATTTTTTATTAAGCTAGTTCTATTGCAAAATTATTAGTTATTTATAGTTAACTAATTAGTTAATAAATTAATTATTTCATAAAAGTTTGATTTTATTCATTATCCTAATAGCTAGTTTTTTCAATAAAAATTTAATTAATATATTAAAATAGATAAATAATTACTATAAATATTATTTTTATTTAATGCATTAATAATTATATAATTGAATTGTCTAACACCTAACAATTATGTTATGAATCTGATTAATTAATACATAGTTAGAGTAATTGATTATGATTTGCTAATAGAATAATTAATTACTAGCTAAAAATAAATAAGTATAATATTTATTTTTAATTTATTACACATTTGTCAAAATAATTATGCTACTAAACCTCAAATAATCCTAATTTTTATATTAATTTAATATCATAACCACAAGTTAAAAAAAAAAACATCTAAACTATTTAATTTCCATGAACTAATTTTAGGACTAACTAATTAAAATATCCCATTATCCTAGTAGTTAAATGATAATAAATTAGTTCACTCTATCTTAATCATTAATTGATACCTAACCAAGTATGCTATTTAATTTAATGTTGAATTGGTATAACCATAAATAGAATATTGTATTATAATAATAAATAATTAATCATCCTAGCTAATTTTATTAAATTAGCTTACCAATATTTAGTGAATCAACTAAAACTAATTACTATAACAATAAATTCTTCATAAAATTGAATTTTTCTAGCACCAATTGATGATGATGATTATGATATATATATATATATATATATATATATATATATATATATATATATATATATATATATATATATATATATATATATATATATATATAATAAACATTAAAAAAAACTTAGCTTCATAAATAACACAATCATGCAATAAAAATAATTATCTAATAAAACCTTAGTTTATTACCTTGAGTTTTTTCTTAACTCAAGCCTTCTTTATTCCTTTTATATGATGAAAGAATGCTCCTACTATCCTCAAATGATCTAAGATGGTCAAAAAAGATTGTCAATTTTAAACCCCAGAAGGGCCTAAGTATAACCAGCTTAGGCATGGTGAAATGCATATAAATTAGTAGTATCAACATGAATATTAGAAATGCTAATAAAAGTTAAAGATGTAGAAATCTATTGAAATGGAAGTGTTTGAGTTTCCTTCTAATGGTAAGATAAAATCAAGGTACTTAACATGAGCTAAGGTCTCAGTACTCTCACTAGGCATAAACAAGGGAGCGAAATCCTCTCAAACATTATTATTAAAACTATAAGTAATTTCTATTTCATTAAGAACTCCTCAGTATAAAATTTTGAAAGTTTAGTATTACAACATCAATAAGAAGAGGTTTAACATAATTAGTCTCAAAGGAGTAAAAGAGTTTGATATATCATCAAAACATTATCTTGATCGGGCACGAATCTCGATGCAAAATCAACCCGAAAATTTTAAAAATTAAATCTGGGATCACCTGAACTCTGATTTCAGCAAACTTACAGTCGAACTGAGCGTCTCGAAAACACGAACCCAACGACACCAAATTCAACTCAATCCGAGCCCAAATCAAGCACCCAAAGTACTGTTGGAAAGTTCATACCGCAATTTGAGTTTCCAAACAGCCTCCGATTTTGACGAGCTTATAGTCGAATCGAACGGCTCGATGAGAAAAGTCCAATGAGCCCAATATCGCCAAATTACGACATCATTAAGACCTTCAAATGTCTAACGAACGGTGCACAATCAAGGGATTAAATATCAACCGTCCATTCGACCACTCCCTATTTGCCTCTGATCTCACACCTATTTACAAGCTATGCCACTCCATAAAATCTATAAATAGACCCCTCATTTCTCATGAGAGGGGACCCCAAGCAAGAAGAAGAGAAGAAGAGAAAAGAGAGAAGAGAAGGATAGGAGGGAATAACTCCTCGTCGACCACCACTGGAGTTCATCCCGCCGCCAACACCGAAACTCGGCCGGACATCATGGCGACGCCAGAATTCTTCCTAAGCAACATCAAAGTTCTATTTGACGTCGGAATTCAGTCCAACTTTCGGACGACACCTGAATTCTGTCCAATCTCCTTAGTGACGCCAGCACTCTACTCAACTTTGTAATTGAATCTCAACTTAGAAGAGATTCATTGTAATCTGATCATCCTAACTTTGTGGACGAGTCAGTCTCTTGTATTTCAAATAAAATACTAGTGAAACTATTTCAACTGGGCGAGGCCCCGTGATTTTTTCCCTTTCAGGGTTTCCACGTAAAAATTCTTGTGTTATTGTTTCTTCTCTGTTTATGTGCTAGATATCCGTACAACGCTAAGACAAAATTTTCTTAACTCTACCGCTACGTATATTCTAGTCTGCAACAGTTTGGCGCCATCTATGGGAAACTCTTATCCCACAACTTCAAGTATTCTACAATGGTCAATAGACGCAGCAGTCGTATCGTTAAAGCTTCTCGCTCCAACTTCCACCAATCCAAAAATCAGTCTATAAATCATGGACGCTCGATGTCTGCCTCTTTTTATCATGGGGGACATAATGCTATTGGAGAAGGAACTTCAGGGCCTTTCCTAGAACATCTTCAAGTCCTGCGAGAGACTCGACGACCGGTATTAACACATTAAGAAGATATTCTTCTCCCGCGAGATCCACCAGGACTTGAAGATGTTCAACCCGAACATCTTCATGGTGAGATTCCCTTTCCTCCGCCAAGGAGGTATCTACAATCTCACCAGGACAACGAACTTGTCGACACAGCAAGTTCTACCCATCCTTTTCCCACAACTCAGCAACCTTGCATTCTTCAAGATCTCACAGAGGACTCAGCCCAACTGTACGTTGACGCCCTACGTCGTGAACTGTGGAGATTAGTACGGGAAGAGTTCCCTAGAGGAGATGTGAGAAAAACTCTTCGACTGAGGAACTTCCATGAGTCATCATATCTAACTGAAGCCATTCTTCAACACCCTATTCCGGTTGGATTCAAAGTACCGAATGTCGAGTCCTACGATGGGATGTCTGACTCGTATGAGCATATCGACTACTATAGAACCGTAATGCATATTCAACGAGCATTAGACGCACTCCTTTGCCAGGTTTTTCCTTCCACCTTAAAGGACAGGCTCGAACGTGGTTCTATTCGCTTCCGTCCAGAACAATCCATTCATTCGTCAAATTAGCCAAACTATTCGTTGAACAGTTTGTGGCTAATCAAAGAATTGCTAAGGATTCTTCCCACCTCTCTGGGATCCGCAAAAACAAGGAAGAATCGTTGAAGGAGTATTTTCAGCGATTTTTCACCGAGGCTCGACAAATTCTAGGAGTAGACCATGAATTACTCAGAGGGGTCTTTTTTGAAGGTCTCGTCCTAGCCCCTTCTATTCAGCACTCATGCGCGACACTGTTCATTTATATGTTGATCTAATCCATCATGTGGAGGCGCAAATTTCTGCATATGAAGCTATAAATGCTCATATAAAGTAGTTTAAGCAAACCAATGAGAAGCACAAAGGTGCACCTTGGATAGACAATTCATCCTCATAATAGAAAAAGCAAAGGAAGAATACTCTACCTCCTAGGCTTCCATTACCGCGATGGGAACCTCGATAAGAGAAGAAGTATACCCCACTCAACACATCTCAAATAAATCTATTGTGGCCATTCGAGATAAAGATACATTGAAATGGCCGAATCCTTTGAAGTCGAACACAGGAAATCTAGATAAGAACTGTCACTTTCATCGTAGTCGTGGTCATACTACCAAAGCATGTATGCAACTCAAGGATGAGATTGAGAGACTTATCCGTCAAGGCTATCTTCGATAATTTATTTGAGATCCATCTGCCCGAGAGGAAGCTCGTCCCGCTGGGGGGAAAAATCTATAACAAAGACAACCATTAAATAATATTCAAATGGTTGGAGAGATTGAATGATCATGCATTTCATGCATTTGTATTAACAATACTACTTATCTTGTTGTCTCTTTTATGTTGAGTAGGGTGTCACTTTGATATCTCTAATGTCTTCTCCCAAGTTAAATATTATGTTATACCCGTACGTAGATCTTATGTGTTGAGTATATTGTAACTTATATATTCTTAAGTCATAATAGAGAATTATTATACTATCTTATATAATACAGTAATGTGATGCTCATATTGCTGTGATATTATTTTCTCTTATAAAAGATAAAAAACTTCTCAAACTCTTTTTCAATGATTCAAGAAATATACAATCTATATTGTATCTCAATCACCGGATGATCAATCCCAGGGGGATTTGATCCGACCTCATCCACACAGGTTAACGTCATCGAGCAGGGCTTTGACATACAACCTCGGATAGGTCTTACATCCTTAGTGGATTCTCTTGACCTCTTCTACACATGTTAACGTCATTGAGCAGGGCTCTGACATCAACATTTGATAAGTTTTACATTCTTAGTGGATTCTCTCGACCTCTTCCACAAAGGTTAACATCATCCAGCAGGGCTCTGAAAAACAACCTCGAATAGGTCTTACATCCTTGGTGGATTCTCTTGACTTCTTCTATACATGTTAACGTCATCGATCAGAGCTCTGACATATAACCTTGGATAGGTCTTACATCCTTGGTGGATTCTCTCGACCTCTTCCACACAAGTTAACGTCATCGAGCAAGGCTCTGACATACAATCTCGAATAAGTCATTTATTCTTGATAGATTCTTCCAACTTCTTTCATATAGGTTAATATCATCAAGCAAAGTAAGTGATTGATAAAATCATCACTCATATAAAGACCTTAGCAGTCTAACAGTGCCTCCAAAAATATGGGGGACAATATATTAAAGCATGCCTAAAAGATGTAATCATAATTCAATTTGCTCCGAAGGACAAATTCTCAACTTCATATACAATACAATTGGAGTTACATTACAAAAAGTGCACATCAAGTTCTCTTTTGAAAGAATTTGAAATTAAAAATGTACATTGACATTATTTGTACAAGCTACTATCATCAAGCAACAAGAAACTTTACAATAGTCAAATATCCTTGGTGGATTTAAGTGACTTCTTCTCTGGTGCACACAAGTATCTCCTACAACTTCTTCTTCAAAGAAATGAAAAATTTCTTATGTCTGCACATGTCAATATATATATATATATATATATATATATATATATATATATATATATATATATATATATTATATATATATATATATATATATATATATATATATATATATATATATATTATATATATATATATATATATATTATATCGCTTTAGCAGAATGTAACAGGACCACTGTCACCATCGGCCCTTCGCCCAATGTTTGCTGCCGGTCATTTCCTTTATATATACCATTGGCTTCTCGCTCGACTATTGCTAGCATCTCACCCTCGAACTCTTTCCTTCAACTCTACACTCGGTCATTGACTTCTAATGGGCTTCAACTCAATCGTCCATCATCGACAAACTTTCATTCAAATAGCATCAAAATTCTCCTTTTACACAAAAGAGGGGCACTGAAGCTTGATAGAGGGATGACATCTATCTCCGACAGTGGAATGCCTCTAATGTAAAAAAAAGAACAAAGAAGAAGAAAAGGAACAACTGCCAAAATTCTAACTTCTACACACGGAGAGGGGGCCTGAATTTTAATAGGAGATGCTGCCTACGATAAACAGGGGAATGCCTCAACTGTACGAAAGTTAGAATGAGTGAGGAGAAAGAAAAGAAAAGGCTGCGAAAATTCTAACTTCTGTATGAGAGGAGGGGCGCCGATTTAAGTAGGGAAAATCACCTACGAAAAACAGCGTAAAGCCTCAACTGCAGAAAGCTAGAATGAGAGAAAGAGGAGAAAATTCTAACTTCTGTACAAGAGGAGGGGCGCCGAATCAAGTAGGGAAAGTCACCTACTGAAAAACAGCGGAAAGCCTCGACTGTCAGAAAGCCATAAGGAGAGAAAGATGAGAAAATTCTAACTTCTGTATAAGAGGAGGGGTGCTGAGTCAAGTAGGGAAAGTCACCTACTGAAAAACAGAGGAAAGCCTCAATTGATAGAGAGCCAGAGGGAGAAGAAGAGAAAGTGCAATTTTTCTATAAGCCTTTGGGGTTTATTTATAGTTTTTTTGTGAAAAAAAGGGAGAAGTTTCTAGAGTTCTCTAGAATTTTTGAATTTTTCTGAATTTTTTGGAATTTTTTGAGATTTTTTTGGAATTTTTTGGACCCCACACGATTAAAAAATATTTAAAATTTAAATTTGAAATTAAGCCAAACAGTCGGCCAGCAGAGGCAACCGCGCGCCGCATGAGCGCTGCCGATGCGGCTAGCGACGAATGGCGGCCGGCCGGTTCAACCGCCTACGAGTGTCCGGACCCGATTTTCAGCCCGGACGGTTCAAATGAGACATATTTGGAGTCCCCAAACATGTTTATCGACGTTCTGGACTCACTTTCGATACTTTCGGAGCTCAACAAAGCCTCTATGATCAAATTTGAGCAAGCTATTGATTTTTGGAATGCAATTTTTTACGATTCAACCAGTATGAAATGTCATCGCATATTTTTTCTGACTCCAGGAGCTTCGACATTCGAAAATAGGGGGGCAACTGATATATCATAAAAAATTTATCTTGATCGGGCACGAATCTCAAGGAAAAATCAACTCAGAAACTTCAAAAATTAAATTCGGGATCACATAAACTCAAATTTAAGCAAACTTATAATCGAACTGAGCGTCTCGGAAACATGAACCCAATGACACCAAATTCAACTCAATCCGAGCCCAAATCAAGCACCCAAAGTGTTGTTGGAAAGTTCATACCGCAATTTGAGTTACCAAACGGTCTCTGATTTTGATGAGCTTATAGTCGAATCGAACGGTTCGACGAGAAGAATCCAACGAGTCCAAGATCGTCAAATTCCAACATCATTAAGATCTTCAAATGTTTGACGAATGGTGCACGATCAAAGGATTCAATATCAACCGTCCATTCGACCACTCCCTATTTTGCCCCAGATTTCACACCTATTTACAAGCTATGTCACTCTAGAAAATCTATAAATAGACCCCTCATTTTTCATGAGAGGAGACCCCAAGCAAGAAGAAGAAAAGAAGAAGGGAAGAGAGAAGAGAAGGATAGGAGGGAATAACTCCTCCTCGACCATCGTCGGAGTTCTTCACGCCGCCTGAGTAACGCCGGAACTCGGCCGAACATCAGGGCGACGCCTGAATTCTTTCTAAGCAACATCAAAGTTCTGTTCAACGCAAAAATTCAGTCCAACTTTCGGACGACACCTGAATTCTACCCAATCTCCTTAGTGACGCCAGCACTCTGCTCAACTTTGAAATTGAATCTCAACTTAGAAGAGATTCATTGTAATCTGATCGTCCTAACTTTGTGAACGAGTCAACGTCTTGTATTTCAAACAAAGCACTAGTGGAACTATTTCAACTGTGCGAGGCCTCGTGGTTTTTCCCTTTCAGGGTTTCCATGTAAAAATTATTGTGTTATTGTTTTTTCTCTGCTTGTGTGCAAGATATCCGTACAATGCTAAGATGAAAATTTCTTAACTCTACCGTCGGGTATATTCTAGTCCGCAACAGAGTTCATATTAATTAAGTAATATGGGATATTAACAAAGGAACTCCAAATAAGAGCAATGGTATTTCAATGTCAGATCAAATTCAAAGGTTCATCAAAATAACAATAGAAGTAAGCCAAAAAATATTATAATATATATGAGTAAGAGTAACTGAATAACTGTAGTTATCTTCTAACTCAACTCTCGTGAGGATATTCTTATGATCTATGGGATCAACAAAAAAATAGAAAGAAACTTCATATGTTAAAACACTTTATCCGCTCTCCCTCAATATCTGTAGCTGTTGCTTAGATATTTGCACCAATTTCATTGCATTTTTAATGTCATGATCTTTTTTTTATAATGATTGTGATAACTTATTTGTAACCTTCAAAATATCAATCATCAAAATGCATTGTGAAAACAAAATCAAAAGACTTCATCACATCAATTAGAGCACTTGCGTCAACTAATAATTGATCATGTACTTAAATCATCGTTGCGCGCCTGAAAACCCCATAGAAAAACATTTTAGTTCACAGAACCCTTAGAAAAAGTATTTCAGCACATATAAAATCCGGCTTGAATCTGCTTAACAGGATTTAAAATTTCCAAAATCTGTTTGGCTAGATTTAACCTAAATCTTGCTTTAATCCAACCTAAAATAGGATACAAAACAGCACCTAAACGGTTAAACTGAAATGAGTTGAAGTGTAGAACAGTAGAACTGTAGAAGGCGAAGAGGTCAAAGCCGGTACAGAGGTCCACTGTCCACGGCTAAGTAATTCTAATTAATTATGCTAATTTATATCCTAAACCAAACATCTAAACTATTTAGGAGAAAAAGTCTTTTTAAAATGAAGAAGCTAATAAATAATGCTTCTCAAAACAATACGAAAACGGAGTTTTTAAAAAGTCTGCTACACATCCAAACATCTTCCACGCCTGCGTTTTCCAGTTTCAAACGGAAAAAAGGAGAAAAACGGAGAAATACCGTGGAAACAAACGAGTCCTTAATTTCAATGAACTAATTTTATGAATGACAAATTAAAACTTCCCATTATCCTATAGTAATTAATTAATAAACAAATTAGTCCATTATAATATCTTAATCATTAATTAATACCTAATTAAGAGTTTTTTATTCTTATCTTATAATTATTTTACTCTTTCCCATGCTGTGCATAAATAATATGAACTTTTTTTTCCAAAGTACACATGCATTCACCTTCTTAAGTGCATTGCTTTATTGGACTAATCAAATCCATTCAACCAACCCTAAACTTTAACTAATTGGTTTGAATTCCAAAAACTTTTTCAGAATGATCAATTCCCACAAATCTCTCCACTAATTTTTTTTTTTCATATATAACATTGTTTATATACAACATAGATCCATCAATTATTAAACAAATTCTTTTAACCAACACAAATTTTTTTTCAATAACAACAAAAGTTTTGGACTACTATGATCAATCCAACCAAACTGCTCGTTTGCAGGCTTGCAGCTACCGTAAGCCTCTACCCTAACGTCAAAAAGAAATACATTTTTTGTGATTGTGAAGTCAATATTGGCTTGGGGGGGGGGGGGGGGGGGGGGGGGGGGGGGGGGGGGGGTT